>OW799233.1:42956274-43260140 GCA_941918925.1 Phyto melanocephala | reverse complement strand
TTAATTAATCTCTTTGAATTTAACAAAAGTGGTTTGTAGTGGCACAATAATTCATAAACTTATTTTTTTAACAACAACAACAAAAAAGATGTTTTCTTAACCAAAATTTCAAATGCATATAAATACATATATACGTACATAAATACATACATACATAAATAAATAAAATAAAGTTTTAATACATACATTTCTTTAACACAATTTATTTGTCACTTTGTAAATACACTTGTCTTAAAGAAACTTTTTTGAAATAACTTACGAATAACTTATAAAACAGTTGTGAAACTTAAGCATAATTTTTCATAAGCAGAGGAGAAGAAAAAAAAAGCTGGTGTAAATGGAAAAAAGAACTTAAAGGGGTTAAAATGTGACCCCAAACAGACATTTACACATAGAAGGATTCTTAAAGTTTTTTTTTTTTTTTGGTTGAAATTCTTTTCGTTCAAAAAAGCACATAAAACTGTCAGAATAAAAAAAAAAAAACAAAAAGAAAAATATAATTTTTTTACTTGTATAAAAATATAGGAGAGCAAGCTAAGAAGTCATCTCAATTAAACAAAAAAAAACAGAGATAAGAATTAGCTGTAAAAAATATAATCGATTTTAAATAAATTTAAACATCTATCATTTAATATAGAAAATTGTTTACAAAAAAAAAATTCTTAAATTCACAAGAAAACGTTTATATCTATTCATACCCTATACCACCATAAAAGTGGAAGGGCATTTTGAGTTTATGCTGAACTTGTAATACCCAAAAACCATGGTTGTACACAGAGTTTAGAATCAGCGATATTAAAAAAGTAAGAGTGCTATATTCGGCCATGCCGAATCTTATATACCCTTCACAACGTGTAGTCATGCAATAACAGTAGTTTGTATCACCATTCCCCATATGAAATACGTACATACGTATAAAAAACATACATATATAAAAACATCCCATTGTAAAATTATAAATTTACGTATGTATGTATGTTAAAAAAAATAAATAAATAAAAAAAAAAAAATTTAAAAAAAAATAATTAAAATATATATAATAAATATAAAACAAAAAAAATAACAAAAAAAAATTAAACGAAATTAAAAAAAAAATATTAAAAATATAAAAATTATATTAAATAAAAAATAAAAAAAATTAAAAAAATAAAAATTTTTTTTTGGCTCAGCTGGGATGCCACGTTTTCTCTAACCAGTATCCACGTTTGTATGTATGTATGTTGTTGTAATGTTGTTTTTGTGAAAAAAAAATCGAGGTGGTCGTGGGTTTTTGCTCATATCTCAGTTGTTTATGAACCGATGTTTCTGATTTTCAATACCGATATACTCCCGAATATTTCTGATATTTTAATACCTCACCCGGGTCCATGCGATATCGGGGGCTTCAAAAAGTTGATTTCAACATGCACACGGACAGACGGGCAGACTAACAGAGCTTAATCGACTCCCCTATTCATAAGCTTTCCGACTTTATGGGGTCGGAAATGAAAATTGTAGAAATTTCACACGGAATGACAAACCTATATATGTATACCCTTTTTCACTGTGTGAAGGGTATAAAAAGTCGTACAACAAAACATGCCTATTTGATTTTTTAGAAAATCATTTTTCATTCCATTGTCAATTGGGCTATGTTCTATTGGAAAAAATCTAAATTTTACTCTTCCTTCACAGAAAAATAAATTTGATCTGAAAAAATATGTATGCGGCAAAAAAGGTTTTTTATTCTTTTCTGATAAAATTATCGCCTTAACGATATTTTTAAATATCTTAAAAGCTACGTTTTGATCTGTGAACCCTTATATGTTCGTCTGTTATTTCGTATAACGCAAGTTTAAGCTTCCCCTGGCCCCATACAAATGTTCTCCCGACATTATACAACTAAATTATAAATATTCTCATTTAAATAAAACTTAAAAGAATTAAGTTAACCCAATTCATGGCAGTTGTTCTATTATTGATTGTAGTTCACACATAAGAACTTACCCTCGTATGCATGTAAACTAATATAAAGCTTTATAAATTTTGTATAAAAATGCATGAAGTTTTTTTTTTAATGTGTATAATATAATTTTCCTTAAGAACATTATTTTAGTTGAGAAAAGAAAATCCTACACACATAAATATATGTACTCATAATATACATATGTATGTATAAAACTATCAGTCTGTTTGACGCCAAAAACTATTGCTAATGATATCTTTTATTTATATATACATACATACATATTTATATTTGATAAAAAAAAAAATTAAATATACAGTACATATATAAGTATGAACATATCAAGAAAATATACATACATATATACATATTTATATACTTTAAACTTAAATGTGTATTTTTCAACATAAATAAAAAAAAATTAAAAAAAAAATTTTTTGCACAAAAATAATTTATCTATTTTCGCTTACACCCTCTATTAAACTCTCTTACAGTTTAATTTTATTTTTGTATTTTTTTTTTTTCTTGTTGACAGGTAAGTAATAAATAGTTACAACACGAATAAAAATGATAAGAAAAACAAATAAAAACATCTACTACCTACATATGTATGTATGTACAAACAGCCGCTTACATAGGTATACAAAACATATAAAACACCGTTATTTTGTTTTACTAAGATGAGAGTGAGTTTACAAACATTCTAATACTGTTATCGTTTAACACGGATGAGAAAAAAAAAACAAAGACTAAAATACTGTTTGTATATTATTTGTATGTATGTATGTTTGTAAGAGTTTGTATATCTGAGAGCAAAATACTACATACTTATTAATTGTACATGTTTATAATTTATGACAATAATATGTTTATATTAAAAGAGTCCTACTTGTACCACTACTACAACTATGTATGTGCACTGCAGTTAGTTTGAGAAAACAAAAACAACTAACAGCACATTCATTCAAACGCACATAAACACATATGGATTTACACATTCATATTAAGAGATCTTCACAATGGGCCAATTCAAAGTGGTTGCATATCAGTCGTATTTGTACTATTTCATATTATTTTATGCATGCTTAAAATTTTTGTTAGTAATTTCCATACAAAAAAAATAATAAGACTTTACACATTTGTTTCCTATGTATAAGAAATTGTTTATGTTATACTTTTAACCATACTGTCTCTCAGAGAGAATTTCTTCGCTTCTCACCTCTCAGAGAGAATATTTTCTATTTTCTTCTTTCCTGTATACATACAATTTTTAACAGCGTCATCTCTGTCTTCTTTTTTGTAATAAATACATAATTAGTTAACAAAAGGTGTTCAAAGTCACTAGTCATATTAATATGAATTATATGACATAGTACAATATGAGAGTTTACTTTGAATTGGCCTAATGTGTTGAGGAAAACCAAGTTTTCTTACATTAGTTGATATTGGGTGAATAGTAAAGTTAAGAAATGTTTAATTAAAATTGCTAAAAGGGTTATTTTTTTTAAGATATACTTGGTTATAAATACATATAAACATTCGGTTAGGTCTATTTTTTTTTTCTCAAAAATCGTATAGCATAAACGTAATCACGTGAAATTCTGGGTCTCTGATCAAATACTGTCCTGAGCAAATCGACCTAAAGATTTTCTACTCTCATTATTCTATAAACTTTATATAAAGCTGTATTAAAAAAACACTATCACATCATTTGAAAAGTTACAAACGATAATAAAATATTGTATTTTGTATGTATGTACGACATTTAAAATACAATGTAAGAATGACTGCTAGAAATGTATTTCAAACAGATGAAACAAATTAGACAAAAGTACTCTCAATTTAAGGAAGTTAATTTAGATTTTGAAACTTTTTTAACTTTCCAATCGCGTTAATCTGGTGCGACTTTCTATAGTCACTACCATAACAGCAGCAGTTGCACATATCGTTCAATTCCTTAAATAAGTGACGGAATTTCTGGGTCAGGCAGTGGTGGATAATCACAGTATATTTAATCTATCTAGTGTAGGTATAAAATGCTTAAAAAAATAGAGGCTCCAATAATATTCTGTCAATAGCTAAGTCAATCAAATTCGCATAATCTGTGCAGTCGAAATTAATTGAATGCTTCTTATAAGCCCTTAGTTTAGTTGGGTCATACAGCTGGTCACGATAATGCAAAAACTGTTTATGGCTCTGTCATCAAAAAACATCGTTTTTAAAATGTTTTCGAGATAAGCGAAAAATGCGTTATTTTGGATTGATTTACAATTCCTCTTGGATCATATGGTAAAAATTGAGTTGACCGTATAAATTTGTTAAAAAGTAATGAACTGCCATATATAACTGAGTTATAGAACTTAATATTAAAGTATATTGGTGCACAGACTTTTACAATAAAAACTTTTCTTAGCAACTTTTGAAGACTTTCATAAGAGTGTTTTCTATTTTTAATTTTCTAACGATCACCTATAAAAAAAATTATTTTAAAGCATCACTGTTACTTGGTAGATTCAGTTCACGACAAATATAAAAAATTTTACCCACCATTAATTGAAAACACATCCCGTTTCAAATCGTTGGACATTGCTGATGTTTTCATTTTAAAATGAATTTAGGCAACAAAGAAATTCGAACCGTTACAATACTAAAGTGCACTTTTTGAATGCAAACTGTGCTACAGAGTGTAATTTTTGCGACTGGCACATTCAAATAATTGTAACGCCCCATCTTTTTTAACCGATTTTGAGTTTTAAAACGATATTTGAAAGCTAGTTGCTTGGTCTTTACTAACATTTCTTTACAAAAAATTGATTTTTTCAATAATATTTAAAATTTTCCATTTTCGTCATTAGTGTCTATTCAAATGTTTAAGTGGATTTGCGCATAAAAGGATTTGATTTTAGACCTATGGTTTCTTCTGAAAAGTTTCTTAGAGTTAAGGGCAGATTTTAATTTTGTGAACAACAAGAGAAATACGACTTTTAAGGATTTTTTTCATTAAAAAAAATGAAATGTTACACACAGTAATTTAATAAAATACAATACATGTGAAATTACAACAAGTAACAAATACTTTTTTTAACAATGCGTATGAGTTATATCTATCTATAGATAGATTTTAAGTATATCTATCTATCTTTCTATCTATCTATTTATCTATCTATCTATATAAAAGTGAAACTCTGTGTGTGTGTGTGTTAGCTATAGACTCCGAAACCGTAAAGCCGATCGGACTCAAACTTTGGCAAGTTGTTGTACATATTCCAGGGAGTGTTTATGGGTGGTAAAAAAATGGGAGGGACACGCCCATAAAAAAAAAGTTATAATTTTTAGCTTCTTGCATTTGACTGAATTTGCTCACATTTTGAACTGTTATGACTATATAATTTCGTAATAAGAATAATGGGCAGTGCCACGCCCATTAAAAATAAGATATTATTTTCAGCTATTTCCACGCATTCCAATGGTTCCCACCGAATTGCCTTTCAAATTCAAGCGACTACAGTTTCCAGTTAGCCTTGCCTTCGCTATTACAATCAACAAAGCACAAGGACAATCTCTGCGTATTGCAGAATTGAATTTGGAAAATCCATGCTTTTCACATGGCCAGCTGTACGTCGCATGCTCCAGAGTGGGAACACCAAAAAATTTGCAAATGGAAAAACCAGAAATATTGTATACCCACTTGCATTACAATAAAAATCAATAAAATATTATTTTTAATATATTCAATTAAAATTTAGAATGTATTTTTATTCATTAAGGGGCGTAGCAACGCACGCTGGGATTGGCTAGTCTTATAAGTATAATAATAGACAAGTCGATCTTATGTTACGCAGTTTAAGCTCACATTATACAACCAACTTAAAAAAAAAAATAACATTTAAAACAAAATTTTCCTGCAAAAGTGCACAATCTTAATCTTATTAAAATTTGATACTTACACATGCGCAAAACGTATGCTTGTGTGTAATAAAGAAATCTCATTAAATTTGAAGCAGTGTGTGTATATTACGATGATTTATTATCCCATCTAAAAATGTTAAATTGCCCACACCTGATGCCGCCATACACTCCCAGACCATAACACCACCACCACCGTGTTTTTCGATGGGTACCATACTTCTTTCCTCCAACTCTGTATTGGGCTTACGATGCACTAAAACCTTACCGTCACAACCGAAAAGGTTATCGTATTTTTTTAGCATTTTTGCGACTAATTGAGTCGAGCCTTTTTTACACAGTTGTCAAGTTATGTGCGATCCAACGTGAATAAATCTTTCTACAACCAAATGTTCAGGCAATATTGAATGTTTGCTGGTCCCACTAATATTTTAGGTTGCCTCAATCTCACAATGAGTTACATGACGATCTCGCAGTATCATTTCACGCACAGAATTAACATTTATTGGAACAACAAACGATTTTAAACGACCTTCACGAAACTCGTCGTTGAGTGACCTACGGGCACGATTGAATTCAGTAAACCATCCATAAAGACTGGTCATTGATGGTGCCTCATCCCTAGAAATTTATAATGAGTTTCTCGATGTACTGTTAATTAATTCCACGTCGAAAGTTGTAGAAAATAATCGCACGAAAATGTTCACGATTAAATTTAAATTTTTTGCGGACATGAATTTTACACAAATAGCGTTCGTGCGTCAAAACATTCTGAGTACGTATATTAGGTCTGTCTGCGTACTTTTCCAGTAGCAAATACTCAGTAAATTTTTTTGGGAGAGTAAGACCAATTTCACTCTGGCGGCTAAAAATATATAAAAAAGTACGCAGACAGTATCCAGTAAAATTTTGCAAGAAAACAGCTAATCGGTGTGTAAACAATTGAAATTACAAAGCAAAAGAGTTTTAGCATATGTGTACGCGAAAGTGAATTCTCGCGGTAAATTAAAAAATGCTAATTTTATCTGTTCTGCCATCTCCAATCCACTTACATTACGGTCACACTGTATATTTGAACTTTTCTTGCATGAAGTAAAATGTTGTTTATTATAATATTTTATAAACGTTAAAAATCAGCACAATTCTAACTACTTACCTCTGCCATTGTTAAATTTCAATTTTTATTTTCGTTTCACGAAAATTTTTTCATAATTAATAAATAAAAACAGCTGTTCAAACTAGTTGCAAAATCTTGCAAGAAGAAATTTCTCCAACAACATTTTGCAAGTTCTCAACTTCCAACTGTCAAAAAATTTTCTTTTTTGCTCTCTCGCTGCAAGAGATTTTGAGTACGCAGACAACATTTTGCAAGATTTTGTAACATTTTGCATAAAATGATGCAAAATATGTGTACGCAGACAGACCTATTGTTAACAATGTCAAACTTTACTATAGGAACGTCAGTTGCCAAATTGTAGCGCTGGCGTTGCCCAATCCCAAAATATATAAGGCAAACCTCGTATCCATACTAAGAATGTTGGAAAAATTAAAGTTATTAAGCAGAATATAACTTTTGTACAAATTAAATTTAAACACAATTTCCAATTAACTACACACGTACATATATATGTCTGTATGTACATATGTGTCTTCCTATTGCAACTCATCCGAATTTCACTCTTCTCTCTTTTGAAAACAAAAATAGCATATAAATATCTGAATACATAAGTACATAGTTTTCCTTCTTCTCCTTCCATTAACAACTCTTATTATTATTATTACTATTTCAAACTCTTATTATTAGTTAAAGCTATAAATTATCCACTATATAATTTGGGAAAATAAAATTCTAACAATTTCTATTAAAATTAATTTACACGGTATGCATAGCATTTGTATATAAATAGGGTGTTCCACATTTAACCCATTAAGTAATTTTAATAGAAATCCCCAATTCAAATTATATATTCAAAATATACTTAATGGGGTCGGAAATGAAAATTGTAGAAATTTCACAAGCACTTATATACCCTTTCTATACCCGCCACCAAAAAAATGGTGTGGGGGTATATTCATTTTGTCATTCCGCTTGTAACACATCGAAATATCCATAGTTAGTTAGTTAATTGTTCTTTATTTTGAATTCATTTCAAGTAATCAAAATTGAACATACGACTATGACATGACAACAAATATTGTTTTATATTACATAAAAATTAATAATTAAATTCAGTTATTAATATCTTTCTGCAGCCAATCGCATTTATAATATAGCGGGATAAATATTTAAGATTGTCTTTACCATTTAGAATATTAATCAACTCATTTTCTGTTAAGATAGTTTTTTTTTAAGTTTTGGAATCTTATTTGTCCTAATAAAGGCCATTTGGCTATAAAATGCAGAATGTTTTCGGTTTCGTTAAGATTGCATAAGGAGCATATGCGGGGTCTGTTTTGCTGAAACCTTGTACCATTCAACTCAATTAAATCACATCTAGCCTTGAATATATAACTTAATTCTGTCATGTTTCTAATTTCCAAATAAGATTGCGGCTCTATGTGCTTCAGTTTTGAATAAAAACAACTTGTACTAGCTGCCTTATGTAAGTACAATTCCATCTCCTTTATTTTAAGGCCAGTAATAATATTGCTTCGCAGAAGTTCTCAACTTTCTCTTGTTACGCATTGTGATATTCCAGTTGCGTTAACGTCTCTAGACAACGAGTCAATGTGCTCATACCAATACGTTCCTTTCTGTATTACATGTTTTGTAAGCTGGTTTGGTAATCGATTATTATCGTATTCATTTTACGTTTTTATGATATATCGGAGGTGTAGGTCGGGTGTGTAAATGTAATTATTTTCCATACCTGTTTCTAACATCAAAGCATATGTGGGTGTAAATGGTGGCAATTTCAAAAGTTTTTTTTAGCAAAATATCGTTGTAGCTTATCTACGTGTTCAAATAACGCAAAACCCCATATTTGTGCACCATACGTTTGTATAGCACGGCATATTCATTTAAACAAGTTCCATTTTGCATTAAGACCTATATCTCTTTTGGCTAGAAAATATTTCCACGTTACGTTTATGCAGTTCTTTGCCGACAAGTTACTCTTTTCTAAGTGCTTTCTAAATGACGTTTTTTTTTTGTCAATGTAACACCCAAATACGTGTACTCATTTACGACTCTTACAGGCGCTCCATTAAATATCAATTTTTCACATTTAAAAATTCTGCTGCCTCCTCTTCTAAATATCATTATTTCTGATTTGCTGAGATTTACTTCCAGATTCCACATTTTACAGTAGCTCTCAAGTTTATTAGTTATATTTTGCATTGTTACGATATCGTCAGCTAGAACTACAACATCATTTGCATACATTAATAACCGAATATGCGTTGAACACACATTTACTGCACCCCCTATAAATGAATGCAAGTCATTGAGAAATATAGAAAAAAGAGTTGGATTAAGCAAACATCCTTGTTTCACTCCGGAACCTGTATCAAATTCATCAGACACTTTTTCTTCATTCCAGACTTTAAATTTGGTATGACTATACATATATAGTTTCAATAATTTTATTCATTTTTGTTGAGACTCCAGTACTATCAAAGGCGAATTAGATCAGCTGATCATCAGCTGTTGACTAATTCTAGGGACCACTTGTCAAATTTTTGTGTATTTTTGAGATATCGTTTTATTTTATTATTATTTAAGCCTTTACTCATAATAAATATTAATCACTACAAAGAAATAAAAAAGTAATGATAAAATAATTATACGAAAGTTCATTTTGTTGAACATAGGGCGTCAACGAATTCTTTCCATCTATTGCGATTTTCGGCCAGTGCTTTGGCTTGGTTCCATGAACATTCCATGTTCCAATCATTATCCTTAGTTTAAAGCGGTAGGTCGTCATCGATGAGGGAGAGTTATTATTTTCATTTGTTGACGTTTCTGTAATCGGTTTGTTTTAGACGATTGACTGATTGGGCCAAAGCGTCCGATCCTAGCGTTGGGGCTGCCAACAACCTCTAGGCAGGTGCGCCGTTTAAACGGCAGATAAACAGCTGAGCTTCAGTGACTAATTTGGGATACTGTCTGCCACCTAATTACCTGAGACGCATTGGTGTTACCCTGCCGGTCAGGCTACTCAAACTGTCGCCTTCTCACGTTAGCTATCGACAGACGGTGTCTGAGCGACATTTCCAGGGGATACTTGGTTTTAAACCGGAAGTGTGAGTTGCTTGGGAATTTCAACAAATGAATCACTTCTGGCCATTCCCAAGTGAATGGCAATCAGAAAGCTTTCCACATCTGCGAAAGACCCCAATTTATTTTACACTAACAAAATACACGTTTGTATTTTTCAACTTTGTAGTTGTTTTAACGACGAGTTCACCTTATTGAATTCGCCTTGAGTACTATAAAGTTTGTAAATAAGTGATTTTCTTGACACTTTTTCAAAAGCTGCTCTGAAGTCTACAAAAAAAAGCATATAGTTTTTTCTTTTCTTTAAACTTAAGGTGAGCAATTGCTACTAATGTATATAAATTGTCGACTGTTGAATAATCTTCTCTGAATCCTGCTTGGAACTCTGTTAGAATGTTATGTTTGTTCAACCATAAAGTTAGTCTTTTTTTAGTATGCCCATGAAAATTTTTGCAATTGCATTCATAAAAGATATTCCTCGATAGTTATTTACAATTTCTTTGTCACCTTTTTTATAAATTGGAAAAATTATGCTTGTCATGAATTTTTCGTCTAATATAATGTTGTACGATTTTGTATCAAAATATCCATTTTAGACCGCATAAAGTATATAAATTCTGAATCGGGGTTTTTTTTTATAACGATTTAGCTATGTCCATCCGTATTTTTTGTTATATTTAAAATTTAAAACCTAATAAAACTGACAAAATTAGATGAACGATTCCGAAGTTTCGCAAGCATTGCTTTTTGGTCAAAGGCTTTGTTCTAACTAAAAATAAATGTGACACGTTCACTTTTACGCCCACCTCCCATATAACGTTTTATCTCAAATTCATATAATTTCTCCATAAATAAAAATTTTGGAATAATAAAGGACTATATTGAAATATCTAAGTTGTATTCATTAGCAGAAACAACTTTGACACGCCTACTATAACGCCCATTTTTCACGTTATCTACTGGTAATGAAATTTAAAAGCCCATAAAACCGACAAAATTAGAGGTATGATGATGAAATTTGCTACATCTATCCTTCTAGTCAGTGTCATATTTATGTGACACGCCCTCTTTAACGACTACCATCCATATAACGGTTTATCTTTAATTCATATAATTCCTCTGTGAATAAAGATTTTGTAAGAATAAAAGACTATTTTGAAATATCTCAGCTGTATTTATTAGCAGAAACTATATTAACACGCCTACTTTTACGCCCACTTTCATTGAAATACTAAATTTACGAAAACATTTTACTAGCATATCGAAGTTATACAAAGCAAGTGATACATATTTTAGTGTAAAGAGATTATTTCACAGCGATTACTGTTAATAACACAACGGGACCCTCGGAGGACCCAAGTGAGCTATGCCTTCGGGCGGCTGCCGGATCTAATAACAAACAAATACATTTTGTGGTGGGCATAAAAGATTCGGCACAGCCGAATATAGTGTTCTTACTTGTTCACTTTTATTTATTTGAAGTTTTGGTAACCTAGCCTCTAGGTCATAATCGGTCACACTGGTCACACTTTTGTGTGAAGGGTATAAAAAGTAATAAGGCTAACCATGAAAATCAGGTATTTATTGAAATGTTGTGTTTTAATTTAAAAAAAAAAAAATTTTTGTGAAAGTACATTTGCTAAGAATATTTATATTGGAAATACAAAAAAAAATGTATTGTATTCGTTGAAGTGGACATAAAGTTATTAATTGAGCTCAATTAAGCAGATATTTTATGGTGTGCGAATGACTTAAAAGAAATGGCTATAATATGAAATCTGAAATCTAAGCTAAACTATAATGTGTACATGATGATGCAGGAAATTTTCAGATTCGATACGGCCGAATATAGCACTCATACTTGTTTTATTTTACTACTAGCCAAGCCCGGCGAGAATTCTTGAATTGAATATATTAAAAATAATATTTTATTGATTTTTATTGTAATGCAAGTGGGTATACATTATTTGTGGTTTTTCCATTTACTGTAAAAATGAACAAATTTTTTGGTGTTCTCACTCTGGAGCATGCGACGTACAGCTCTGCAATACGCAGAGATTGTCCTTGTGCTTTGTTAATGGTAATATCAAAGGCAAGGCGAACTGGAAACTTGAAGTTGAAAGGCAAATGGGTGGCACTGCTCACTTTTCTAATTACGAAATTATATAGTCATGACAGCTCAAAATGTGTGCAAAGTTTCAGAAAAATCGGTCGAATGCAAGAAGCTTAAAATTATAACTTTTTTTTGATGGGCGTGGCACTGCTCACTTTTATAATTTCGAAATTATAAAGTCATGACAGCTCAAAATGTGTGCAAAGTTTCAGAAAAATCGGTCAAATACAAGAGGCTTAAAATTATAACTTTTTTTGATGGGCGTGGCACTGCCCACTTTTCTAAACACGAAATTGTATAGTCATGACAGCTCAATATGTGTGCAAAATAACAGAAAAATCAATCTAGTGCAAGTAGCTAAAAATTATAACTTTTTTTGATGGGCGTGGCACTGCCCACTTTTCTAAACACGAAATTGTATAGTGATGACAACTCAATATGTATGCAAAATTACAGAAAAATCGGTCAAATGCAAGAAGCTAATAATTATAACTTTTTTTTGATGGGCGTGTCCCTGCCCACTTTTCTAATCATGAAATTACATAGTCATGACAGTTGAGCGAAAAAGGGTTGGTTCAGAAACTGCAAAAATATTTTTCTGAATTACAACCTAACCATCAAATAATTGCAATTGCAAGCACTTGTGCTAGACTTAAATTTATTCGATTAAAACCCAATCAAAAACTTAAACTGGCAGTTTTTGACCTACAACTTGTTTGTCCCACGTCAAAGCATTGTACTAAGATACTTAAAGCCGGTGTTTTGACAGCAAATTCTACAGTTAGTTATAAGATGTTAGCTTAAAACTTCTTGTAGAATTTTTTTTACTTGCTTAGAGCAAAAATGGCTTAAGTGCTCATATACCTATTAAGCTACAAGCGAAACAGGTTTTTATTTAAAAGTGCTAGAATTAATCACCATATCTCGCTTGAAAATGGACTCATACTCATCTAAACTTCAACCACTTATAACATAGTAAGCTCAATTTTAGAGAGAAAAGTGCGACACTTAAACCCTCACATGTAAACCTGTAAAGCCATGACAGATAAAACTTTTGCTTAGCGTTACGTTAGAAATTCGCTTTGACATTTAAGATGCAATAGTCATACTTATATGAGATATGTGACATTAAGTACTTTCAACGCAGCGCGAAGCTTAAAGTTAGGCCACTCTCATCTTTTTTCGCGCTTTGACAATCAGATGGTTAATTTTCTTATATATTTTTCTTTTAAATTCCAACGCAATATTTTATAATATGTAGTTTTTAAAACTAATATAAAATATGATTTTTAGCTTTTATTTAAAAAATATCATTATTTAATAATGAAATAATAGTGAAAAAATTAGAAAAGTACTTGCCAAGGCGAATTCATACAGGTGAAATTATCAGCCCAGCTGATGGGGAGACTTTATGTCAAAATTGGTTGAATTCGCCTTATTATATTGAATTCGCCTTATTATGTATTAACCAATTAAATTACGT
Organism: Phyto melanocephala; assembly: GCA_941918925.1. Taxonomy (NCBI): domain Eukaryota; kingdom Metazoa; phylum Arthropoda; class Insecta; order Diptera; family Rhinophoridae; genus Phyto; species Phyto melanocephala. The sequence continues at coordinate 43,246,474 of OW799233.1, read as the reverse complement.
GTACCTTTTTGATAATAAATGTGCTAAATTGATGTATATTTGTTGCTTTTGCGTCATTAATAATGTGTTTCAAACAATTATATCCTTTTTTAAACAAGTTTTATTATATTTAATATGTAAAAACAACTTTTCCATCCCTGATATACGAATTGGCCTTGACATAAAACATCTCACGAAAAGTTGCTTTGTTGTATCAATTCGCCGTTGCATATACCTTATGGATATGCCTTGGTACTTGCCAACTTTATAGGTAAATAAACAATGCGTAAGTGTTGTCAAAGATTTCATTGTGACATGCACCTTTTCCATCGCACTTTTATGTCTGAGTTAAAAATGTCACGCAAAGCGACGAAGTTTTAACTGATGTGGTCTGTACAGTGTTTTTTATGAATCAATAAAAACTACAAATTTTGGAACACCCTATTTAAATATATGATGGGTGTTTCGACCACATGGCAGGGAATTTGTTCTGTCAATATGTACGTATATACGTATGTATGTATGTATGTATGTTCGTATGAATGTTGTACAAGCACAAATAAAAATAAATATTATTAACAAATATACAATACAAACAAAAACAAGTAAAAGTGCTATATTCTGCCGTGCCGAATCTTATATACCCTTCACAACGTGTAGTCATGCAATAACAGTAGTTTGTGTCACCATTCATTCCATATGATATACGTACATACTTTTATAAAAACATCCCATTGTAAAATTAAAAATTCTCGTATGTATGTTAAAAAAATAAAAAAAAAATTTTAAAAAAAATTTAAAAAAGAAAATTATTATATATATAAAACAAAAAAAAATAATAAAAATATAAATAATATATTAAATAAAAAATAAAAAAAAAATAAAAAAAAAATTAAAAAAAAAATTTTTTTGGCTCAGCTGGGATTTGATGCCACGTTTTCTCTAACCAGTATACACGTTTGTATGTATGTATGTTGTTGTTGTTATGTTGTTTTTGTGAAAAAAAATCTAGGTGGTCGTGGGTTTTTGCTCATATCTCAGTTGTTTATGTACCGATGTTTCTGATTTTCAATACCGATCTACTCCCGAATATTTCTGATATTTTAATACCTTACCCGGGTCCAACCTATGTCGGGGGGCTTCAAAAAGTTGATTTCAACATACACACGGACAGACGGACAGACTGACAGAGCTTAATCGACTCCCCTATTCATAAGCTTTCAGAAAATATATACTTTATGGGGTCGGAAATGAAAATTGTAGAAATTTCACACGGAATGACAAACCTATATATACCCTATTTCACTGTGTGAAGGGTATAAAAACTAAGGTCAACATGCAATATACATTATTAATTTATTTTAGAAAAATAAGTATGTATGTATGAATAAATTTGTATATGTATGTATGGAAGTATGTCTTTATGCTTGTATGTATGTATGTATGTCTTTATGTATGTTTGTATGTATGTATGTCTTTATGTATGTTTGTATGTATGTATGTTTAATTAAATAATAAAAATAGTTGCTTGCTTATTTATTTAAAAAGAAAAATACAATAGTAAAAATAATATCAAATATTAATTGCATACTTTCTGGGGTTGTTACTACTTAACTCTGTGTCAACAAGAAAAAACTGCTTAAGTCTGATAGTGAAAAAGCACTTTTAAATTTTTAAATTGATTGTTTTTAATTGCTTCCGTATAAAATAAAAACTATTATTTTATACTAGACGTCTGCATGGCTGTTCTCAAAACCCATTAAAACACAGTCGTTTGTTTTTCAACTATTTAGTGTGTTCTGTGTTCTGTGTTAAACAAACTAAATGATATTTATTAATTTTTTTTTTAACTTTATAATAAATTATTTAGAAGTTTAAAAAACATTGAGGCTATGTTACTTACAGCCACACCTAACCCCCCGACCACACGAGCGATTGATTATGTTTTAATATAAGCAATAAAGCCGGCAGAATAACGGCATCAAATTGCCAATGTTCAAGCTTATATCTATAGGTGGAGAACACGTTAATATCTTAAAACATAAAATTGAAAATTTTCCTGGTGATTGACCTATAATTTAAAATTTTATAAAAAATATACGAACATAAATTTCACCAAAAACACTAGATTAACACGATTCTTTTGGCATTATATATTTAAATATAATTAAAAAACTTAAATTTTTTTATAATAACCATGTTAATTTTAATATTTTGTTTTCTTTTTTTTCTGCGACGTTCTCTTATACATTAGCATGGTAAAATTATCAGGTAGCCTCACTAAAACAGCTGATTATTTTTTTCTCTACCTTAAAGTTTAACGTAGATGTCAAATTTTGTGTATGTATGTGTATATATTGTGTACGTTTATATTCTACCGCCAAAAAAACACGCACACACATTTGCTTTTTGACATTTAAGTCGTCGTTTTCCAGCAACAAAATACATTTAGGATTTTGTTGTTGCAGAACTGCGGCTACCTGATGATTGTACCATGTACATTAGTGTTGTTGTTACATTTTATTTGTTTGCAATTGAATTTGACAGCTTGTGTTAAAAGATTATTGTTCAGTAATGTATTATAACATTTATTGCTTAATATGTATTCTAATACATATTCATGCAGTCCACACGTTAATATCTTGTGTTCGCAATAGAATTTGACAGTTGCTGTGGCAATAATTGCCAAACACATTGCTCGTGTGGTCGGGGGGTAAAAAAGAGCGGCAAGCGTTTTTTTGGCTGTCAAAAATTTTTATGTTCATACAATTTGTATGAAACAAACCGAAATACCGCGGCGGCAACACTTTGAGCGTGTTTACATGAAAGGGCATGTCCCCTGCGACTCGAGTTTGTAGGTTAGGGGTGCGGCTTTGAGTACGTGGTAGCAAGTGTCGCACGTTTTGTGAATTTGAGGGGACATACTGGACATTTCTCTTTTACATCTTTCGTTCTCTTGTATTCTTGTCATGTGCTGCCAGACTGATATTTTATTTAAATTGCCAAAAAAAGATACAATTTCCAATGAGAGCTCATTCGTTAGAGATAAAAATTAGCCGCGTAACCCTCGCTCTATCCTCCATGGTTTTACCCACTCCTTTCATTTTCTTTTATTCGGTAAACTATTTGCATTTTCATAGCATTCTAGCATATTTAAAATTATTTCTATATTTTCAACATCATCTAGATCTAACGTTTCAACAGCCAGTTCAGTTAGGTCAACAATTTCTTCTTTAGAAAGTTCAGCCATTATGTTCCTTGAAATTTATTAAATTTTGTTTTTTTTTTTTTTAAATTTCGATTACTCCAATGGAGGTTCTAGTGTACTAGCACTAGACAATTATTTGGCTTGTCAAAAGACAATACTGCCATCACCAATTATTTTTCCAGAGCCTCCTCCAGCAACTACCAAACGACCTATACCTTCGTATAGGAAGCTGGAATTTCCGAATTCGACTCCTTGTCTAAAAATATGCACGTGGTTAACTGATGGTCCGAGTAGCTGTACCTTTGTACAGTTAACCGACGCCACGCAATTAACCAGTGCGAGAGTGAGACGTGAAACTCTCGAAGACGGATGAAAAGGACGGCCTGATTGCCCTTAAGAGATAATGACAATGACGCGCGAGCTCTTGACCCGACCAGAGCTGAATCATGACTGTAAAATTATGTTTTTATAAATACTTGTATTGCCACTGCTACTGTTGACAAATCATAAATTATTAATTGTATGGCAGCCCATTTTACGAATGAAAGGATAAAAAGAATTAGTTAATTTATCGTCAAAAAGTCGCTTTGTTCCTGCAACGAAATCACTTCATGTAAACGCCAGAAGGTTTTAGAAGGGACACCAAAAGAGAATACAAGCCAACGCAAGTAGAGTCGCGGGGACATGTCCCTTCATGTAAACTAGCTCTTTGTAATCGCAAAATCATATTTTGACAAGGCGTTAGCTATGGAAGTTGGATGCAGTACAACAGTTCTTGTAATGCCATTTTAGCTATTTCCAGGTTAATCTATCGATTTTAAGTCTAGGTTTGTCACCTCAGCGTTATCGCTCAGCGGAATATTACGGACGGACATAGTTACATCATCCTAATATGAAACCAGGACTCAGAAAATAAATAATATATGTGGTCTACAATGAATATTTTAATGTGTTGAAGACGGAATAATAAAATGAATATACATATTTACTACCACACCATTTTTTTTGGTGCTTTGTATAACAACAACTAGTTTAAAAGTCGTTATATTATTTCTGTTAAGTATGTAGCTAACAGAGCTCTGTAACTGACTTTTCCCACTTACACTTTCCATCTAAAGCAATCGCTCGCCAACACCATATTTTCCCACAATGATCAAAGTCCCTCACAGAAAATTCATATGCTCAAGCAAATTTTAAAAACTTCATAACACCAATTCAGAAATTCCATTTCTATAATCTGATTGTAATGTCCCCTGACTAAGTACACTTTGTATATAGTGGTATTGCGTGACAACTTCGTATTTTTTAAAAAAGAATTATATTAACAAATCTGTTATACCCGAAAATAATGTTGCATCCTATAGACCAATTGTTGTCAAGTTTTTCAAAAAGTTTTGAAATGCTCTTTTTAAAGAGACTAATGCCAATCTTAGACAATAAAAAATTATACCTGATTATCAGTTCGGGTTTAGGCATAAACATGGCATACCAGAACAATGTCATAAGATTGTCAATAGCATTTCTAACGCCTTGGAAAGAAAATTGTATTGTTCCGCAGTATTTTTAGATTTTCAACAAGCCTTTGACAGAGTCTGGCACAGTGGCGTTTGTATAAGTTGAAAAATTCCATCCCAGCCCCATTCTATTTGGTGCTAGAAACATATATCCAAAATAGATTCTTTTTTGTAAACATAAATGAAAATTATTCAAGTTTCGGTAGCATTAACGCTGGTATTCCACAAGGTAGCGTTCTGGGACCAGTATTGTACACAATTTCTACAGCAGATATGCCAACTATTGAAAACATAACTACTGCAACGTATGCTGACGATACTACTTTATTAGCCTCTAACGAATCACCGGTAATAGCTTCTGAGTTGCTGCAAAATCTATTGAATCTTCTTCAAGATTGCCTTCAAAAATGGAATATTAAAATTAATAATACAAAATCTGTTCATGTTACATTTACCCTAAGAAAAGAAGATTGCCCGCCTGTATATCTAAATGGCTTTGTTATACCAAGCTGCAACACCGTTAAATACTTAGGCATTCATCTTGATCGAAGACTTACTTGGAAAGAGCATGTTAAATAGACAGAAACGTGAGCAACTCAATTTAAAAACTAGAAAAATGTTTTGGCTATTGGGCCCCAGATCAAGCTTAAGCTTAGAAAATAAGATCCTGCTATACAAAACAATATTAAAACCGATATGGACACATGGCATCCAACTTTGGGGAACTACAAGTAATTCTACAGTTGAGATACTACAGAGGTACCAGTCCAAAACCCTCAGACTTTTAACATATGCGCCGTGGTTTATCAGCAACAAAAACATGAATCTTTGAATTTCAATGGTCAAGGACGAGATTAATAACTTCAGTGAAAGATACCTAAATAGTCTAAGTAATCATTCCAATGTGTTAGCAATAAACCTGTTAGATGGATAGCAATGAAATCCAGAGACTTAAAAGACTTCATGTACTTGACCTACCCTTCCGAAAATGGAAAAATTTATTTAATTTTTTAATTTTTAATTACAAAAGTAAAATTCGTTTTGTCTTTACTTTCTTTTTGAGTTTTTAGAAACTCAATATATGTTATTTTAAAATCATGAAACTTGCTCATTATTTTAATTGTAAAATAGATTGCAAATAGAACAACAACAAAAATATTAAAAAAACAGCAGACAGTTGTCCATGCAGGCTGTGTCAGAGACACGACCATTAAGTTTAACGTAGAATAAGCCATCCGATAAGACAGAAAACATATATAACAATAAATGATAAATAATATAAGCAAATGAATTTATTTATTTGATAGTTACTTTTGATAATATAAGCTTATGATACGAAAAATAGGATAAATATGTTTTTAAATTAACATTCAAATTTTTCGCAAAAACTAAGTCAATGGTTGTGTTATCAATAGTTGTGGGAGCATCGTTTCGAATATAATCCAAATTAAATGTATCGCTCATATATTTCGCTTTCAATATTTCATCAATCAAAACAACAGCCGAAGGTTTGTGTCCACACTGAAACAGCAGCATAGTTTGTGTTCACGCTACAAACTCAGACACTCAACCAAACACCACACATGTGTTTGAGTGTATGTGTTTAAACAATTCTCATTTGAGAAATTTAAATATTAGGAAGATATCAACCAATATGAAATGTATATCAAACGAAAGATAACATCTTTATTTACCTACAAAAAAATTTTTAAAAAAAGTTGAAATGAAATAAAGATTACAACAATAACAATCTGACATGACTCCCTATACCGTAAGGTAAGATGTATTCTACGCCAAAAAACAAATCTGTTATTATCTTCTCCTAAAAAAATTATCGTGAAATATTTTTTATTAATTTCTTATTTAAGAGGTAAAAATATCGTTAAAATGGTTACATTAGTTCTGTTAAGTAGCTAACAGAGTTCTGTTAACTTTTTGAGTTTGTTACTGGTTTTCGAATTCAAATTTTATCTTCTTATACATTCTATTTTTATATATAAGCTATTTTTTTTTTTTTATTACAAAAATATTGTTTACGAAATTTCTCCCGGTGCACACAGAATACACTCACTACTACACACACACATACATATGTCTGTTTCTAATTAAGACTGATCTTAACGATGAAGTAAACGATTCAATATAAAAAGCATTTGTTGAAATACATGAGGTTTTTTGCAGGTGTGTTTTGGGTCTAAGTTAGACTTTGCAACTTCTTTAAACACTTCTCCATTTTATCCAAGAGTATGCCCTTTAGCATTGGGAGCATTAATTAAAATATTAATTAAAATATTGTATAATAAGGGCCGTATTCATAAAAAATATTTTAGGTTTATTGAAAGCTTATTTGACAAATTTCTCTACAACATCTGTCAAATAAGCCTTTAATAAACCTAAAATATTTTTTATGAATACGGCCCTAAGTATATAAATTCTAAAGACAAGGCTTGAAATATGGTTGGACATCTCTGTGTTAAATATTTATCCAGGTCCGTTAGGCACCCCATACACATTTCAATTCAATTGTCAATTGAGTCTTTCAATTGAATTGATGATTAGTCACACACGTCATAAACTGAATTGAAAGAATTGAAAACTACAAACAACTCTTGACAGCTGTTCAAGATACTTGAACACACACTTGAAAAAATCAATATCTTTTGATTTTTCTTCAACCAACTCGATAACTGCCAAACTAATCAATTGACAGAGCCATGCACGCCTTGATTTAGATAACAACCTACTCAGTTACCAATTGGATTGAAAAATTTATGGGGTGCCAAGGCATATCCATAAGGTATATGCAACGGCGAATTGATACAACAAAGCAACTTTTCATGAGATGTTTTATGTCAAGGCCAATTCGTATATCAGGGATGGAAAAGTTGTTTTTACATATTAAATATAATAAAATTTGATTTAAAAAAGGATATAATTGTTTGAAACACATTACTAATGACGCAAAAGCATAAATTTAGCACATTTATTATCAAAAAAGTACACGTAAGTTAATTGTTTAATACAGAATTTAAAATCACATTTCCCTTCCCTGCATTAATAAGGCAAATTCAACCAATTTTGACATAAAGTCTCCCCATCAGCTGGGCTGATAATTTCACCTGTATGAATTCACCTTGTGGGGTGCTTTATTTAAGCAAACAAGCCAGGTTCTTTTTTTTTTTTTTTTGTCAAAATTGTAGTTGTAGTTCAAGTTTGTGTAGCACATATTAAGCAAATGGGCTTAAAAGGCTCTGACAGCCATATTACTTACAACAAAAATAGCCCAACATAAATAACTTAAAAAGCAACCACGCACAATAGTTTACTTATCGTACCTCAGAAACCTCTCAAAAGTACAAAGAAAAAATTTTGCAAAGTTTAGAAAATAAAATTTTTTATAAGCACTTTTTTTAAATCTTCCTTCCATAAAAAACTATTTCTTTTTAAATGACCTTTAAAAAGAAAATTTTAAAAATTATTAACTTAAAATTTTTAAGCACTAAAAAAATATTGTGTGTCTGAAAACTATATTTGTATATCAATTTGTTTTCGTTGTAAATCCATTAATTAACTATCTGTTAAAATTTTTAAATTATTTTTTTCTTACTTTCTTTCTTTCAAAAAAGGCCTTCCTTCCGAACAGGTGTTAATTCAATTAAAAATCTTGTTAGCTCAAAACTAACATAGTTTTTATACTAAATATTATAGAAAAAGTATAGAGTTTTTTAACTAAAAAAAGTATAGAATAAGATTGTAATAAAATGCTTAATTGAAAAATAATTACCTTAGGAATACAAATAATAAACGAGCAGCAAATACACAGCAAAATAAAATAAAACGCGTATTTCTCAGCACTAACGGGCAAAAACACATACAAACATTGATGTGCATTGAGATGTGTGACGAAGATGCTGCTTTTATTTATCACTCATTCACACACAGAGACCTAATGTTAAAGTAAGCTGGAATTTGTTAGAGAGAGTAGCCAGTATGGCTATGTTGTGTAGGAGCAGTGTTATCCGTGTGCGTGTTAGTATCTTTTGCTTTTGTCGGTTCTCACTTCCTTTTTGGGGGTGAATTTCCGTTTTGTATTTATACGCCTAGCAAGCTGCTATGCTTTTTGTTTGCCTCTTCTTATTTTGCGTTTTTAAAGCTTATGGTGCTTTTGCTTGTTGTCTAACGGTTTTTTCTTTTGTAATGAATTTTGTTGCTTCTTTTTTTTTATTTGTTGGTTTGTTGTCTGTAACTTTTTAGGGATTTTTTTATTACATTTTTTTGTTCTTCTCACATTCACCTTGCAGCAAATGTATGTATATTTTTTAATTTAAATTTTTCCCGAAAAAAATTTACAAATTCCATCTGTGACGTTCGATTTTTTTTTTTTTGTTATATTTGTTGAGTTTTATAAAAAAAATGTAAATTAATTTAAGTTTTTGTGTCAAATTTTTATTTAAATGAAAATGATTATGAATATTCTTTGGTAGTACCTACATATTTATAAGACAAGTCGTTGGTTTAAATTAGTTTATTTTTTAGTTAGTAATTTGGTGTTAACATTGTAACAGGTTTCTACTTTCTTATACATATTTACTTAATTATTTTATTAACTTTAAGTTATCAAACGTTGGGCTAGACCTTCATTTTGTTGCTTGAATGTTTTTCCTCTTTTTTATATTTTACATTTTTATCCCGTTTTTTTTTTTTAACTTTTAAATAAACAAGATTATGATATAAATTTTAGAAATAGGTATTTAGAATAAAGATCTTACAAGCTTTTAATTTTTATTTAATGCCATACTTGTTTTTTTAATAAAATATGTATATATTTTTTCTATAATTTAAGGTTTATTTCGAATTTTTTTCAAAAAAATCTTCATTTTTTATTTAATTCATAAAAGCACACTGTATTCTAAAGGTTTTTTATCCAACTCTTAATTTTCTTCTTCTTTTTTTGGTATTTCTTTTTTGCAAACACTCTCAAATCTGCGCACGTTATGTGTATCTTTTTCTTTATTTTTATTTTAAAATATTATCCTGGATGTCTACGGCGTTATCATCTGCTTTACAGTAAGCATACCATTTTCCTTACTACAGCATAAACACATGTGTGTACACAGAAATTAGTGCTTTTACTATTGTTCCTTATTAAGTAATGCCAATTAAGAAAAAAAAATATTAATAATATAAGAAAATATTTATTTTCTTTTCAATATGTTAATGCTAATTTTTATTTACTTTTTTTTTTTTTTTTTTTTGTGTTAAAAAAAAGAATCGCTATATGACATGTGTCACAGTTTTAATATTTTTAATCAGTTGTGAACTGTACAAGTTCAACTCTAAAAGAAAAGTTGTTGTTTAAAAATAGGGGAAATCATAGACTTATTACAACTAACATTATTTATGATAGTCTATGGTTCTAATTTTAAATAATATAAAACTAGGCAAGTCGATTATTTGTAACACAATTTACGCACACATGGTCATTCGATTTTATTGTAACAAAAAAATAGGTATACCATATACATATATATACCATTTGAAAAGAGATGTGCACTTAATCCTAATCTTATTAAAATTGTTTCCGGATTTTAGGAGCTCTAAGCGTTTATATATTCTACTAACCCATGCGGAAGCCATATGTGTGTGACAAAAAAAAAACAAAACAAAGTTATGAATGTTGAATCGACATTGCTGACCGCAATATATATAGTATATATTAAAACATCAATTAATATACTGTAAGGTTAAGGTGAAACTTTGTCTTCTAAATTTTATGCAAAGAGTATTAAAAGCCCTATACAATTTGTGACATGAACAGACAGACCAACATCGACTGAAACTTTACAAATATGAAAAAGCATCATTTGAGTACGATTTTTATATCACTAACAATTATTTTGTACTACTTTAGGATAATAATTATATTTTTAACATAAATTCATACCTTATAGAAAATTTATTATCTCTTAATAAACATAATTAGAATTATATGATATACAATTGCTACGTATACATTTATAAAAACATCACTTAAGACGGGTCGGCAGATTTCGCTGTTACTTGTTTTTTTTTTTATTCATAATTACCAGGACAGGGATCTCCTATATAAAGGCAGAGACTCTGATCTGTTACACTAAAACATTTAAATGGTCTTCGCAAAGCTGTGTCGGGTTGGTAATTAGACAAATCAAAATAAATTCAGAATAACGTTTTAAAACTTGCACGGTAATTCAATAAATAAAGTAAATTATTCACAGTTTAAATTCATAATTTTTAATCTAGTTTCCTTACTATAACACCAAACAAACAAATAAATTATAAAAACTTAATTAAAATAATTCTAATTGTATAAATTTTCATAATTTTTTATATCTTCTTAACTCCACCTAATCACGTTACATCTTTCAATTAAAGGTTTTTAGTTAGCATCACTGTTATTTACATTCCTTTGCTTTCGTTGTCATGTTCTTGTGCTCTCCCTTAAAATAACACTCTTTATCTATTCCTTTAATAGATATTTTTTATATGTATGTTCAAGTTTACAGCAACAACTAAAATACCACAACAATAATTAAACACACACATATTTTATTTTTTTATATATTTTAATATTTCATTATTCATTATTTCATAATATTTTTTTTTCTTTAATTTTATTATTTAACCACATTATTATGAGATTTTTTATTTAAAAATAAACATTACGCACAAACTTTTCTTTTTTTCTATAATTATATTCGCACAATATTTAAATTGTAATTGAAACGGTGCTTACGACAACTAGCATTCACGTCATGTACATAACTGATTTGAAATGTTACTAACTTCATTATCATAAGCTCGGCTGCTCCCAGAAACTTGCTACTACCACAAAAAAACATTAATTTTTCTGTGTAGTTAAACGAATGGTTTGTTAGTTGCTTTTTAACTTTTGTATTTTTGGGAAATTGTGTTTTTGCACAGTGGTCTAAAACGTGTTTGTTTTCATTGTGTTCCTTTAAAAATGTTAACTAATAATGATTTAATATAGAGACAACTTTTTAATAAAAAGAAACAAGTAATAGCGCTGTATTTGGCCGTGCCGAATCTAATAATAACCTTCACCGCCATGTACATAGGTATAATGACCACATCGTAGCTTAGGCTACCTCTTAAATTTCATGCAATACGCTATTTTCTTTGTTATTTCCGACGTCATATTTGATTTTAAATTTTTACATAGTTAAATGTATTCTACTAGTCAAGCCATTTAATTTGATACTCCTATTGGTGCGGTTTACGTCATTTTTTTCACACGCCATCTTGTATTTTACACTTTTTTATAGTTTTTGACACCAATATTGTGGGAGTTAAAGGGGACAAAGTCGTAACTACTATATTTGACTCATATATTCGCCATTTAATCTAGTATGCCAACTTGATTTTTTGTCTTTTCATATCTAACTTTATTTTAATACTCAAGCCCTTTCATTTGATCCCCATATTGGCTATTCTGGTTGTATAAAAATTAAAAAATATCTATTTTCATTTGTAAATTTTAAGAAAAACACCAAAGCAGTTGTACTTTGATGCTTTTATCTCAGTTGGTTTCAAATCAATTTTCTTAGAAATTATTTTTTTTTTATTTTGTGCCTATAATAACCAATTTGTTCGAAATTTTTCATAAATATCTCTAGAGGCATACCAAATTTATAAATAGCAACAACCATGTCTATTAATTATCCCAGGGCTGGAAAATTTTAACTTTTTTGGTAAAAATAAACGAAAGAACAGAGGCAGTCGTGTTCATTTGCTTATATCATATCTGTGGCTTGGAGCTAAAAGGGCCAATGTCAAAATATTTACCTTTGAGAAAATTGGAATCGAACTTTAACTTTTATAGATGCATTCATAGTGACATTGGCCAGCATTTTATTTATGAAACTGTTCTGGGTTAAGTATGACTTTAGCTGTTTTGGCATAATGAAAAAGAGTAAGAAAACAAATCTAATGCAATGATTAACACAAAAGAGCAAAAAAGTGACATTGGCCCTTTTAGCTCCAAGCCAGAGATATATACATAGTTATGCTGATTTCCAATAGCGATTTGCTCCCGAATATTTCTGATATTTTGATACCTTACACGGGTCTTAGCGATGTCAGGGGCCTTAAAAATGTGATTTCAAAATACACACGGACAGACTGACAGACGAATAATGCTTAATCGAAATATATATGTAAGTACTTTATGGTGTCGTGCATTGTAGAAATTTCACATGGAATGACAAACCTATATATCCCCTTTTGCACTCACTGTGAAGGGTATAAAAATTGTGTATTCCTAATTAAGTTATAAATGGAAAATATTATGTGTTAGATTAGGAGAGGGCTTTCTTAAAGACGTCGCTTAAGTCTATAAAGCATGAAAGATGAAACTAAAAGTAAAAATATAAGACGGCAAATAATAAAAATTAAAATTTTATAATTTGAAAGAAAATAATTTAAGGAACCTATAGAAGATTTCAACTTGACGTCTAAATTTTTATATATATATTTTTTTTTATATTTTATTCGATAATATTGATTCTCAAAAAATTATTTACCTAATGGTAAACCATGTGCTTTATAATTTTAAATTTATCTTCATGATGTAGTTTAATGGTCGCACATCTTTGGTCAGTGATCCGCAAATCTTTGGACCTGATATGTAGCCTGTATTAGTCTCTTTAAATAACCATACACTAATTAACCTATAATTTTAGCTAATTGGCAGTTAAAACAGTAACTGTCACGATAATGTTCCTGAAGCCAAATAATAGCCAAAGATTAGCTACTGGATATTCTGGATTTTAACATAGCCTTACTTTGAATAGGTCACCCAATTCGTTAAAATGTTTTTTTTTTTTTAATCTCTGACTAAATTAAGTTTGGAATTGTATCTATGGACTTTAGAACACTCAGTTATCAGAAAATTAAAAACAAATGCTTTTTTCGTCACTCTCAGCCCATATGCAATGGAAATAGCATCACCTAATCGGTAATCTACGCAATCTCTGGTTCATATCTACAAAGTTTTTGCAGATATAGTTTGCTTTGACACCTCATGTTTTTCGTAGTTCTAGTAACCCTTATTCTTAAGGAAAATAATTATACAAAACTTTTTAAAAAAGCGTTATCATCAAACGATGAACTTAGTTGTATCATACCCTTTAGAGCTCACTTTAAGTATTTCTTTTCATTGAGACTTCCTTGAAGGCAACTGAATCACTTTAAGCGATAAATATGGGAAACTCTTCTACTAAGCCAATGCAATTTCGGAATTACAATTTTTGTTCAACTGAAATAATCTAAAAGAATTTAATTAATACCTAGGTAGGTATAACAATAATTTTTAAACATTTTAATAAAAATTTTGTTTTGCTGTAAAACAAAAATTTAATAAAATCAAAACATTATCAAACTTAATTAACGGTCTGTTACCTTAAATGCGAAAGACAGTTATTTTCTTATAAATATACATATTTAAAAACCGAATTAATTTTAAAAGAAACTATTATTTAATAGATAGGTACATATTAAAAATATATAGAAATTAAAGTCACCTTAATTCCTTTAAAATTAAATTTTCCAACTTCTTTTTGTCATTTATACCTATTCCAAATTTAGTCAATCTACCTATTCACCGTGTTCAATTTTTTGTTTTTCTCACTTTTCGTCTTCAACCAACCATCTCTTTAAACTTTGTTGCTTTATTGAGTTTGAGAATTTAAAACCACCCTCAATAACAACCGCAACAATTCACAGAAATTAAAAAAAAAACAAAATTCCCATCTAAAGAAATGCATATACATATGTATGTAAGTAAGTGTGTAATTCTATGTATGTATGTAAATTCATTTTGTTTGAGTTTTTGCCACTTGTTTGCCATTTTACTGTTATTTTCTTGTTGAGAGTGTTGATTGCTCTCGAGAGCTTTTTGTAGAATAACAACAGCAGCAACGATACCAACAACTTAAAATGCAACAACAAGTCCTTTTTGTAAACTTTGTTTTCATATCATCAACATTTGGGTAACCGTTACTATTGTAACATTTTCACTTTAATTTGCTTTTTTTCTTAAGAGTAATGCCAATTATTAATTTTAAAATATTTTAGTTTTATTGGTTGTTGGGTTTAAGCTGGTCTATATGCATTTCACTGGTGCTTATGCCAGATCATCAGTAGACCTTTAAACCATAAAATTTATTAAAAAGTTTAAAATTATTACGGCTTTTTCGACAAATTTTTGAACCACAATATAACGTTAGTTATTTTTTTTTTTTTTTTTGTAAAATTAAAAAAATGTGACTAATTTTAAAATCAGAATTTTTCAGGAGTAAACGGTTAAATATACATAATTACAAAAATGTTTAATTGTGTTTAAAAAAATGTAACAAATGCTGTTGTATGTTGTTTCTTTAAACTTCTTAGTAGAGTTAAAGAAATTAAAAATTTATGGTTGACCTTTTTTCTCTGATTACACACCATTTATGGTTAACTGCATTTTCCTGCAGACCTTTTACGCAGAGCGTAACTCCTCCTCCATTGATATTTTAAAATTAAAACAAGACATTTTTTCTTCTTTTGGTTTATTTTTTAAATAAGTATGTATAATAAAATTGACAATATTCTGTTTAAAGTCCCATATTGGACATATATGACAAATAAAAACTATACATATAGAACACAATAATTTACGAACAACGATACCTATTTTTAATTTAAGTGCATTCCACATCAGACTTTCCTCAGACATGTAAGTGAAAACGGGAACGAATCAATTTTATAGTTTTTGTTTTAAAAATTTGTATTAATAAAGGAATTTTCGCACGAATATTATAAAAATATTGGTCAACTTAAATTTTATAATAAAAATTTTAATTAAAATGTACATTTGTATAAAAAGAACCTTCAAATTGCTTCGTTTTCGATTTTTATCACACAACTGAATAGAGAGAATTCATTATGATTATTACGAACATAATTTAAATGTTTATATGGCTAACTAAGTATGCGAAATAGTTAAAAATTATTCAAATTCAATTAACAACTATCTATTGTACTCTGTAGCGTCTATTGAAATACCGTTTTGGCTTATTTACTTTTATACTCAATTTGTGTTGTATGGGTTGTATTGTATTGTATTTGTATTTGATTTAAAAAATATATTGTCTCTGCTCTGACTGGATCGGTTATGTAATAATTTTGAAAAAAAATTTTTTTTGATGACCTTCATCAGTCATACATTTGTCCACCAATCCATGATAGGTTCAAGAATAAAGAATTTAATAGTAGGTACAAAGTTAAAAAATCAATTTTTTTTTTTGCACCTCTGAAAACGTAGTAAAAAATACACAACTGAATTTGTTAGAGCAACGACGACATATTTATTTTGGGAGGAAAAAAATTTTGTACTACAAAAATTATTTTTGTCTGCAAAAAAAATTTAATTTCCCATTCCTGTATTTATTCAATCTAAAAATATATGAATTGTATTGTTATGCAAAGTGTTTTAATTGAAATTATCAACCATACCATACTGTACCATACGGCACCACAACTTTGTTGTAATTTTATTGCTTTAATTGTTTTCATTAGACTATACCTACACCATTCGTTCATTTTGTATTTTTAAGAAGTGTTGCATGCATGCATGTGTAAAAGTTTGATTACTTACGATTTAAAAGCTTTTTCCCTTTTATTTACGAACCGATGTGGTCGTTAAAAAGTTTATAATGCTTAGAAGTAAAAAATGTTTTTCTTCACTTTTTTTAAATACATATTTCCATTTGTTTTTGTTTTCTTAAGTGTGTGGAAGTATTTAATTTAACGTATGTATATTAATCATACGTTTAGGTGGTTTGTCAAATGGTTCTTTTATTTTAGTAGAGCAACGGTTCCCACGATGAATGAGTGAGAGACAAATAATACAACAAAAATATGATCTTATCACTGTTTTGTGATAAAAAATCTATATGTAGAAAAAAGTCCCAAATATTTTCTATCAATTGCTATAAATCGAAAATTCATTGAATGTTTTCTGTTTATTAGAAAATTTAATTTAAAATGAGAATTATTGGCACAAAAAAAATCAAACTTGTTTAACACGAAAATTTTCGAAAACTCCTTATTAAAAAAAATATATAAATAAATAAAATATTTTAATAAGAATTCATCACAAAAGTTTATTGATTTTTATATTAAAAAAAAATATTAAAATAAAAGGTTAGGTTAGGTAAAATTATTAAAATAAAAATATACCAAATATTTCAATTTATAATAAGTTACACAAAAAAAAAAACAATAAAATCGATCAAATAAATAAAATAATACAAAAATAAATCGGTGAGTTTATTTAAATAATTTTTTATGTTACACCATTTTTTTCAAGAACTCTTATGCTTCTATAAATAATAGAAGAAATGAATAATTTAAACAATTCAATCTGAATTTTAATGAGATTAATAATTTGTTATTATTTATTTAATAATGATAATAAAAACTCTTAATAATAAAGAGCCTCATAAACATTTTAATGTATAGAAAAAATCGGATGGGTTTTGTCAATATTTTCCATTTTTTTTTTTTTTTAATTTTTTAAAGTTAAACTGTAAACTATATGATCCACAATATAGAAAAAAGTGGAACGCTGCTATTTTAATTATAAAATTTGTGAGTCACAACTTGTGTGTTAAAGAAGATAGCAACAGAAAAGTCTTAATTTGTTACTACTTCAATAATTGGCTCTGGTATTTTAATTGCTGTTTCAGCAACAGACTGGGGTTCTTCAGTCACTTGTGTAAAAGTTTTTAAGTCTAAAGTTTCCTGGGGCTCTTGTGTAACTGTTTGTATATTTTCCTGTACTAGTTCAGCTTCTTGTTCTTCGCCTTTTACACTTGTGGCATCTTCTGAAATGGCCGGTGATGATTCCTTATGGTTCTTTTTTGATTTAGATTTTTTATTTTTCTTCTTCTTAATAGACTCTTCTTGGACCTGCAGTTGCTTGCACTGTTCTTCGGCTTCGGCACCTTTTAGATTTAAAATTTTCATTTGATTTTGTAAATTAGCCAAAGTTTGTTTGAGTTCAGCACAATTCTTAGACATCATGTCCATTTTGTCCTTATCGACAACACTATTGATGGGTGCCGTTTGCATTGGTTCCGGCTCAGATGGCAATGATGGTAGAGCTGGTACTTCTACATTGTTCTCCTTAATCACTTTATATAAATGACTGCGTTCGTTCTGTAGAGCCCTCAAAAGTTTTTGCAATTGATCCACCTGCTTGTTACAACGTATGGCATGATCATCCCTTTCCTTTTTCTCTGTAGCCAATTCTATGAGGGTGGCATTACTTTTTTCCCATTTGCGTTTCCATTCCATTGCCTCTTTTTCTAGTTTCCGGGTATTTTTCGACATTTTCTCCAGCTCCACTTTGTAAGTGGTAAAAATATCATTAGATTTTTGCAATGAATTTTGGAAGTCATCGTATTTCGCAGTGTAAATATTTAATTGTTCCTTGAGTTCTTTTTCACGTTCGATGATTTCTTTTAACATTTTCTGAGTGTTCATAAGTTTCTCCAAAGCGATTTGTTTTTCCCTAAAACAAAAATAATACAATAGATTTTTGTTTTTCTTTAAAGAAATTTAACTTACTTGATAAGAATTTCCTTTTCCATGGCCGATTCTACCTGAACTTTGCTTAACTTAGCCTGGTGCAATTGCGACTCAAGTTGCACCTGTTCATTGAGTTTTTCCAGTTGCTGCTCACGAGCCTGATATTGTTCGGCCAAAAATTTTAGTCTTAAAGAATAAAACAAAATCAAGCAAACAATTTATAAAGAAAAATTATATATGTATTAAGAAATATATTTAAAAAAATATATTTTAAGAAAAAAAAAATATATTTTAAGAAAAAAAAAATACACCTATAATAAGAAAAATATTTTAACAGATTATTTTTAATATTTTTTAAGAAAAAAGTAATTTTAAGAAAAAAAAATACTAGGAAAAAAACATTTATTTATTCAAAGCCTCATTTTAATATTAAAAAAAAATATATTAAAAAATAAAAAAAAAAAATATATTAAAAAATAAAAAAAAAAAATAAAGAAAAACAAAAATATGTATTTAGTAACGTCTGGTAAAACAAATAAAAATATACCCAGCAAAAAAAATTAGAAGTAGTGCAAAGCGAATTGCATTTACAAGACTTCTAAATCATTTGTGTAAAAGCATTCATTCTAAATGACTTCCTAAATGTGAAATAATTTGTCATAATTGATGTGCTTAAAAATGCATGTAATACCATGCTAAATATCTTAAACAATTCATGTAAACAAACAAATTCAACTCATGAAACATCCGATGATTCTCATCAAATATGCATGAGTTCCATGCACTTATTAGAATGGAGTGCAGTTCATTAATGTATTCATGTAAACACATGATCTGCAATGACACGCTAATGTTAAAATCATTAGTGTTTTCACCTAAATTTAATCACTTCGTCACCAGTTGAACCCCTGCAAAATCACTTCTTTGTCATAAGATTTTTTTGCTGGGTAGGTATGTATTTTTAAAGGATTTTGGGTAAAATTATCAAAAAGCAGTAATAAAATGTTTAAATCAACCAAACCATCGATTTGAAATTAAACTAGGAGATTCATTTTCTTAAAAAAAAACTTTGATAAATTTTTTATCCAATCGATTTGAAATTGAATAAAAATAATCACCCCTTTGGTAAACATTTTTCTTCTAGAAGTATTTTCCCTTAACCTAAAATATCAATTACCTATATTTAATTTTCATTAATATATTTCTATATTTTTAACTTTTTAATGAAAGCATCAATCCACGGGTTATTCAAAGCACCAGTTTTTACTACGAGGGTAATGAATATTTCATGGAAACATGAATTACTGTTCTTATTTACGATAGGGATAAATGTTACATTTTATTTATAATTTCTTCTTTAAAAATGAATTTTCAATCATTAATTTTGATTATTGAATTCACAACTCCTTTTTTAATTTCAATCAAGTATTCAAATACAAATTTAGTTTGTTTCCTTGCAGTTTTTCTCATTAAAAAAAATGTATACAATGACGACAAAAAATACTGTTTAAAACATTTTTTGATACTTAAACTTTCCAATTCTAATCCCTGTATGAATCCAAGAAAATATTTCAAAAACATGTGAAAGAAAATTGTATTGTTTTCCAAAAATTTTGAATGCAAACTATCAACAAGCATGCAATTTATAAAATTATAAAAAACTATTGTCGATTTATTACAAGAGAGTAGTGAATTGAACAAATACCTATACCTATATTTTATTTTAATTCTCTTTATTCGTTACTTTTAATACAAGATAATTTTTTTAAGGACAAATAAAGGGTGTTTTTTTAAGCCCTATAGAACTTGAAATTGTAAAAAATAACACAAAAAATTAAATTGTAATCAAAATTTTTTTTTATTCGAAAGATCAATACATGACATTAACATTTGAAAATGATTTCGGGCATATGGGCACCGCGGATGTTCTTGACGAAGCGCATTCTGGACGTCCAATTTTGGGCCACTTTTTCGAGCACTGCTGGCCGTATGTCACGAATAACACGAACAATGCTGGCCTCCAAGGCGTCAATTGTTGCTGGTTTATCAGCATAAACCAGTGACTTCACGTAGCCCCACAGGAAATAATCGAGAGGTGTCAAATCGCACGACCTTGGAGGCCAATTGACAGGTCCATTTCTCGAAATCAACTTATCGCCAAATTTTGATTTCAATAAGTCGATGGTTGCGTTCGCCGTATGGCACGTAGCGCCATCCTGTTGAAACCACATCTCCTCCGGATCAATGTCATCCATATTTTCAAACAAAAAATCATTGATCATGGTGCGGTAACGATCTCCATTGACCGTAACGCGAGCTCCGGCCTCATTTTTGAAGAAATAAGGTCCGATGATGCCACCCGTTAAGCCAAAAATGCGCCTCATCGCTGAACACAATTTTGCGATAAAATTGGACGTCCAGAATGCGCTTCGTCAAGAACAGCCGCGGTGCCCATATGCCCGAAATCATTTTCAAATGTTAATGTCACGTATTGATCTTTCGAATAAAAAACAAAATTTTGATTACAATTTAATTTTTTGTGTTATTTTTTACAATTTCAAGTTCTATCGGGCTTAAAAAAACACCCTTTATTAGAAAGATAAACAAAACATTAACTTTTCTTAAAAAAAAAAAAAAATCTGAAAAATTGCTACCACATTTGCTTATTACAAAATAGTATGCACTATTCGTAAAAAAAATTAAAATAAAGAGTAAGCTATTTTAAAAAATAAAAGATGTTTAAAATAAACTTTTGTCTACACCCCCACCTACACCGTACTACAATCACATACAATACAGACAGAAAATCGAAAAAACGACTCTTTAGATAAGTTTTACAAGCATTTCAAAGATAAAAACTAACAAGAATGTTTAATAAACAAAAAAAAAACACAAGGTATACACATCCATACATACATATGTACAATAAAAATTCGTATATTTCGTTAAAAGTTTAGAACCGGACAGGGGAAATAACCTCATTTACTCTTTATTTTTTTCTTTTTACTAGCTGTAGTCTTTCTCACTTTGTATGATCATTAAGGCAAAAAAAAATTTATAATGCTAATGGTATAAGAAAGGTGTGTAGTTTTACTTACTTTTTTGTCATTTCAATATTATGATCACGTAATTTATTATTTTCCTCATTATTTTTACTTAAAGACTGGTTAATTTCATTTAGGGAGCTTTGAAATCTGGACTGACTTTCCTTGCGTCTTTCCTCTTCCTCGCGTATCTTCTGCATACTCTCATTTTTTACGGATTTTATAAGTTTTTGTTGTTCCCGGCAAACTTCCTCCAATTTGTCTCTACTCAAACAAAATTTACATGTTTAATTATTGTAAATTTAATTATGTTTTCATTACCCACCTCATTAACACATTCTTGTTATATTCCCTTTGAAGATTTTCTTTTTCACGCATTATAGTCTCAAGCTGTTTTTCATGAACCTTAAGGTCTTGCCTGAAACGTCTATTTGCGCGTTCACTTTCTATAAATTTGCTGAGCAAAAGTTGAAATTTATCCTCTGGTGTCTTAGCCTCTTCCAGTGATTTTAAGATCTTTAAAAACAAAATTATTAATTTATAATTTATTTTACAAGAGATTTTTTTAGTGACCTAATTGTAAAATATTTTTATTTTAGCATCCTTAGTACTTTTTTTGCCCACTGTGTTGGTACCACTTACCTGTTCTTCGAGTTTTTGATCTTTTACTTTTTCATCTTTCGCTTCCTTTTTGTTTTTCTTGTTTTGTTCCATTTTCTGTTAATATTTTTATTAATTTTTATGGATTTTAACAATAGAAATTAATTTACTTTTCAGCTGCAAAATAAATTCTAATATGTATATTAACCGCTTCTGTTGTTTGCCGTATTTGGTAAAAAGTAATGCTAACATAGTGATTTTTCTAACAGATAAAAGATTTCGTTCCAAAATACCAGGGAAAATTAGAGGAAACACTAATTTAAATTCTAGTAAAATAATTCTAGTGATTTTTGCTTAGACGTTGCCACTGTAACCATTTAAAAACACTGGGCCAATTCAAAGTAAACTCTCATATTGTACTATGTCATATAATTCATATTAATATGACTAGTGACTTTGAACACCTTTTGTTAACTAATTATGTATTTAATACAAGAAAGAAGACAGAGATGACGCTGTTAAAAATTGTATGTATACAGGAAAGAAGAAAATAGAAAATATTCTCTCTGAGAGGTGAGAAGCGAAGAAATTCGCTCTGAGAGACAGTATGGTTAAAAGTATAACATAAACAATTTCTTATACATAGGAAACAAATGTGTAAAGTCATATTATTTTTTTTGTATGGAAATTACTAACAAAAATTTTAAGCATGCATAAAATAATATGAAATAGTACAAATACGACTGATATGCAACCACTTTGAATTGGCCCACTGTAAACATCTAAAAAGATAATTTTTATTACGAGATTTGTATACATACATAGTCTACATTTAAATTGAACAAGTTTTATTGCATAAAATATTGTTTTTCTTTCTAATTGTGTGTAAGAAAAAAAAAGGAACAAATATTGTTTAATATTTGCATGTATTTGAATTTTTTTTTTGTTTTGTCTTCCGTAGTTTGTAATTTTTTTACCTGACGTAAGGTGCTTATAATAAGAATAAAATTTTAGGTATGAAACAAGGCGAATTCAATATTAGGTGATATCATCCCTGCAACAAACACAAAAAGGCCAAGAGAATGTCAAAACACAAAAAAACAAATTTTTTGTGTACTTTTAATAAAAATTTTATTTTTATAAATTTTCGCGAAAATTTAAAAAAAAAGTATTTTTAATTTATTACATAAATTTGTGCCAGTTTATATCACATATTTGTGTTTTATATCACATTTTTCACAATTTTCAGAACTTTAAATCACTAGGACAAACACAACGGAAATTTTGAATTTTCTGAATTAAAAACATTACAAATGTTGTTTATACAAATTATAAAATGTGTTCTACTTATTTTCCAATAAGTTATTGCACAAATATTAGTATTTTTAAAATTTTTTCCCACAAACTTTCCAACTTTTATAAAAATTTTCATTCAACGCACATAAAAATTAATTTAAATGTAAACAAACTTTGACATTGTGCCGTAAAAATAAAACGAGCAAAAAACAATCAGCTGGCTTCTTTACATCACCTAATGTTGAATTCGCCTTGGTATGAAATAGAACTTTTTCTGTATTAACTTAAATCCAAGTTCAAAGAAGAAAAATAAAAATTTCTGAAAGAAAACTTTTTTAATGTTTTCTTTTAAGAATTCTCATAAATTGTTTTAGGTTTTACACAGTCAATAGTGCTATTAGACACGCATACTTGTCTTAAGACCATGTATGATGGCATACTTTGGGTTTAGCTATTACACTGTCGAACGCTGACGGCATACTTCAGTACACAGAAATTTTTGAAGTGAAAACATGGCAATGAAGCGGAAATTTGTAGCGGCTATGGTTATCAACGAAATATTATTACAAGAGAAGGAAAACGGAAAATATGGGTAAAGGAATGGTTGGGAAAAAGAAACAAATTTTCCCATACCAAATTATTAAGGGAATTTCTCAACAAACTATTCCCTGAAAATAATATTAGAAAAATAAATTTTTCTTAAATTTGCGATATGCACACAGCAGCAGCAAAAAGCTAACTGAATTTTTGTATGAAGTATGACGGACACGCTATTAGATGAGTATGTTGGTATGCGACAGACATCAGAAATTCAAAAATTTTTGAAAACCAACATACTTTTCTAACACACTCGATATACATGCTATTACACAGTGAGTTTTGGTATGCCATCACACATGTCTTAAAACATGTATGCGTGTCTAATAGCCCTTTAAGAGATTTCTATTGTAAAGCGTACGAGCAACTGTGATACGAAAATGCGATAGAGTTAAAAAGGTGAGGTGGAATCATAAGATGACACGCAAAAATATTTAATAACACAGTTTCACAGAACAAGAATTAAGCCCATGTTGGGAGCCGTGCTTTAGAAAGCACGCCGAAATTACTATGAACGAAAATTATTAATTCGAGTACATGATAGCAGCGCGCAATCTAAATTCGTGTTTCACCATCTGAAATTTATACAAAATCTAGTTAAAGATTTAAAATTAGAAGAAAAAAAACTTATTTTATAAATATTTATAGAAATTTTGTGTAGTGTAGTAAGTAGCACAAAAAAATGGCAACCATGCAGTTTACTGCCAACTAAACACATTAAAATTCCAACTAGAATCCAATTAAATACGAGACTCGAAGTCCACACGTCCTAATCAATATTTTCATGTGTCATATGACATTTTTCACAATCCACTAAAGTAGAGAAAAGTGGTCACTTATATTTCTCAACTTGTTTTGTAAAGTGTTTCGGAGATTGTTGAAGAAAAAAAATTTTTGAAGCCCAATTTAATTAAAAAAAAAAAATGACTAGCCAAACCCAAGGTATACAACAATTATTGGCCGCAGAAAAAAAGGCTGCCGAAAAAGTTGCAGAAGCAAGAAAACGTAAGAAATGTTGTAAATAACCGAAGTGGGTTAAAAGTAAAAAAAAAGAAAATCAAAAATTAGTAATGAGTTTGTCACATGATAAGCTTGTGAAATGTAAAACAAGTTAAAAAATAGTTTGTTGAAATATAATTTTATTGAATTCTAGGCAAAGCAAGAAGATTGAAGCAAGCCAAGGATGAAGCTACCGAAGAAATTGAGAAATATCGTCAAGAAAGGGAACGTCAGTTTAAGGAATTTGAAGCCAAGGTAATGTTATATTAAAAAATATTAGATAAATTAATTTTGTTTGAAATGTGATTACTACCAGTAAATGAAAAGTGTAGAAAATAATCGAACCGAGTTGCTATTAAATCGGAATTTTAAATACATATATGTTTTCGTAGACCTTATTATAATTAGATTTTTTTTTTGTTACAGCACATGGGTTCTCGCGAAGGTGTAGCTGCCAAAATTGAAGCTGATACGCGAATTAAATTGGATGATATGAACCGTGCCATTGTCTCCCGCAAGGAGCCGGTTATTCAAGAAATTTTGCAATACGTGTACAATATCACTCCCGAAATGCACAAAAACTATCATCACAAAAAGTAAACTTATTACACAAAATTAACATCAGCTTTATTTAAAACTTTCTTATATAAAAAAAGCCAACAAATCACAATATTAAACTTTTATTTTCATTTCAATGCAAAAACAGCAAAAACGTTAGTAACTTGAGATTTTAAAGGCTTGAATTCCAAAAACGATAACTTAAATATATAAACCTTCCTTACCAACAGAAAAACAGTTATAAAACAATGTTTTAAAAATTTTAGAAAGTTAAAATTCGGCTAAGTTAAAAGAAAGCTAATTTCTTTTATGTATACAAATGTATTATTTAGTTCAATTAATGTAATGTATTATTGTTGTTGTTGTCTTAACATAAATATTTGAAAAAAAAGCTTTTAGAACTAATAAAACAAGTGAAATTCACTTATTAGTTATTATTAAAATACACACTACAAAAAATTCTAAAACTCGTAAGTTTTAATTAGTTTTATTATAACAGACGTCTTATTCCTAAATCTACTACATAATAAAGTTTCTCTTTAAAGGATATTTTTTTTTTATTTAACTTTTTCAAAATTGTACCTATAATAAGAAAGATGTTTATTGAAATATTTAGATATGAATGTGAACATACTATAATATACATACTTTTGTTGAGTTAATGATTTTTTATTCGCATTTTTATTTAATTTGATGTTAAGTAGAAAGTATATACCGTCCAGCTTTCATTAAAAAAATTGTTTCTAACTTCAAAAAGTTTAATTTTTTTACATTTTAAAATGATTTAATAATTATCAGTGTTCTGACACGCGATTTTAAATCACATGCGATGTGTATATTTTGCAGTTCAAGAGTTCTAATATTTTACAATTTTTTTAAAACAAGCTTATATAAAAGAAAACTTGTGTCATTGCTAGTGGTTTGAAATCGCAATTGTTTATGCAGCAGGTATGATTATCAGAACCTATTATTGGTTTAATATTTACGAAACCATCTATGCCCTTACCTTATGAACATGCTGAAACTCACCATAAGTTGATAGCTTAAAAGTTGTATACACAACAAATCAGATGTGTAGTATTTACTTTTTTTAAGAAAAAAATTTCAATCCAGAATTTTTTAACAAAATAAAAATATAACAGAATGTCTGCGAATTCCTGGGCTAATGGTCTTGTAAGAAGAATTAAAGACCCAACGACACACATTATATCCTCAAATTTAGCAGTTGTTATAAGTGATAAATTTCCAAAAGCAAGACATCATTATCTACTTTTGCCACATGAAGATATACCCTCAATATTTAATGTAAGTAAACAATGATTAAATTTAAATCTTTTTAATATACACATTTTTAAAATATCCAGTTAAATAATTCTCATTTACACCTGTTAGAGGAATTATATATGCTGGCCTTGAATGTGATCGAGGTTAAGCAAGAAAAATTACAAAATTTTAAAATTGGTTTTCATAGTCAACCCAGTATGGATCGTTTGCATTTACATGTTGTTTCCAAAGATTTTATATCAGACTGTTTAAAGACGAAAAAACATTGGAATAGTTTTAATACTGCATTGTTTTTGACATATGAAGGTAAGTTTAAGAAAAGAATTTTAAATCACATTTACAAAATATTTCCCTTTTCTTTTTTTTTGGTTAAAAGAAATCTATCTTCAGATTAATAAATATGGTCAAGTTAAAAGATTGGATTGTGATACTTTAAAAAGCCTAAGTAATATGAAACTAAAGTGCAATCAATGTGAATTTGTTGCCAAAAATATGCCTACATTAAAACAGCATTTACTGCAACATTTAAATATATACACAAACAAAAATGACTACCATTAAAAAAAAAAGAATTCTCAAAAATTTTTGTCTTCTAATTTTTCGCAAGCACTTGGGTACTTCTTCAGAGAAAGTTTTTTTTAATTAATTTATTATTTAATGATAATATAAATTATTATTTAAATACATTAGTAATAATGGTGAAAATTTATTAATGGATTTGTACCAGAAACCCACGTCTTCATTAACAATCATAAACTTTTATTCAAATAACCCAAAAAGAAATATCATTAATACAGCAATAAATTTAATTAAGAGAGTTTTGAATATTAGTGATAAAGTATTTTATAAATGTTATGTAAATTTCTTCGATCTTTTTATATTAATATATTGTTTTAATTTCTTCGAGCTAAATATCACTTTTTATATAAAAATTATTATTTTATTCCGATATTTCGCTACCACATTGGGTAGCTTCTCCAGGGAAAGTTTTTACAATTTATAAGAATTAACAATTAAAATATTAAATTTAACTAACAATTAAAATATTAATATTTTAATTGTTATAAATTGTAAAAGCTTTCCCTGACGAAGCTACCCAATGTGGTAGCGAAATCCTACTAATATAATAAATGTGAATGTTTGTATGTTTGGATATTTGTTACTCAATAACGCAAAAACGGCTGAACGGAGCCAAACTAAATTCGGCACATAAATAAATAACAACCTAGATTAACACATAGGCTACTTTTTATCGCGATAATAACGCGAAGTCGTTGGCAAACTTATCATACATAACACATCCTTAACAGGTTGTTTGTGTTGTAAATATTTTTATTTTTGTTGTTAATACAAAGCCTACCATTTATCCCGATAACTACGCAGACGAAGTCTGTTTTTATATAAAAAGTGATCTTTAGCTCGAAGAAATTAAAACAATATATTGAAGTATTTTATAAAAAAAAATATAGAAAAAATTAAAAAAAAATATTTTAAACTAGCTTATGCCCGCGAAGAAGTTACGAAGTTATTAGAGTAAAAGTAGACTTAGTTAACAAAAAAAATAAAAATATTGTTACGTTTATACCTTTTATAAACGTTGGATTATTTCCTTTAAATACCCCTTTCTTTTATTGCAATTAAAAACAGTTGAAATTTGTTATAAAATTAAGAGCACTTTATTTACTTAAATACACTCAGATATTATTTTTATATCACTTTACTTATTACACTTATGGTTACACACTTTTATTATCAAACTCACTTTGATACACACTTTACAAACTCTATTGTAATACTGATTAGTTAGCTGTGTTGTTCGGCTATTTATAGTAGCATAGTAGTGTTTGGTAACATTCGACAAAGTTCTCGTATGTACATTCGAAAACCGTTACATTTAAATTAAGACTTTAAGTAATAGGCAGGAATAATAGAATTGCCTAAAAGTATGATACACATAATAACAAACATCATGTTCGAACAACCAGTTAAATAAACTAATACAAATAAAACTACAGTAACTTAAACTACTACAACTAAAATAAATTATAATGTGAATTAAGCTATTTAAAAATAAATCTATAACAATATTTACAATACAAACAACCCGTTTAAGATGTGTGATGATGAGTTTGCCAACGACTTCGCGTTATTATCGTGATAAAAAGTAGCCTATGTGTTAATCTAGGTTGTTATCTATCTGTGTGACGAATTCCATTTAGTTCCGTTTAGTCGTTTTTGCGTGATTGAACAACAAATACCCAACAAACAAACAATCACATTTATTATATTAGTAGGATGCTAATAATAATCCGATCGAGTTGATTTGTTATTTGATAGATCAATATAAGAAACAGACAATTTTTAAAGCAAGAACTGTTATTGTACTTAAATTTCAATATCAGTAACTTATTATCCTATTTATTGATAGATTGGAAAAATCGTAAATTTATGATAAAAGAATATATATAATGGTCCACAAAATATATGTATAACTCATACATAAAAAACAGTCTAAAAATATTGTATTTTTTTTTGGAGTTTATAGATTGTCATAATAAAAATTTACTTGGTATAAAACACAGGCACGATTCTGAATTTGTTACAGCGATAAAACAGTTATTTATATTTATTTATATTTAACAGTTATTATATTTGCATTAAACCATGAAAGCCAGGGTATCAATTCTCGTTCTATGAAACTATGAAATGAAAACTTTTTGTGTGTAATATCATATGGTGCCACCATACCCTTTGCTATACAAAAACTTTTTCATTTCACAGTTTCACAGAACGAGAATTGAACCCCAGGTTAGAGTATTTTTGTTCTCATTTTGTTCTACTTTGTCACTGTAACGAACAGCTGTATTGTTGTTGACAGTATGTTATCAATTCACTGTAAATGTAAAGTTTTTTGTGTACAATCAGCCAATAAAAATAAATATTCGTCATCTGCTTTGAAACGAAATATTCTCCTTTACTTTATTAAATATTTAAACTAACTTAATGTAAACTGTTGAAAAATAATCAACACAATGAAATCTGGTTCATTTCGAAGTACACAATGGGATCCCATACTAATTATCTCACAAATAATCTCGGTTCAGTTTTGTGTTTATTTCACTCTGGGCCTACTAGTATGCATTGCAAATCTGCTGGCCGGAGATAACTATCGTTTGGACAACATATTCGAGTATCATGTACGTATAGTATTTAAATTAAATAGAAAATTATTATTTAAAATTATTTATTATATTTTTTTAACAGGAAATACATGTTTCAGATTTGGGTGGTAGACTATTAATTTGCGCTTTTGTAACAAATTCTTTTTTGGCCTCTTTGGCTTTGTGGTGTATAGTGAGAAGAGCAAAACTATGTTTAGATTTTAGGTACAGTCTTTACATATAAAATTATTTTTAATATGTATCCTTTTAATAAATTTTATATCATTGCAGCTGCACATTTCATATTTTCCATCTGTTAATTTGCTGGTGGTACAACAACGCTTTTCCTTCGAATATATCCTGGTGGCTTTTAAATTGTATTACGGCTACAATTATGTGTATCGGAGGTGAATTTCTATGTTTAAAATCCGAACTTAAAGAAATTCCTGTAGGTTACTCAGCTTTAAATCAAAAATCAGATGTATGATACAAGCTGCCAGAATACTATGCAACTTAAATAGTACCTATGATATAAAACTCTTTTGTGTTCAAAAACTTGAAAGTTTATTGTATAAAAAAAGAAACAGATAGTTGGATATTTAAAAAACATAGTTTTAGAAAATTCTTCCGTTTAATGTAATGGAATTTTGTTCAAGAAATAATACTTTTTTATAAGTAGCATGAGACTTGAAAACTATTTATATATGAATATGACATTTACTGCAACTAGATGTTGTAATATTGTTAACCTAAAATCCTTAAATTAATAACTTGAAGCCAATAAAATATTATTTCTGTTAGTAATTTTCAATAAAAAGTATATGGAAATTATGCTGAAATTTTTATACCATTCCAAAAAATGTAATATGTGGAAATTTTGTATGGCTTGGGTGTAATGACGTTAGTCGTAATAAGAAAATGTTTATAATATTCGGCGTCATCAACATATTTCTTTTTTCATTCACAATTTTCTTGGCATTTTATTTAAGGTGTTTATTATGTAGCGTTGTTTAATATTTTTCCATAAAGTTATTGAAGGGAGGAGAACACTACCACTTTTCAATTCATTTAAGTTTATACATTCACAAAGAAACCCACAAGTAAATAATAACGTTTTCCGTTGGAAACTTATGCAATAGCTTTTTTATCTTATCTTTTCTATATTTATTTTTCATAATTAAAACTTATCTGGTCATACCTTAGTGATAGATCCCAATTTGTTAATTTTAAGGGTGTTAGGTCAAGTACTATTTCCCTTCATTCTGGTGTACCTCAAGGGTCTGTCTTAGGGCCACTTCTTTTTATTTTATATGTAAATGATATCTTTCTTTGCACTAATTCTATTGCTTGTAGTACTTTTTTATTTGCTGATGATGTTTTTTTGTTATTTAGTGGTGACCGAATATCTCTTGATTCCTTTAAGCAGGATGTTAATACTGGCCTTAATCAAGTTTTACAGTGGACTTGTAATAACAGGCTTTCAATCAACCCTTCTAAATCTAAGGTGATGTTATTTAATACTGATTTTTCTAATAATTTTTGTTGCTATCTTGGTCATGATGAGGTAGAGTTAGTTTGTAGGCATAAATGTTTGGGTGTAGTTCTTGATAATTGTCTTTCTTTGATAGTCATATTGATTTAATATCTGGTAGAGTGTGGAGCATATTGCGTAAGATTTATTCCAATAATATGTATCTACCCTTACGCATTAGAGTCAGATTAGCTCATGCTCTTCTGATGCCGCATATTTTATATTGTCTTGAGGTTATTTCGGGCTCATCTGGTGTCGTCTTTATGAGATTACAGCGTATAATTAATAATATTGTTAGATTTGTTTTTAATGTTCGAAGAAGGGAACATATCTCTTCTTATGTTCATAAATTTCTTGGTTGTTCTTTTGTTAATTTCGTTAAGTATCGTAATTTGATCTTGTTTCATAATGTTGTTAGCAGGGGTTTTCCTTTGGCTTTATTTAATAAGTTTGTTTTCCTGAGATCCTCTAGGAATCCTCAGGTTTTTATTCCTAGAATTTTTCGATTGACATTTGAGAGGTCTTTTAGAGTAAGAATTGCTCGTTACTGGAATTTCTTGCCCTATGAGCTTCGTATTTTTTCCCAGTCTAATAATGTTTTTAGACTTAAACTTCTTTATTATTTCTCTGCTCTAAATGTATGACATGTATATTTATGGATGTATGTTTATATGTGTATTTATATACACTTGTATATGCTTATATATATGTATTTTTGTACTTATTTGGGTGGCATATGCTGCTTTATATGCTTATATATCTGTATGTGTATATGTATGCATGTTTACATGTATCTTATTTATTATTATTATTTCTGCTTTTTTCTTGACTGTTGTTTTTTTTTTTTTTTTTTTTGGTTAAGTAAGGTTTTCTGCTGATTGGGATTGCATATTCTTGTGTGATTCACTTAAAAATCTTTTTATTTTGGATATTTGGCTGAGGAGCCTATTTATTAGCATGAATGTTTGTTTTTTTTTTATGAATTTGATCAAGGCGAATTCAACATTGAATTCGCCTTGAATTTGATTTAATTTTTTCTATTATTTTTACTTATATTAATTTTTATTATTGTATGCTTTATTTAGTTATATCTCAGGATTGTTCTATTACTATGTAATACGTATATTTTGGCCTTATAGGCTTTGTATTACTATTGAATTAATAAATAAATAAATAATTATGTACATATGTATATGAGGCATTATGTTTTGCTACTGATAGGACCTCTTTTTGAATTTTCTTTTAAATAGTTTTATATACTACGTCTGGATAGCCATTTAGTGTAACATTAAACTATACATTTAAATAACTGAAAAATAAATTATTTACTTTATTTTTTTTTTTTTAATACATTTTTGGTAAATGTATATTATTTAATATATTTTTATTTGATTTAGATGCACGTTTGTGGAATTTGCTGCCGAGAACTTTGCGTTGCTTCTCAATGTCAGTTTTGACTTTTAAGCATAAACTTCTTATTTATTTCAATTCTAACTATAGTTGATACTGATAATATAGGGCTTTTTGTCTTGTTTTAATATTGATCTTTTTAATATGCTTGTAGGAGTTTAAGGGTGTTAGGTGTTTTTGTAGTTTTTAAGAAAACTTGTAATATAATTTTTATTGGCCATATGGCTACATGTATTACAAAGGAATTAATAAATAAATAAATTATAGTTATGTAATATGATTTTGGCCGAAAAAGCTTCATTTTACGGAATTGCTAATACTAAATCTCGAGCTGTCATCATTACATTATGAGTATTTACACATAAAAAAGCAGATAAAATTAAGCTTACAGTCCCTAGTTTTGAATTAGATCGTAAAATTTTATTCAAAGCCAAGATTAAACGCGTTTGAAATTTTAACCAGGCTCACATAGCGTTGTAAAAAATTTTTCCAGTAAGGTGTACAATTTAAATTAATGGTCATTGTTAAATTTCTATATACCTCTTAATGTTTACAATAAATATTAAAATCGATTTGATTTTCATTTTGTTAAATATGTATTTACAGAATTCTAGAAATACGCTTCTACCCTTACTATCTTTTAGTATTGCAAAAACACATGTGTAAATGAATAAGTTGATGCACATATTCCCAAATTTTTACATAAATAATGGTTGTTTATATATTTTTTTATTTTATTTTAACCGCTTAATTCTAACCATAGCCAATATAACAATTTTTACATACCGTTATTGTTATTTTTAAGTATTCACTGTTTATTTTGTCAATTTATAATTAAAATATTTAAAAAATATTTTCGGTTTATTTATTAAGAATAGGTTTTTATTTACAAATTATTAAAACTATTTTGGCTCCAACAATTTCCCCAAGGAACTGTAAAAATAACGACAAATAATTACTTTATACATATGCAACACAGCGTGCAAACGAGTTGACATTGTTTACTGCATCGAGTACGAAGAAAAACAACGAAAGAAATAGTGTTGGTAATTGCTTTAAAAGTAAATTTTTAAAAAATCGCAAATATGATATATATACCTGATAAAATTATTAATACAAAAATATTTAAAATAGAGACACTAGAAGTGACTCTTCTATAGTTTTATTCCTATTTTACTCTTTTTAAAATTATGTCACTTTAGTTTAAAACGTTCATATATAATTATATTTAGTTACATATATATATAAATATATATATTTTTGCATTTCTCAACAACACTAGAGTATACAACACTGTTCACAATTCTTTTTTTATCTTCGTCAAATAATTTTGTCGACCATTTTTGTTCACGCGTGTGAAGGTGAAAAAAATATATGAAATAAATTTTCTACACTTATTTAGTGTTAATTATATATATATATAAACTAATAACAATTGAAAACATTTATTAAAATATATGTTCTTGAAAAATCACGTAATATATACAATTTTTTCCAAAAAAAAAGATCTAAAAAATACGTCAATTTGTCTGTGTGCGTGAATAAACGAATTTCTTAATTTCATTCGTGTACTCCTGAATTAATAATATATACATAAATTTTTCCTTAAAAAATTATCTATTTTAAACGATTTTGTTAAAAAAAAAGACTTGTTTGATAAAATTTTTACGATATTGAAATTTTCCTAAAGGGAAAGAACCAAAAAAACTAGCAACTGATTGGAAAGTAATATGAGTAATGCTATTAACCAAAATGGCACAGGTCTAGAGCAGCAAGTAAGTAAAAAAAATTTATTAATGATAGTTTTGCTTTTCTTTATAATATGCTGTTATAAAAAGATCTATCGATTTCATAACACTTATTGTTTTGTTGCCCAAAAGCAGAACAGTTTTCCCTCAACTAGACTCAAATAGAAAAAAAGCATATCTTGTCTCCCCTCTTTTTAATAGTTTATGTGTTCTTGTTTTTCTTTTTTTTTTTCTTTAGGTTATGATTATCAAAAGTTTATTGCTAACCACGTTATTGTTGTAATTTACATTTTTCTCTTTTTTTTACACTCATTCATTGTTAATATGTATGAGTGGAAGGTATATTATGATTGTATCTCTTTCTGGTAATCCTTCATTTCGTTATATTCTTTCTATATTTAAAGGTTATGCTTATTCAACAAAGTACTTATTATTTTTATATGTGGCGTTGTCAACACGGTGATTTTAGCACTGTTTTTATACCATTCACCTGTGGTGCACAAGGATATATATAACTTTGTCATTCCGTTTGTAATTTTTACATTTTTCATTTCCCCATAAAGTATATATTTTCTGAAAGCGTATGAATAGAGGAGTTGATTAAGCCCTTACCGTCTGTCCGTGTGTTGGTTGAAATCAAATTTTAGAAGCAAACATGTATGTTTCTCAGATCTGTGTATGGTATCAATCACCCCTTTCTGACTAGGCAAGTCACTTGCGCAAGTTAGTTTTTTATTTTTCTTTGAACTTGCTTTCACGTTCAGACTCAGCAATTGACTTGCCCAAGTTTCGTTCTCTTTTACTTATTATACTCTTCACACAGTGAAGAAGGGTGTATATAGGTTTGTCATTCCGTTTGAAATTTCTACAATTATTAATTATCTACACATTCATACAAACGTGGTATACTGGTTAGAGTGAGCCAAACAATTTTTTTTTTATTTTATATATTATTTAAATTTTTATTGTTCTATTTTTAATTTTTCTTTTAATTTATTTGTTTTTAACTCATAAGTAAACTAAATTTATAATATTACAATGGGATGGTTTTATATATGTATGTTTTTTATATGTATATGTACGTATTTCATATGAGATAAATGGTGATATAAACAATTGTTGCATGACTGCACGTTGTAAAGGGTATATAAGATTCGGCATGGCCGAATATATCACTTGTTTGTTTTTATTCTTTTTTGTTTTAGGTTTCTTAACAAAACTTGCTCGTACTTGCCGAGTACAGGCAAGTGTGTCTATAAACACTAGACTTGCGCAAGTCAGAAAGGGGTGAATATTTTGAAAATTCAGCACAATCGCCCTATAACTTTCTGAGATATAAGCAACAAAACACGACTGCCTCTGTTTTTTTCCCATATTTTTACAATCAAAATCAAAAATTTTTAGCCATAGAATAACTAATAGGTACCTGTGCTACTATTTGTATATATAATATGCCTCTAGAGATATTCGTGAACATTTTTGGATAAAGCGGGCTCTAACCGGTAAAGTTATAGGCAAAAATTTTTTTTGAAAAATATATATTCCAAAATTTTACAAACGAAATTCAATTTTTTTAAGCTACTAGACAACCGAGAGTCAATATTGGTATCATCTGAAAGGACTTCACTAGCGCTATATTTTTTTTATTTTAAAATAGGTAGTATTTATAATACTTTCCAAAAAAAATTAAAATTTTTAAATAGTTTTAGCCATAATCTCTTATACTCTGAATAGAATTTATAATTATTATTTATTCTTTACAAAATTTGTAACTTTTCTTCTAAATAAATATATATTTGTTTCATCTTTAATGTCATTTGACATGGAATTATATAATTTCAGTCCTTTATAAAACAGTGATCTTTGCATATTTGTTGTTTGAGTCCTCTGTAGCCTGAAGTCGTTAACATTTTTTAGGTTCTATGGTTGAACATTTCATACATAGTTTATATGTTCGGTTAGGTGCTCGGGTGCATCTCCTTTCTTCAATTTCTGAATAAAGTTTATAGTATTAACTTCCAGTCTTTGTTTTATGTTTACCCATTTTAACATATCTAACATTAAATTTATGGACGTAAGACGATTACATTTTAAAATTTGCTCGCATTGCTTTACTTTGTAGTTTCTGTAGTCTTATTATATGTTGGTCTGAGCAGCACGTATATAAAATAGTTGATCCGTATTCAAAATGTGGTTTAATGATTGTATTGTATATATTAATTGCTGTTATTATGGACATCTTGTTTCTTATACGTTTAAAAAGACTTATTTTTTTCCAATTTTTCTACATATATATTCCATATGATCAGTAAATTATAATTCCTTATCTATAATGAAACCCAAATATTTCAAGTTATTTACTTTTTCTATTAAAATATTGTTTATTTTATATGTTATATCACTATTCATATTTATTTCCATTAACTTCGTTTTATTTTCATTTAATTTTAATTTATTCATTTTTAGCCAATTATTTATATTATACATATCTCTTGTAATATTTTCGTAACATTCTTCTTCTGTTTCTGCTTCCGTGAATATGAGTGTATCATTGGCATATTGAATAATTTCGCATCTTGCTAGAACCTTTTCGTGATAAATTATATTTGTATATGATAAATAAAAACGCTCCAAGTATTGAGCCTTTGGGTACTCCATAATTATTGATTATAGCACTAGATTCCACACTATTAACTTTTGTATATTGTCTGCGGTTTGTTAAATAGGACTCAAACCACTTTAGTTCATTATCTCGTATACCATATTTATATAGTTTTTTTATAAGTATGTTTCTGTCTATAGTTTCGAATGCTCTCTTAAAATCAAGGAAAACAGCTAATATTTTATTCTTTTTATTTATAAACTTCCATCTATTTATTATACAGTTTATAGTAGTTTCGCATGAATGTTTTTTTCTAAAGCCTGACTGATAATTGCCTTCCATATAGTCCTGCAATTGATTTTTTACAGTTTGTTCCATTAGTTTTTCACATGTTTTTAAACCATTTATAGGACGGAATTCTTCACATTTATTTGTATTTTTTATTTTTTCTACTGGTGTTACCATAGACTCTTTCCAGTTATCGGGAAAAGTTCCACTCTCAAACGATTGATTTATTATTTTTACTAACACATTGCCAGTTAAATTCCAATTATCTAGAATTATATCTTTCGTTATTTTCTTATAGTCAGGTTTATTTTTCATATTCTTAGTGATACTTTTTAACTCTAATAAAGATATTGCACGAAACTTAAAATTATTATTTATCACAGATATTTGGTTTTCATTTTGCTCATAATCAATAGATTCTCTTATGTCCTTAATGCTACATACAAAATAACGGTTAAATTGCTCGGTTATTTGCATGCTCTCTTTGTACTCTATTTGGTTAAATATCACAGTTTTTATCACGTTTTTGGGTTTTCTTAATACTAATTCTTTTATCACAGTCCACATTCCCTTTTGACTACTTGTTTTAGATATTTTGTTGTTTATATATCTATTCTTTTCGTTTTCTATTTTAACTTTGTACTTGTTTTTTATGTTCCTATATTGTGCCCATGCCATGTTGCTATTTTCAAACATTGCTCTTTGATATATATTAGTTTTTTCTAATTTCATAGTTCTCAGTTCATTATTAAACCATTTTTTTTTTTAGTTCTTTCATTTATTTTCTTTTTTACTATAAATTTCTTCGCTGTACTTTCCATAAATTTATCAAAATTTTTAGTTTGCTCGTTTATAGTAAGATTTTCTTTCAATGATAATATTGCTCCCAATTCAGTTTGGAAAATACTTTTATTATACATATTTAAAAATTTTTATTTCCTTGTTTCTTCCGATAAATAGGCACCACAATTTATAAAAATGTCTATAGACTCATGATCTGATATTTTATTATTTATATTAGTTCTAGCTGATATTGTTTCATTATTTGTAATTATATAGTCAATTGTAAGCACTTAAAAAAAAATAAAATTCATGTTAGTAGCCACTACAAAATGGCGAACAAAAAATTTATATACAGCCATGGACATTAAATTAGCACAAAATCACTCTTAATTTTGACTGTGTTGTTTTTAATATATTTTTTCTAATTAGACCAATTCTTTTGGTCTGCACTGTTGCACAGAAAAATATTCTTCTGTATAACAAAAATTATTACCTTTATAATACATTTTTTTTCGTTTTGATTGCTGTTTTGTGTCATTATATGCATTTGGCTTGGACAGCAAATTAGCACAACTTGCGTAAAAACAAACTCGTAAGTTAAATTATTTTAAATTTGTGTTACTTAATATAATTTTTCCCAAAAATGGGACATAGAAAAGATTGCACAGCTGAGGAGAGTCGTATTATTATCAACATGTGGTAAGATGGAAAGCTGCATCGCTCACGAAAATTGGTTTATACTGCGATTATTACCATGGAAACAAACTCAATGAGTGCAATAGAATCTAAAAAACATAAGCCACGTGCCAAAAAAAACAACAAAGGTAGTAGACCGTGCTATTATTCGAAAGTCTAAGAAGGATCCTTTCTTGTCATCACGCGATATTGCGAATGAAATTAACCATGAATTTGGATTAAATGTATCAAACAGGCTCATCCGAAGACGCCTGAATGATGCACAGTTGTTTGGACGCGGAAGCTGGAAGAAGCCACTTCTATAAAAAAAATATTGCCAAGCGTTTATTGTTTGCCCGCACCCACAAGTGTAAAGACCTCTAATTCTGGGAAAAAAAATACTATGGAGTGATGAAACTAATGCAAATCTTATGGGACCGGATGGTAGAGTGTTTTTTCATCGCCCAAAATGACAGGCATTGAATCCACGATACAATTAAAAAAACGGTGAAACATTGTGGAGGAAGTGTAGTGGTATGGGGATCACGTTCATGGCACGGTGTGTGCTCCGTTGTGAAAATTAATGGAAAAATGGACCGCTATCAGTACTTGGATATTCTTAATAACCAAATGGAGTCTTATGCTTTTGAACACATGCCAGTTTCCTACACTTTTATGCAGGTTAATGATCCCAAACACACGTCAAAGCTTGGTTTTCTTACGGAAGCATTAACGTTTTAGACTGGCCAGCTCAAAGTCCTGACCTGAACACCATTGAAAACCTCTGGAACGATGTAAAATGAACAATTGCAGAATGTTTGTTACTCGATTCCCAATAAGCGTTGCCAAAATTTAATTGAAAGCATGCCCCGTAGATGTCAAGTGGTACTTGAAAACAAAGGTTACACTACTAAATATTGACAAAGTAAACTAGAATCGTTAATATTTTTATTAAAATATATTCTTTTTATTCCAGAAATTTTAATTTGTGCTATTTTACTGTCCAGCTAAAATGTGGCGTATGGGATGTTACTGCCATTAATAGGCAGATGATTAACGATTTCGTTAGTTTTGTTTTTTTAAGAAGAATATGTATTTTAAGTTCTTTATATTTTTAGTTTTATGTAGCTTGAACTAAAATGCAATAAAAAATATGATTGTTTTTACGACAAAGTTTGTGCTAATTAAATGTCCATGGCTGTATATTGGTCAAATAAAAGGGCTTTACCATTAGAATACAGTAAATTAATAAAAAAAAATGTAAAATCCAAGATGGCGCCTAAACCAAAATGGCGGAACAATTTCTTTTAACATCATCAGTATTGATATCAAATGAAAGGGCTTGACCAAGGCGAATTTAATTATCAGTTGATGGTAATTCTACAACAAATACAACATTAAAAAAACAACATGGTTTTTTATTGTTGCTCTCAACTGTCGATGTGTCAAAAACTAAATGGTTTTTGTTTGTATTTTTTTTATGTAACACCCCGTCCACAACAGACATGAATTGTTGTTAAAACATGATGTTATAACTTAATGTGAAATTTTTTATGTTATACTGTGGAGTACACGTACTTATGTAAATGTTAAGATTTTTCATTATTTTTCGATTGTTGACAAGGCAATACAGATAAGTTTTTAAAAGTATTTTAACGTTTTTGCATGTTCTGTGATTTTTAGCACTTTTTGTGTTTTGAATTTGTAAAGGAACTTATAAAATTATAATTTAGAAAAAAATTGTTAAGTTAAAATAATTTAATACAACTTTAACTTTCTCTACAAACTTTTTTATACTTTATTTCGTTTTAATTTAATTACTTTTTAATTTTTTTTTTTAATTTAATGCAAATTTTTCCTTTTTTCACAAACTTTTTTACATTTTAAACTTTGCCGAAGAAAAAGATAAGAAAAAAAAGCTTAAACGTCATTCCATGGTATAAAAGCGTTGTTAAAACAAATGTTTTAACAACCATGTTAAAACATGAAGAAAACTAACATGAGCAGTCCACACTTAACACTAACATCATATTAGTGTTAATGTTAAGCATTTCATGTCTGTTGTGGACG
Organism: Phyto melanocephala; assembly: GCA_941918925.1. Taxonomy (NCBI): domain Eukaryota; kingdom Metazoa; phylum Arthropoda; class Insecta; order Diptera; family Rhinophoridae; genus Phyto; species Phyto melanocephala. The sequence goes on along the minus strand of OW799233.1, from coordinate 43,205,495 downwards.
GGGTGTAAACATAAATAATATTTGACAACTCAACCATGATTTATGCAAATAAAAAAGTAGATCAGCTGCGTTGTCAACACCACCTGATAATGAATTCGCCTTGGACTTGACTAGTAGAATACGGTTGACTAAGGAAAAATTCAAAATCAAAGATGGTGTCGGAAATAGTAAGGAAAAAATGGCGTATAACATGAAATAAAGGTTGAGATACGATGTAGGATTCGGCACGACCAAATATAGCTTTCCTACTTGTTTTTTTTTTTTTTTTTGTCCATAAAATAATACAAAAGCTCAATGACCAATTTACAGTATTATAAAACATATAAATAAATATATTAGTAACTATGTCTAACCATGTAACTTAAAAAAAATTAATAACTGTTCTTAACGCAAAAAAATTTAAGTCAGTGGCTCTTGTTTTTTTTTTTTCTTTTTTTTTTAATTTGTAATGTTTTCCTTTGACGAAGTCTAATACTAGATATCAAATTAAGTTTTTTTAATTGAAAATTTTCGTAAGCTAATCTATTATACATAGGTACAAAACTAAAAAATATTTACACTTACTAAATATTTTTGTATTTATCAGGGTATAAATAGGTTTGTAATTCCGTGTGAAATTTCTACAACATTCCTATCCGACCCCATAAATAACATATTTTCTAAAAGCTTATAAATAGGGGATTTGAATTACGCATCCGACCGTGTGTAGTCAACTCGACATCAAGAGGACTCGTGTGGGTTATCAAAAATATTCGAGAGCAGATCAGTATTGAAAATCAGCACAATTGCCATATAAATTTCAGAGATATGATCAAGCTAACACGACTGCTTTTGTTTTGTTTTTTTTTTCTATTATCACCGCAAAGATTTAAATTTTTCAGTTCTATGATAATTTATTGTCACGCTTGTGACCATATAATATTCTTCTAGAGATATTTGTAAAAAATTTTGTCAAAATAAATACATACCTATGTATATCGAATTTTTCAAGCTCTTAAGATTTTTTGGTCATTGATGGCGTCGGAAATAATAAAGAAATCTAGTAAAAGCTACGACGTGATAATTATACCTACGTTCATATTTAAATTGTAAAAAATTTTAAATTTAATCGTAATAAAAAGAGCGATTTTTTTTTTCAAAATTTTCGATATTTACCATAATTTATTGTACAATCTTGTACAGCATTGTAGATATACCTGTAGAATTCCCGCGTTTTATATATAGATACCTAAATTGTTTGTCAAAAAGTTCGAAAACTTTCTTTTACATATTTCTTAAAGAAAAAAAAATGTAACTCTAAATTCAGAACCTAAAATTTGTTTATGTTTTTCACAAGTAAAGCTGATGAGTTCATTCAGAGTCCCTATAAAAAATTATTGTTTTTTTTTCATGATTATTTATTAACATTAATTATACTAAGACAAAGTAACCGTGTTTTAAGTGTTTATTGAAATTAAGGCATTTTGAAGCAAAAATCAGCTAATCGGCACTTTAATAATTTTAAGAAGATAAATCGACAAAATGCCGAGAAATAGTTTTTTTAGTATGGAAGGCCTGATTACACTATGTGTAATTTATTTATTTATTTATTTATTTAATATCAATACAATGAAAGCCTTCTTGGCCAATAAGAAATGTATTGTACAAATTAAAACTATGCATAAAGAAATATAAGCAAATACAAAATATATATATAAAAATAAATGTAAATAAACATTATGTAAAAAAAATAAAGTAGTTTAGTTAATCCCTTTTTATTCTTTTTACAACTTTCTATTTTAATTTCGTCTTTGGCGGCAACAAACAAGCAAAAAGAAGTAATAAATTTTCATACCATCCACATAAATATCATACAAATCTACATATGTTTTTTGTTTATTTAATATTCTTACTAGCATTTTACCCACTACTTCGATAGCGCAGTTCTTACTATTTATTAAATACTCAAGTTCTATTTTTAATTATTAAATATTTTTGGTTCCATTTATGAAAATTTGTATCTCTGATTCAATTTACTTAGAAAAATAAAAAGTAGAGTAAGGATATATCGGGCATATATTTTCTAACTAAAAGCATGATCAATGCTACTGAGTTTTAAAAATTTACAAACGTAAAAAACAAAAACAAATTTTTAGTTTTTGTTGTTGTTTTCAATATATTTGTACGAATGAAATTTCGCTTGGGTTTTCTTTCGACATCGTTGAACAGGCAATTAGTCTCACGTGAAATCAATAGTCCTTGTTTGTACAATCCCACCTTAATAAACTTATAAAATACAAAAAGTACCATAAAAATTCAAAAAAGTACCTTTTTGGTCGACCATAACATTTTCAGTCTCACCTTGTATCAATAGCCACTAATTTCAAAATTCTAGCTTTGAAAACGTTACAAATACAAAAGTACCATAAAAATTAAAAAAAGTACCTTTTTGGTCGCCCATAACATTTTTAGTCTCACCTAGAATCAATAGTCCTTGATTGTACAATCCTACCTTCATAAACGTAGAAAATACAAAAAGTACCATAGAAATGCGAAAAAGTAAATTTTTGGTCCAAGTTCCAAATTCCAAGATTAAAATGTTCAAATATCTATGTAACAAAATATTTAAATAGACATGATTTAAAGTCAGTAAATCTACTCTTTTTTGCATAAAAGTAATTATGTTCTAAAAAGTACCAAACTCTTCCCGATTTTTCCCTTTTCTGCCCTGTTAGGAATGGGTTTCAATTTTTACTAAATTACATAATTTTTTATGTCTGGTGAAATCCCAATTAAAAATTTTGTGAAAATTGGCCGTCTAATTAGGAATTACATACATTTTCCGGTATTTTTCCCCTTTTTGGTACCTTTTTTGTTCCCAAAAAATTTTAATTTTTCAAAAATTTCACCTAAATAGTTGTCCATATTATATTAGGAAATAATAGTTGTCAAATCTTATCCCATTGAATAATATAAGAAAAGTTTCATTAAAAAAAGTACCATAAAAGGGACAATTTTTACCCCTTATACATGTGAATTTGAAAAAAATGCCGAATTCCGAATTAATATTTTTTCGCGGATTACTTAATGCAGTTTAAATTTTTTTTCTTAGCTTTATGCTTTATTGTTTGGAAGTTACATAGGGTACCAAAAAAGTACCAAATTATAGTTTTTACCCGTTTTTTCCCCTTAGGGGTTGAAAATTCAAAAAAAAAGGCCAGACACCTGTCAGCTTATTTTTTGTGCAAATTACAATACTTTTTCAATTTAATTTGTATCATTTTTAGTTTGGCAGATATAAGATTACCGATTTTACCCGTTTTTACCCTTTTTTACCCCCTTAAAGTATGAATTTCCGAAAATCCCTTCTTAGTGGAGCTATACATTGAAAGAGGAAACGATTGTCCAAATTTCATGTCTCTGGCTCTTTGCGTTTAGGCTGTGCGATGATGAATAAGTCAGTCAGTCACGTTACTCTTTTATATATATAGATTACATATTAAAAAAAATTTTTTTTTTGTAAACAGGTTGCTGGTCTGGACTTGAATGGCGGCAAAGCTAATAGCAGCAGCCCCATAACAACTAAAAATTCTACAACTTCTAACTCTGGTGGCGTTTATGTGCCACCACATTTAAGAGGTGCGAGTAGTAGCTCAATAAAAACAACATCTTCAACTGACGTTTCACAACCTCGTAACGATACAAGAGGTGGTGGAAATAGTGGTAAGTACGAGAATAGAGACCAACAACGTGGTGGTGATTATCGCAGAGGAGGCGGTGGTCGCAATTTCAATTCACGTGGTGGTGATCGCCAAAGTGGTGATTTTAGTAATTTCGGCAATAGTGGTGGAGTACGTCGTGGTGGTGGCGGTGGTGGCCGTTACGACGATTATAACGGTAAGTTACAAGATTTTAAAATATTTTTAATGTTATTTTTGTATCATGCGCAGAGTTAAATTAATTTGATAATATAGAGATGGAAAAGTTTAAATTGTATAATCACACTGGTCTGCAGCAAAAATCGCCTTAAAATAAATAAAGAAATTTAAACGCGTTTAATTCAAATCAGTTTTAAGTTTCTAACTATTGGGTTGAGATGTTTTTTAATGGGCATACCAAATGGTTGGGGTTATTCATTTTGTCATTCCATTTGTAACATAACTAAATATCCATTTTAAACCCCATAAAGTATTTATGTAGATTCTGACTTCTGCTATTATTTTAGGACGATCAAGCTATATCGGTCCGTCTCTTGAATGCACGATCTATTATCTAAAAATAAATCAATAATACACAGGGTTTGTTTGGTATTGAAAATGGGCTCAATCAGTATTTGAAAAGAGTTATAGATCGCAATGCAAGAGTCAAAAAACTATGTCCTTCCAACATCAAATAAAACGCATTGACGTAGATCGATAAAATTTCGAAAGTATATTTTCTGAGTAAAAAATATCTTTCCCTGAAAATTGCTCAAATCTGTGCATAACGAAAGGAGTTACAGATCACAATGTACGAAAATTTATATCGCAGTGTCTTTGTTGGTATATTTAAAATAAAAACGTAATAAAACTGACAAAATTAGATGTGATTCTAAAATTTTGAAAAAAGTGTTCTTTTATCAGAAGATTTTGAAATAACGGAAAATTAAGGTGACGCTTTATCTAAAATTCATATAATTTTCCTATGGAAAAAGATTTTGGATGAATAAAGAACTCAACATTGAAATATTTAAGTTAATTTCATCAGTAAATTTCTCACATAATTTACTGTTAATTAAATTTAAAAGCTCATAAAATCGACCGACTTATATGTATTATTATATTAGGAGGTGACATGTGCACACAAATCTTATGTTATTTTTTAACTACCGCTGGGTACCGAATTATACTCTTCAGATTCCGTTAAAATGCAACACAACATTGTTTATAAAAAAGAGTCAGTAGTATGTATCATTTCTAATGTAGAAATACTTAAGGCTTCATTGTGACATCCCTACAACAAACACAAAAAGGCCCGGAGAATGTCAAAACAAAAAAAAAAACAAATTGTTTATTTTTAATTAAAATTTTATATTTTATGAATTTACACGAAAATTTTTTAAAATTAATAAGAATTTTTAATGTTTTATATAAATTTATTTTTGTTTATATCACACATTTGTGCTTTTTAAACATTTTTCACAATATTAATTCTTAGTTTGGCTCTAGTTCATTCTATTATTCAATTTCTAATCATTAAATGAAGAAATCAATTTTTATTTGTGATAATGAAAGAACATATTGGAAAAGTAAGTTTTTAATCCCGACACCAGCCGAGTGGAATGCATTTTCGAAACCAGCTACGGTTTCATCATCAGCACTCTTTGATCGGAATGTCCTAGTGTTGGATGTAAATATCATCTATTTAACTCACAAGTTTATACGAAATTTGATTTTGTGAATTAAACTTCACATACATATTCATATCTTTCGCTGTAGTGAGTGAGAACGAAATTTACCAAACTTAAGCTTTTCCCCTTTTTGTTATTCTTTTCAATTGTCACATTTGTTATTCTCGCCTTAAACCATCATTCTGATGGTAATGAAAGCTTTCTGTTGGTTGTGACCCTCACAACATTTTCAATCATACATGTCCTCCTGTTAAGTCAGTTATTCAACGGAAAGTTGGTACTGACCGGTCCATATGTTCATTACACCGTGCCATGTATATATGTTAATTTTCCTATTCCATTGTTGAACCTTCTAACAAAGACTTTATTAATTCTTAGTTTGGCTCTAGTTCATTCTATTATCAAATTTCGTATAAACTTGTGAGTTAAATAGATGATATTTACATCCAACACTAGGACATTCCGATCAAAGAGTGCTGATGATGAAAGCGGCAATTGTTGATGATGATTTCAACATACACACGGACAGACGGACAGACTGACAGGGCTTAATCGACCCCATAAAGTATATATTTTCTGAAAGCTTATTAATAGGGGAGTCAATTAAGCGTTGTCAGACTGCCCGTCTGTCCGTGTGTATGTTGCAATAAAATTTTTTGAAGCACCTCGATTGGCTGCACCCGCGTGAGGTATTTTTGTCTAGGACTATCCGTCTGAAGTTTGAAGTAAAGCTTGTGAAGGCAATTCTCATTGCAGCTTTATTACATCATTCATCCCAAGAATTCAAAAAGTAAATGTTACTGAGGATATCGACGACATTCCCAATTTTCTTATATATATTTTGCATTGTTAATACAACACGTCCGAATAAAATAAGTCTACGGTCCGGATCCGGACCGCGGTCCGCCAGTTGGTGACCCCTGATATATAAGATTCGGCACGGTCTCTTTCTTGTTTTTTTCACAAAATTTTAATTTTTATGACAACAACTTTACAAAGGAGACTAAGATATTAGATATGTATGTTGTTTTCTATTTTATTAACACTACCGATAAAAGGCAACGTCATCATAAGTCTTTTTGGGAATGCCAAATTAGTATTGATGTTTTGTTTTAAGTGATATTGCCTCAAAATCTACGATGATGTTGCCGTCGCCAAACAGAATAAGGATGATTATTCTTTAAAAACATCAATTTATGTATTACCCCTTTAAGATATGTCTGTGAATGCCAAAGGTATAACGATAATGGTCTTGTGTAAAAAATTATAATAAATGGCAACTAGCTGCTATTAATTTGATAATAATTGTATTGGTAACTGAGAAGTTAAAATTGTCAATTAACAATGTAACTTTAAAAGGAGCATTTGATTAAAAAAAATTTAAATCAATACAATCCTTTAATATTCAACTACATACATTTTGAAATGCGTTTTTTTTTTTCTAACTTTATATTTTTTATATATTTTTTTAGGTGATAACGATTCTAAACGCGGTGGGGATAACTGGAATCGCGGCGGAGGACGTAATCAGAACAATCGCAACTACGAACGTCGTGACGACGATCGTGGTGGCAATAATTATCGCGGTGGTGATCGTTCAAATAGTCGCAATGACACAACTGATGATCAACAGCCTCGTAACAATCGTTGGCAGGAGCCAGAACGTGGCCCAGATGAGCAGCGCAACGGCGGTGCTAGCAATGCCGGTGATCGTAAATACGGTGGTCGCTGGAATGATGAACGTCGAGGTGACATCGATTATACCAAGTTGGGACCGCGTGACGAGAGACTCGAACAAGAGCTTTTCGGCACCGGTAATACCGGCATCAATTTTGACAAATACGAGGATATACCCGTGGAAGCGACGGGTCAAAACGTTCCCCCCAATATTACATCCTTCGAAGATGTGCAGTTGACCGAAATTATACGCCATAATGTGCAAATGGCTAGATATGACAAACCGACACCGGTACAAAAGTACGCGATTCCCATCATTATAAGCGGACGCGACTTGATGGCTTGCGCCCAAACCGGTTCAGGCAAAACGGCTGCCTTCTTATTGCCGATTTTAAATCAAATGTATGAGCATGGTATACCACCACCACCCCAAAGCACGCGAGGCTACAATCGTCGTAAGCAATATCCATTGGGTTTGGTGCTGGCACCAACACGGGAATTAGCTACGCAAATCTTCGAAGAAGCCAAAAAATTTGCTTATCGCTCGCGTATGCGCCCTGCTGTCTTATACGGCGGCAACAATACGTCTGAACAAATGCGTGAATTAGATCGGGGCTGTCATTTGATTGTAGCCACGCCCGGTCGTTTGGAAGATATGATAACCCGTGGCAAGGTGTGCTTGGACAACATTCGTTTCTTGGTCTTGGATGAAGCTGACCGCATGTTAGACATGGGTTTTGAACCTCAGATTAGACGTATTGTAGAACAATCAAATATGCCTGTAACTGGACAACGTCAAACACTCATGTTCTCAGCGACATTCCCCAAACAGATACAGGAACTGGCTTCAGATTTCTTAAGCAACTATATTTTCTTGGCTGTCGGACGTGTAGGTTCGACATCGGAAAATATTACACAAACTCTGTTGTGGGTGTACGAACAGGATAAGCGTTCATATCTCTTGGATCTGTTACAAACCATACGCGACGGATTGGAGTATTCCAAAGACAATTTATGCTTGATTTTTGTCGAAACGAAAAAAGGAGCCGATGCTTTAGAGGAATTCCTTTATCAATGCAGTCATCCGGTCACTAGTATTCATGGTGACCGTACACAGAAAGAACGCGAAGACGCCTTGCGTTGTTTCCGTTCCGGAGAATGTCCAATTTTAGTTGCCACTGCCGTAGCCGCTCGCGGCTTAGATATTCCTCATGTAAAGCATGTCATAAACTTTGACTTGCCCTCGGATGTAGAGGAATATGTTCATCGTATTGGACGTACCGGCCGTATGGGTAACTTGGGTGTGGCCACTTCATTCTTCAATGAAAAGAACCGTAATATTTGCTCTGACCTAATGGAGTTGCTAATCGAAACAAAGCAGGAAGTTCCAAGTTTCTTGGAAGATATGATGGCCTCAGAACGTTCCCATGGCGGCAACAAGCGTCGCGGCAATGGAGGTAACGCTCGTTACGGCACCAGTTTTGGCTCTCGTGATTACCGGCAAACATCCGGTGGTGGCGGCAACCGCAACAACAATCGTGGTGGCAATTCAGGTGGCGGCGGAGGTTCTTACCGCAGCAATGGCACTTCATATGGTAGTGGTGGAGGTGGAAGTGGTGGTGCTGGTGGTGGTGGCAGCAGTGGCGGTGGCTACTACGCCAGTAATTACGGTAATGATGGCGGTAATTACGGTGGCAATTCGTCTTCTGGTCCCGACTGGTGGGGAAATTAAATTAAAGTAGAAAATCTTTAACAGAAGAAATCAGTTCGAAAGTGAGAGAAAAATTAAAAAAGAATACAATTTTGAAAACGAATAAACAAAAAAACCCGCTGCAAGAGCATGATATAAATTTGAAAAAATAACGAAAAGTTTATAAAAACCTTAAAAAAAATATCACAGTAAATTTAATTAGTAAACATAAAAATGCAAACACGATATAAGAAATATATTAAAAAAATATATAACTATATTACATAAATATTAAATATTAAAAAAAACTGAACTTGAAATATATTTTTTTTTTTCATTTGTTTTAAATGTGTATGCATATTCTATAACTAAAAATAATTACACACCAATTGTCTGAACGTGAATCTAGATCTCTAGCTTACACACGAAAGTTAGCAAAAGAATTCGAATCATACACACTCAATGAAAATTTTTTATTATAATGTAATTTATTTTTTTCTTTCTTTTTCACACACGACAACCTTTAAAAACAACAATTATTTAATTATAACGTATGTAATTTAAAAAATATAAATGTTTTAAAATTGAAATATTACAACAGAAAAAAAAAACATAAGAACCGCTAACTATAAAAAAATCAATAAAAACTAGAAAAAAAACGTAAAAACCCTAAAAGTATTGTATGAGTTTTTTTTTAACAAAGAATATGGTTTAGTATTATGATATTTCATCGCAATATATTGCTATATAATAGGTCTTTCACACCACGAGTGGGCACTATGTTAACCCACCACGATTTTTCGCCAGCAACAGCTTATGTTTGTTGTCGTAGTAGACATACATGGTACACACTTATCGAGCGAAAGCAAATTCCATTGAATTGGGTGGTTAGTGAAGAGACAAAAAGGGCTTAAGGACTGTTTTTCGCAGATTTTATTTTTATATACATACATATTTATTTATTTGACTTCATAGTAATATAAAAAAGCCTACAAAGCTATATAACTTACATATAATACAGATAAAACAAATGCCTTTAAGTTCTATTACAAACTAAAAAAGAAATACAATAATACATATTCTAATAAAAAACAAGTAAAAGCGCTATATTCGGCCTGACCGAATCTTATGTACCCTTCACAACGTGTAGTCATGCAATACCAGTAGTTTGTATCACCATTCATCTCATATGAAATACGTACATACATATATAACAAGTAAAAGCGCTATATTCGGCCGTGCCGAATCTTATATACCCTTCACAACGTGTAGTCATGCAATAACAGTAAATTCACGTATGTATGTTAAAAAAAACAAAAAAAAAAAAAAAAAAATTTAAAAAAAAAAAATTTAAAAAAAAAATTATTATATACATATATAATATATATAAAACAAAAAAAAAAAAATAAAAAAAAATAAAAAAAAAAAAAATTAAAAAAAAAAATTAAAAAAAAATAATAATAAAAATATATATAATATATTAAATAAAAAATAAAAAAATAAATAAAAACAAAAAATTTTAAAAAATTTAAAAAAAAAATTTTTTTTGGCTCAGCTGGGATTTGATGCCACGTTTTCTCTAACCAGTATACACGTTTGTATGTATGTATGTTGTTTTTGTGAAAAGAAAATCGAGGTGGTCGTGGGTTTTTGCTCATATCTCAGTTGTTTATGTACCGATGTTTCTGAATTTCAATACCGATCTACTCCCGAATATTTCTGATATTTTAATACCTTACCCGGGTCCAACCTATGTCGGGGGGCTTCAAAAAGTTGATTTCAACATACACACGGACAGACGGACAGACTGACAGGGCTTAATCGACTTCCCTATTCATAAGCTTTCAGAAAATATATACTTTATGGGGTCGGAAATGAAAATTGTAGAAATTTCACACGGAATGACAAACCTATATATACCCTTTTTCACTGTGTGAAGGGTATAAAAACATCCCATTGTAAAATTATAAATTTACGTAAGTATGTATGTAGGTTAAAAAAAAAATTTAAGAAAAAAAATTAAAAAAAAAAATTAATATAAATAATAAATATAAAACAAAAACAAAAAAAAATTAAAAAAAATATAATAAAAATATAAATAATATATAAAATAAATTAAAAAATAAAAAATAAAAAAAATTAGAAAAAAAAATATAAAAAAAAATTTGTTGGCTCAGCTGGGATGTTTGTATGTATGTATGTTGTTGTAATGTTGTTTTTGTGAAAAAAAATCGAGGTGGTCGTGTTTTTGTCTAATATCTCAGTTGTTTATGTACCGATGTTTCTGATTTTCAATACCGATCTACTCCCGAATATTTCTAATATTTTAATACCTCACCCGGGTTAATATTAATTATACCCTGATATATATATACAGTGAAAAAGGGTATATATAGGTTTGTCATTCCGTGTGAAATTTCTGCAATTTTTATTTCCGACACCATAAAGTATATATTTTCTGAAAGCTTATGAATAGGGGAGTCGATTAAGCTCTGTCAGTCTGTCCTTGTGTATGTTGAAATCAACTTTTTGAAGGCCCCCGACATCACCAAGACCCGCATGAGGTATTAAAATATCAGAAATATTCGGGAGCAGATCGGTATTGAAAATTTAGAAAAATCTGTACATAAACAACTGAGATATGAGCAAAAAACCATGACCACCTCGTTTTTTTTTACAACAACACCGGATGAACGTAGGTTCGAATCCCAGTTGAGGCAAAAATTTTTTTTTTTTTATTTATATATATTTTTTTTTTAATACATACATGAATGGTGATACAAACTATTGTTATTGCATGACTACACGTTGTGAAGGGTATATAAGATTCGGCACGGCCGAATATAGCACTCTTACTTGTTTCAATAGTGATTTTACGGCGACTTGGCATATTTTTGTATTTCCCACACACATAACAAAAGTAATTGTGTGTGACAGTATAGTTTCCACCGACCTAACGGGTGGTGGAATCCACACTGACACTATTGGCCTCAGTGGAAGCTCAGAAGCCCGTATTACTTCAAGACTAGCCCCTGGACAAAGGTCGCTACAGCCTTCAACTGAGGTTTTTAGAAACTCTAATGATTTCTTGTTGCCGCAGTTGATGACCTTAACGCCCTTTGACCAGTCCGCTCCATTGAAGCAAACGTCCTCAGGCTTGCCCCGAAAGGCTGCTATCCGGTCAATGAGCCTGCCTTCTATCAGCTGGCGTCCATCCATGCTGATCCTGCCATCAGGGTCAGCCCGGTCAATGACGGCTGCCAGAATGCCTTCCTGGCTCAAAGACCTTTTAGGTTTTTTCGAAGAAGAGGGTTGATCATCTCCAGACCGTGCTCTCTTGGTTATCTCCTTTTTGGAGAGGTTCTCAAGTGATCCAGATGGTACATCACCAACCCTCTAATGCTAATGCCTGGGGCTTTTTGGTTTCCCTCAGTGACCACCACAGCCGTCTCTGCACTCTTACCAGAGTCGTCAGATCCGGCTGGGATATTCACCGCTGGAACCGTGGAGAGGGAGATGCCGAGGATAGCACTGGTAGGCCCGTAGGTTCTTTTGAACTTCGCGTCACTCTGCCTATGCTTCCTCACCGAATGCCTCTCTCTGGCAGTGAACAGTTTTGGGTCCCTCTTGGCATTTTATTCAAAAAGGCCAAGGAGGACCTCGTACCATTCCTCGCCTTCTCCTTCGTTCGGCTTGTACCGTCCCGTGGTAAATCTACGGATGTTACCACTGCGTCCTGCCGAACTATGTTGGCCACTCGATCTCCTGATCCTGGGGGATCACCCTTTAAGTCAGCCCTCTCAGATTTTTAAGGATCCACCACTGAGCTCGAGGTAGGATCAGATATCATAGTGATATCTAAATCCTCTTCCGAACTCAATGTTAAATCACCCAATTTCTGAGTGTTGCTAACCTCAAAAGAATCTCCTGATAGTCCCAGGAGATCGTCCAATTGGATCTGTGTCCGTATCTGCCCTCCCTGGTCCATAATAACCTTATGGATGTTCGTAAGGACAGCGTCAAGACCCTGATCCGATTCATTATTTCGTACATTTTTTGTTTTTTCTAAATTCTCAATTTTGTTCCCACGAGTAGGCACGTAAAGGGTCGACGATCGCGCGCAGTGACGGCGTACGCGGACTAGGCAATTATTACTACAACCGGCCCGTGCCCTAGCGCCGGAGGGGAGCTGTTAGCGACTAGTTTCTTTACCCACTAACTAGCCATACATGTCCTCCGCACTGCTACCAACCACCTTGACCTTAAAAGTGCCCCCAGTTTATTTGGTCCACGAGAACCCAGAGGATTCTAGGGCTACGTATATTGTACGGGATCGGAGCGATCCAGTTCTGGGGCCCTCACCTTAGTGCCTGGCACCGTCTGACCCACTCAGACCCCCTACCCTATACTAAGCCCCCCTATCCGCCACCTGGGGACGCGTCCGATGGGAGTAAACTGAGAAAAGACTCCACATGGAGTCTTAGACGTGGTAAATTTTTTCCACGAACCCCATTTAAATTACATTGTGGTTTGTGCAAAAAATTAACTAGGTTCAAAAAAAACTGAAGTAATCGATTGACAAGAGTTGGTTCAATCGGTTGTTGATAAGTCGAAGTTCACACACGACGATTTTAATTCCCCAACTTTTTCCATATTTTCTTTTGAACTTGCTTTTATGTTCACACACAACAATTTATTTGGCGATGTTCTTGTTTTGTTTAGCTTTTATTTGCTTACAATTTGACATTTGTGTTTTATCCATAAATAGCAATAATAAAAATAAAAACATATATAAAATAACAGAATTGATTTTCATTGACGCTTTTAATTAAAATGCTTTCACTACAATATTTTTTTGTGTTTTTTTTAATTTTTAAATATTTGAAAAGTTTAAGACGTTTTTAGTTCAAATTTTAAATTACTTACATACCAAAGAGCGAAACAGCAAATAAAAAGAAATGACAAATATTTAACAAAAAAAATGCTTCAAATAGCCGAGTACCGGCGATTATTTTTCCCTTCTTTTTCTCCTCACCTAAAACGGTAAAACCATCTATAAACTCAAGAATTGCCCAACTGTAGTCGTCGTGTGTGACCATAGACTAAGGGGAAAAATGAACTAAGGTAACCGATTGTCTCAATTCTTTTTTTGGAGTTGGGTCAATCGGTTACTTTAGTTCGTGTTTGCCAACAACGATCGAGGTTGTTTTCAAAAGTAAAGTCGGGCACAAGACTAACCATATTAGAGTTGGCTTACTTTAATTCTTGTTTGCCATTTGTGTAACCAATTTTCGAATATATCAAAGAGTATTAATTATATTGTTTTTTTTACCATTTTCTTAAAATATTAATAATTATTTCGAATGAAGGTCTTTTTTGTAATAAAAATATTGTTAATTTTATTATGTGACTCAAAATTTCGCTTATTATATTTTCTCTCTCATTATTTCAAATGTCAAGCAGCGTTGCCACTATTGGTATTTTACGACAAAAATGGTCGGACATTAATGGTCTTGGTCGGATAGTCGGCTAAACGTTATTTTGGTCTGTTAAGGAAAATGAACCATATTCATTTTAAGATATTTAAAATACTGGTCGCTATTATATTTTTCAGTTCTTGGCAACACTATTTCTTTCCAGCAACGAAAAACAATCAAAAGCAAACGTCACACGTGTGTAAAAGACTATAAAAAATACGATAAGCCTATTTGTAAGGTGGTGCTACTCCTACAAAAAACGCATAACAGCAAGAAAAACTAAAGGAATTTTGTAGTTGTGTTCTTGGCTGTGCATGCCATCATAATTGTAAAAGTTGATGTGTGTTAACAAAACCTATTAAATGTGGCAGGACAAAATCAGTTCTAGTAACTGGCTATCACAGACTATATATTCTGTGCTGACTATATAGCAAAGCACGCAAGTAAAAATCTAATATAAATTTTACAAAAAAAAATAAAATTTCTTTGATTGTTGATGAAACTACAAATGTGGCAATGAAGAAACACTATGAATAAAAATCAAATTTTATTTAAAAAATACATACATAGTATGCATTAATTTTTCGCTATTGCTCTATATTAAATTTACTTTATAATTTGTAATTAAAGGGTAAATAATTATAAATAAATAAATAATTTGTTATTTAATATTAAAAAAAATTGGTCGGGTTTAACCCAGGGTCTCCACGTAGCAATATTTATTACAGCAATTGTCAAATTTGATTGCGTCCATAGAAATTACGATGTGTAGACCGCAAATTGATATATGTAGCAATGCATTGCGCAATCATTGCTCTGCTGATTGCTTGAGCAATTATTGCTGCAATTAGCCGTCAAAATACTTTTAATTTCTTTGCAGTTTTTGTTTTTCTTTGCAGAAACAAAGGAAAATTAAAATAATTTTACCTAATAATAATAAAGAGTGAGGTATTTAAAAAAAACCATAAAAATTAAAACAAAAATATTAAATTTTATAAATAAATTACTTGTGTCGTGTTCTCCACCCAATGAAAATAAACACACTTTAGCAATAAAGTGCCGTTATTCTGCCGACGTTTTTGCTTATGCTTAACAATGAAAATTGCTACGTGGAGACTTAGCGTAATGGATTTTGGTTGGTTTTATTGGCAAATTTGGTCGGATAGATAATTTTTGGGTGGTAACGCTGATGTCAAACTTTATATATGTATAAAAGAAGTAAACAAAAAAATTCTATCCGTACTGCAATTATCTGATGAAGAAATCAGCCTTGGGTATACTTTTGATCACTGTTTTGTCAAAATCAACCTATTAAAACAAATTGTGGTGACATTGAATTAAGAGCCACCACATGCTGCACATAAAAAGCATGAACTTCCTACCCTTTTGCTATTTTAAAAATCATCTTGTACAGCTGTCCGCATGGTACACTTAATAAGGTAGTATAAGTTAATCAGCTTTTCCCTTTGAAATGTCAAAATTTTATAAATTTCTCTCGTTACTTATTAATTTCAATTATCAAACTCAAGGCGAATTCAACATTAGGTGATGTTAAGAAGCCAGCTGATTGTTTTTTGCTCGTTTTATTTTTACGGCACAATGTCAAAGTTTGTTTACATTTAAATTAATTTTTATGTGCGTTAATTTAAAATTTTTATAAAAGTGGTAAAATTTGTGTGAAAAAATTTAAAAAATACAAATATTTGTGCAATAACTTATTGGAAAATAAGTTAAACACATATTACAATTTGAATAAACTACATTTGTAATGTTTTTAATTCAGAAAATGCAAAATTTCCGTTTTGTTTGTCCTAGTGATTTAAAGTTGTGAAAATTGTGAAAAATGTGATATAAAACACAAATATGTGATATAAACTGGCAAAAATTTTGTAATAAATTAAAAATACTTATTTTTTTAAAAAATTTGCGCGTAAATTTATAAAAATAAAATTTTAATTAAAAGTAAACAAAAAATTTGTTTTTTTGTGTTTTGACATTCTCTTGGCGTTTTTGTGTTTCTTGCAGGGATGATATCACCTGATATTGAATTCGCCTTGGTCAAACTTCATATAAAAGAAATTTTCACAAAATTCTCTTCGAAATGCAATCACCTTTTATAATTACGCCATGGCTGTCAGTGTGAAAAAAATTTTACAGAAAAAAACGACACGTAAATAAACTATATCAATTATTTGAGTTACAAAAAAAAAATAAAATAACAAAATAACAAACATGTCTACAAGATTGGAGGATAATAATGAAAATGATTGGGATATAGACGATGACAATGAATGGGATGATTGGGGTGATGCAGAAGACAATCAAGAGATACAGCCTGTAGCAGTTGATAGTAAAGACTTGGCGATACAAAATGAGCCGAAAGCAAATACAAATAATGATGTACAGAGTACAAAGGAAGCACCAGTGAGATTAGAAAATTTTAAATTAATTGAAGACACGACACAAACATATCAACAGCAACAAATGTCAGAAAAATTGCAACAGCCTTCTGGATGGGGCAGTTTATTTGGTGGTGTGGTTTCTTCTGTACTTAGTACGGCCACCGAATTGACCACAACGGTATCGCATGGATTAGATAAGGTTATTGGAGTTCCGGACCCAGAGGAATTAGCTCGTGTTAATGCTATTGAAGATGCTAAGGCCAAAAAGCAAGAGCAATTCCAATCACACCAGCAATATGAAAAAGACAACGAAATATCTGTAACGCCAACAAACACACCAGTTTTTAGTCTTGGTTTAGTCAATAATGTCACCTCGTTGGGCAGCAAAGTTTTAAATACCGGCCTGGATACTTTAGAAGGCATAGGCAAGAAAACTATGAATATTTTGCAGGAAAATGATCCCTTGTTAAAAAATAAAATTAAAAAATTGGGATTGGAGCAGGATAAACCCAATCTAAGTGAGGTAAGTTAAATACTATTAAAAAAATTAGTTGCGTTAATATTGGTTATGATATTTCTTTAAATTATTTTAAAAGATTCTCAAAGAAGCTAAACAAGAAAGCGAACAGCTTGAACAGTCTTTAAAAGAACTTAGTATTGAGAAGACTAAAGCCCAGTTAAGATTTGAAATATTATTTGAAAGCAACTGTGGTCTGGTGCATTTAGAAGCTTTGGAAATATTATCCAAAGAATCGCAGCTTAAAATTCAAGCTCTTAAAGAATCAGTGTCGGGTAAGGCATTGGAGGAATTAATGGAAACTATTCATGAGGTAAAGGAATTAATGGAATTAGACGATTTAGAGGGAGAGTATGAAAATGATGACTATACTAAGGAAGAATTAAATAACAATCTTAATCAGGCGATAGAAGACATTGAACTGCAAATACAGTTTGAAGAAATTACCAAGTAAATATTTCTCTCTATTTGTTGGAAATCGTATATATTTCTATTATCATTATTTAATTTAAGCTTATGGTCCTCTTGCACTGAATGGCTTACAGCAGACGCCACAGATGAATTAGATTCACAAGAAGTATTTACTAAAGGCATTATATCTTTGGCGGAAACTTGTGCCTTGGAAATATTAAAACTACACAAAATTGCTGAACTCTTGCTGGTCAAGGAACATCATAGTACCGCCAATGAAGTCGATGGTATTGTTCAGTTATGCAAACATTTCAATATGCATCTGCAGGTAGTAGCGAATCGTTTTGCCGCCCAACTCTCAAAGCACAAAGATGAGGCATCCAAAACGCATATTAATACTATGTTTGCTGAAATGTTACAGGCCCGTCAGCAAATTGAAAAAGCGTTCCACCTATTTCTACCCATACTGCAAATAGGAGCGGTTTAACTGCTTCTGTACTAATTATGTTTAGTAATTTTATTCCAAAAAAGTATAAACGTTAATATTTAAAAGAAAAAATTTTATTTTTTAAGATAATTAAGCTTTTTTAATAGTTGTTTTTATTCTCAAATAAATTAAGATGCAAACAGAAAATTTTGCGTTTTATATTAAGAATTTTCAGATAGTTTAAAATTTTTTTAAACAGCTTTATCAAACATTATTTAGCCAACAATTTTAATTGCGGTTCACAAAATGCGGAAATTTTCCTATAACGTGGCGTCACTCTTACCTCCTACAACGCTATTTTCGCGAAAATGTTCTTATAACGCAATTTTTCTTCTTAAATATTTATTATTTTTATTTAAAAAAATGGGTTTCCCTGTAAATAAAATAAATAAATAAAAAGTCAAACATTTACTATTTGTATTTAAAAACAGATTTTTCCGCATAATTATCAATAAATTTATAGATTTAAAAAACAAGAGCAACCAGATAAATAAAAGATGTTTTAAATACAGTATTCTTCCAAATGGTATTCGAATCTGATGATGGATACAGCTCTGATTTTGATTTAGCATGAATCTGATTTTTGTATGGAGTTAATGCCTCCTGCAACGCGATTTCTTATAATGTGGCATTTTTTAAGAACCTATCTAACGCATTATAGGAGGGTTACCTGTATGTCAAAATGGCAAACTTTTACAATTCGTTATACGAATTTTTAATTGAAGTTCCAGCAGTTCAGTTGACCAATTCAATAATATTCAGGCAAAACGAAAAAAACACTTTTTCTATGATTTTTTTTACTTTCCTATTACTCATTTGCACGCATAAAATGTAAATGTTATCATTTGAACGTAAATGGTTTTTGGAGGACCCTTGAAAGAAAAATTTGAGAAAGTCGCCTTTTTAGCAGTCATCGTGTAGAACCTATAATTGATGATGCTGGGTCGTTCCGTTGTTGTGGTATATATTTTTAATTTTAAAAATATAGACTTTTCTAATGTTTTTAAAAAATAAAATAATGTATCATTATGTTATTAAGTGTACCATTACGGATTTTAAATCGAATTTGAGGAAAGTTTATACCGCAGGAATGAATAATTGCAATTTACATATCAATCTATATTTCCGTCCGTTAAATTTTCCCTTCCGTGTGGAACCAACTATACCTTAATTGTCTATTAAACTTTGAGGGAATTATGAATAATGCCTAACAACAAAATAGTGATGGAAATAGCTGTGGGTTTATGTGTTTTACAATTCTATTTTCGTTATACTTTCTACAGCACTATTTTATTTTTAATTAATGTTACTAAATATTGCGCAGCAAGTGTTAAATATGATTTTTTAAACTCGAATTGTCATTACGAAATGTATTTACCAAATGCGCAGTAACAAGCTTTGTATAAACCACTCCATATATTCTCAACTTCAGAATGACTTTCGTTAAAAAAAATTTTTTATTTAATTAAAACATTTGATGTTTCAGTTTATATTCATTTATACTAATCCTGTGAGTAGAACAGGATCTATATTAATTATAATGGGTTAAGATAAAACTTGATATTCTTTTGCAAAATACGAAACTAAAAAATGGATTTTTTTTATCAAACAACTAATCTACAGAACAAATATATATGACTATAAATATGTATAAAAATTATCTTTCTGGTGTAGTCCAAGAAAGTTAGGCCATTTTTAATACCGTAAATCAGGTTTGTATTTTGCCATATATCTAAAAAAAAATAAAAGATATCAATAGTAAAATAATTCTACTTAATTTAAAAAAAAACGTACTTGTCTAGTGTTTCCCAAAAAGTCATTAATACTGCACGATCTAAATGTCGTTTATTTTGTGACAGATTTAAAAGAGTGACCGACCATTTAGCCACATTAGCGTCTAATTTTAATTCCGAAAAGCGCAAGTGAAAAGCAGAGACTAAAATAAAAGAAAAATATAAAAATAAAGTTGGTAAAAAAAAGTGTATAAAATTTAAATACTTTTTGAGAAAATTTCCACAGGATTGCCATCCCAAGGCCATCCTTTAAATTGCCAAGCAGGACCCATAACAAATACCGCCACCACACGTTGCCAATCCTGAGCATTTAGTTTTTGTGGATTATCTATAACACGATAAGGGACTGTCATATTTTGTTTTTTTCGCTAAAATTTTATGATAAAATTAAAAGAAAAAATGTTTTATTGTTTTTGAAAGATGTTTATAAAGTTGTTTCGTCATAATAAAACTTACCTGCAGGAGTACTTCATTATCTCTAGCGCAGCCGGCTCGTTTCTTTTCCTCCGTACTGACATATTTCAAGTCCTGCAATAGATCCTTAACATTATACATGGTTATAAGGCTAGTGTTAGCTGAGGGTATTATAATAATTGGGGTTCGAGAGGTACGTTTTTGAGGTGTAGGAGCTACTTGACGAGCCTGGGCGGTTGGTAGCAACTCTTTAGGGCGACCTGAAACAATTTACTTAAAAGTATACCCCTTTTTAATTTAAAAATTTTAATACCTGGTTGTTGTGGCGTCATTTGAGCCTTGCGTTGTGCTTGAGAACCTTCGGTCACCGATTTCAAGGACATGCCATGATAAGTGCCCATTGTATCAATTTTAAAGCCCTCAGTTTCTGAAAATTAAATTTGCATTACAATCTTTGCGTCTTTTATTTTGAATTTATCATACCTTCTTTTTGCCTATTAAATCTTTCTTGATCGTAACGATTATACTGCGTTAGTTGCGGTTGCGGTTTATTAATTCTAGTCGGTTCCGGCATTTTAATAGGATTTTGTTGTATAGGTCTATTACGGCCCTCTTCTCGTGCCTTTATGCCTTGTAAAATTGCAAATATATTTTTGGCGAAAATTTTACCCGAACTTTGTAGTATAGTTGTTCTTGTACGCCATTGCCGTTCACGACTTATAATATCCTTGGTAGAATCAACGTCGAAATCTAATATAGCTCTTAAATCGGTGGCCATAGCATCCTCATTATCTGTGCGTTTAATAGTTGTTCTTTTATTAGCCAAACGTTTAGCTTTAATGGCAGCAATTTTCTCCACAGACATAGTCTCTGACAAAGATTTGATATTGTCCATATTTACAGTTGCTTCTTTTTTATTTACATCCCAACGGGCCGCCAACTGTTCCCTGACCTTTTGTACTTGAGTTTCTTCAAATCGGGCCTTTTTAACAGCAGACTCCCCGCCGGCTGTATCACCGTCAGCTGGTCTCTTAACTTGAGTAGGTATTTCCAGCGGAGCACTCTTGTCAATACTGGGGCAAGTTGTTGTCTCTCCATTAAGATATGCTAAGAGTTCTTTACGATCGGGACGGTTGACAGCAGGAATATCTTCGGCAGCACACTGTCTAACATACACCGAATGTTGTAACATAACATTTTTTAGAAGATACAACAAACATTCCAGTGTATAATATTCACGGGGAGCACCTTTTTTGCCAGAGCTGAATAATATAGTTTAATAAATTCCGGAAAAAACATTGTTTGTTCAAAAACTTACCCATATTTTAGATAATTTGTTTTAACATTTTTTGGCCAGGAAAATTCACCAAAAATAATTTGCCCATCTCGTTCAACAATATCTCGTTTGTTTATATTATATTGTCTTAACAAGCTTAAGGGATCCGCCATTTTTTACTAAGCAATTTCTTTTTAAATACTTTACTATTGCAATTCTTTTTTACATCAATGTTTTCTACACACAATGAATTACGCTAACCGTACAAATTATACTTCTTGTTTAATATTTAATTATAAACGATTACGTTTTTAAAAACTTTTTCGTTTTGATTTGGCAATTTTTATCTTTTACGTTTGACAACAGTCGTCAGCGTGTGAAAATAAACAACTCTGTTCTTTAACGTCAAAGCTGTGTTTAATAAGCAATAAAAAAAATTAATTACAACGTGCATTTTATAAGATTGGCTAAAGACCTATTTAATATTATTAACTTGCAGAGTGTATCCTAATTCTTAAAATATTTTTTTAATTTAAACTTAAAATGTACTTTTGGACTTTCAATTAACCCTTCTTATTTATTTTTTAACTTCTCAAACACCTTTTTTTATTATTATTTAAATTGCTTTTTTATATGCTGCGTTTTTGTTTGATCTCCGAGCCTTAAATTATTTGTTTCGATTTTTTTTTTTTCAAAAAGTTGTGTTTACCATGAATTTTTTTTTGCATACAGTAAAATTATACAGAAATTATTTGAATCTTTCTTTTGATGACTACCTAAAATTTCGTTTAATATATCCTTTTAAAATTATTAAGTGTACATTGTATTGTGTGAAAATTTCTTTTGCAAGTTCTCTTAGGAATCCTCAGATATTCATTTCCCGGAGTTATAATTTTTTATGGTAATTTTTTTATGTAAAAGCTGCAAGTTTGTTTAATTTGCTGCCTAGAACTTTTCCTTTCTTGATCTCGTAGCTTAGTAAATAATCTTGTAATATAATTTTAATATGCCATATGACTACATGTATTACAAATAAGAAATAAATTAAAAAAAAACATGTAAAATTCCATCGTTATAGGTATAATACTAGCTTATCCTAGATTTTAGATATCATGAATTACTCTATTTTCTATATTATTTCCGACTCCATCTTTAATTTGAATTTTTACATAGCTAACTGTATTCTACTAGTCAAGCCCTTTCATTTGATACTCATATTATTGGGGTTACAAAAATTTTCTCCGCCATTTTATTTCAGCCGCCATCCTTTTATAGTTTACTACTGATCGGTCGTTTTTTTTTTTTTTTTTTGATACCAATATTGTGGAGGTTATTTGAGACAAAGTCGTTACTACAATATTTAACTCATATATTCGCCATTTGATCTAGGAGGCCATTTTGATTTTTTTTCTTTTCATATCTAACTTTATTTTAATACTCAAGCCCTTTCATTTGATAGCAATATTGGCTGTCTTGGTAGTATATAAACAGAAAAATATATATTTTCTTTTGTAGTTTTTAGGGAAAACCTCGAAGCAGTTGTACTTTGGTGCTTACATCTCAGTTGGTTTTAAACGATTTGTTAGTTTTTCTTAGAAACAATTTCAAAGATTACGACTTATAATTTGGTATCTTAAGAGTGTTAAAAAATTATTTAAGAGATTAAAAATTTTAATATATTTAAAAAAATATTTACAAGCAGCTGTTCATCAGCTGATAATTTCCATATGTCAAAATTTCATACATCCTCTCTCTTTTCTAAAGCTTATTCATAAGGTATATATATCGCGTTTGTCTCCATATGTCAACAATTTTTTTATTTGTTTCCTTAATGATTTTTAAGAGACATCATGTAAAAATTTTTTTGTTGGTTTTTAATTTTTTAGCACGTTTAAAACATTTTAAAAAAAAAATATTTAATATTTAAGTTTAACAAATGCAGACACATTATAATGTTTTTAAATGATAAATTTTATATAAAAAACAATCAGCTGATTGAAGTAAATATTGTATAGATTCCATAAGCACAAGGTCTATTTAATAGATCATGGTAGAATTATCAGGTAGCCTCACTAAACAGCTGATTATTTTTTTCTCTACCTTAAGGTTTAACTAAGATGTCAAATTTTGTTTATGTATGTGTATATATTGTGTACGTTTATATTCTACCGCCAAAAAAACACGCACACACATTTGCTTTTTGACATTTAAGTCGTCGTTTTCCAGCAACAAAATACATTTAGGATTTTGTTGTTGCAGAATTGAGGCTACCTGATGATTGTACCATGTAATAGACCTTTCATAAGCATATTAAATGCAAATAAAAATTTAACCACTGACCACCACTGGCTTTTATAGACCGCGCCGTCAAAAATTTTATATCGGCTTAGTTTTATCGCATGTGTAGTAATTTCTTTTTCTTCTTTAAACAAAATGCAAATAAATAGAAAAGTGAAATATTTGTTAAAATATATATATTATACAAATTAAAGTGCTAAAGTTTGAAAAAGTGTCAAATTAGTTTTAATAAATAGATTTAATAAAATAGCAGAACACATAAAAAAAATTTTAAAAACATGGGTCAGTCGGCGAGTAAAATTGGTAAGTTATATCCTTTTTAAAATTTTTTTTATTACTAATAGCTTTATTATTCCAAAGAAAAAGACATTTTTTGATGTTACGATCATTGTTATTCTAAAATTTTTAATAATTATAATATGCGGCATATATTTTCTGTTAGTCATGTGCATGCACCTTTCGATAATTGGGTGGGTGGTATTGCAGTTATATGTGCTCGTTTTTTTGTTTTTGTACCGTGGGAAAATTTTTTTACTGTCTTTAAAAACAGTGGAAGAGCTGCCAGATTATTAATTGAGATTTTAACACTATTTTATTAGTTCTTAACTTATAATTTAAGAATCCCAGCAAAAAAAAATTGGAAGTAGTGCAAAGCGAATTACATTTACAAGACTTCTAAATCAATTGTGTAAAAGCATTAATTCTAAATGACTTTTAACTGCAAAATAATTTGTCATAAATGATGTGCTTAAAAATTAATGCAACATCATGCAAAATATCTTAAAGAATTCATGTAAACAAACAAATTTAACACATGAAATATTTAATAATTGTCACCAAATATGCATGAGTTCCATGCACTTATTAGAATGAAGTGCAGTTCATTAAAATATTCATGTAAACACATGATCTCTAATGACACGCTAATGTTAAAATCATTAGTGTTTTCACCTTGTCGCCAGTTGAACCCCTGCAAAATAACTTTTTTGTCATAGATTTTTTTGCTGCGAATGATTTCCTCAGCTTATAAATTTATAATTTTAATTTTTTTTTTAAATTTAAAATCAAATAGCAGATAAATAATTTATTTAAAGTAGAAAAGTTAGAAAAAGGTTTAAATTAAAAAAAAACAGATTGTTTTCTTAATTTTTCTTTCGCAAATAATATAGTTTTGTAATTAAGTAGGTACCTACATTTTCAAAAAAGTTTTTAAATCAAGATTAAAGTCTTATATTTAAAGAAAACAATTTTTAAATAGAACTAAGTTTGTTTTTTCTTATTGTGTATTCTTATTTTTAAAAGTTTGTATTCTTGTTTGGCGCTTTGTGGCTTTATATTACGGTATTAAAATAAATAAATAAAATGTAGAGATTACTGAAAAACATTTTAAAATCAAAACTAATAATTATTGCTTTAAAGTTTTCCATGCATTATATACTATATATGATCAACTTCATTCTTAAATTAAATAAACATACATACATATATACAGTCAAATCCCGATAATTCGTAATCGCAGGGGACCGGCCATTTCTTACGAATTATAGGGGTTTTCGATTTAGCGGGGTTTCGATTTAACGGGGTTTCGATTTAACGGGGTTTCGATTTAACGGGGTTTAAAGAAAATAATTACGAATTAACGGGGGTTTTCAATTTATTTACTAAAACGATAAAAAGAAACATAAAAAACTATTGTTAAAAATAAAATACAAAATAAATACATGAAATAAAATCGTAAATTCATATATTTTTATTGTTTTTTTTAATATTTTTTAAAAAATTTTTTTTTTATATATTTTTTTTTTGTTTTATATTTATTATATATATTTTAATTATTTTTTTTTTAATTTTTTTTTTATATTTTATTTTTTATTTTTTTTAACATACATACGTAAATTTATAATTTTACAATGGGATGTTCTTATATATGTATGTTTTTATATATGTTTGTGTTTTTTATGTATGTACGGACGTATTTCATATGAGATGAATGGTGATACAAAATACTGTTATTGCATGACTACACGTTGTGAAGGGTATATAACATTCGGCACGGCCGAATATAGCGCTCTTACTTGTTTATTAAGGAATTAAAAATTTATTCGTCCACATTATGATGAGACAAAAAATCTTAATTTATTGATTCCCAATTTCGCATATTTATTCGTCATCACTTTCTATATTGTCAGATTTTAGCAGTATTTCCATGTTTCTGTTGTTTTTATTACAAAATATAAGTGGTAGTTAGCGAACAATTACGTTTTATTAGAGGTAAAGAAGATTTTATTAAAAAAAAAATACAAATTACCAAGGGGACCAAAATGTATGGAAATTTTACGAATTAACGAGATTTTTTCAAGGGACCGACAGCTTATTACGAATTATCGGGGTACGAATTATCGGGATTTGACTGTACAATTTCTGAATTAAAAAAACGACATTTTAAATTAATAGAACTTAATAATAAAAAATTTGTATTCAAATTAAGGAGCATTTTTAAACTTATAATGAGCGCTTTTGTTTCTATAATGCTTTATACCATATAAAAAAAAAACAATAAAATTATTTTTTTTTTATTATATAGGTATAGGTATTTACAAAATTTATTTTGTCTTACAAATGTATTGTTTAACCACTTTGCCTTAAAATAAAGGACTTTTCCTATTTCCTAAACAGCTGCCCCATCAATTTCAATCACTTTTTCCATTATATTGAAGGTTTCAACCAAAAAACTATTTCCAGATTTTTTAGACTTCGTATTTTCGTATTTGAAATATAATTTTCCGGAAGGATTTTTACCTCGACAAGGTATAAAAAATTATTCATAATAAAAAATAACATAGTAACAAATTTTTAAAATATCTTTAGAGAATCTTTTTTAACGTATTTATTTACATTTTATTTTAAATCAAAATTAAAAAAGCAGTTACACCTATCACTTTTGAAATTTTTTAAACTACACTTGAAATAAGCACTTGAATGAAAGTAGATTTCTTTGTAAGGTGGTTTTAAAAGCTCAATCGATTGTTGTTTTTTTGTAAAAGTGCTGTCTGAAAGTAAGCTACTTTACAAAGAAAGTGACATATTTTAGTATAAAGAGATTATTCCATAGCGATTACTGTTAATAACAAAATAATTCATTTTTTGCTTAGAAGTACATAAAATTGGTGGTGGCTATAAAAAATTCGGTACAACCGAATATAGTAGTGCTCTTACTTGTTTGCTTCTAAAATAATAAATATTTAATAAATTTTGTGTCTTAAATGTTTGTTGATTTATTTATCTTTATCTTTGCTAAAATTACTGAATACAATACGAGTTTGTGAATTGAACAAATAAATTAATATATTTTTAAAATTTGTCCTAAGTTTGATTTAAAATATCAAGATAAAATAATGTTTAAAAGGTGACGCGTTCAGAATAGCCTTAGGACATAATTAAGATAGATCATTAAAATGTAATATCATTAGAAATCGTTTTAAATAATAGAAGCTGCTAAAATAATATCATTTTTTTCAAAATATACAATAGTCTTAAATATTTTTAATTAAAATAATAAAAAAAATTATAGAACATGCTTTTACAAAGTTCGTTTTGTAATAATAACACATAAATGTATTGTAAAGATCCTTCTTGCAAATGAAGTGCAATTGCATCAGAGTACTTGAGAGTTAATAAGATATAAAAATATTGCAGTATATACATAGGATCCGAAAATATATTTTTAATGTTTTATATGTATATGTACCTACATACATATGTATGTAATATTTCATATACATATGTAGGTATATAATATTTCATATACATACATATGTAGGTATGTATTTTTAAAAGGATCCTGTACCTGGAAACGAAAACTAAACAAACAAAAGCAATTGTGGTTAAAACAAAAAAAACCTTGTTGATTTTTCTTATATAAATAGCGCAAAATGATTCGTTTATATTTTATTTAACAGTTGCGAAATACAATTGTGGCAGCTAGCGACAAAATTTTAATATAAAAATATTCAATAAGTCTAAATTTATAATAAATTATTAAAAAATTAGAAAACTTCAAAATATCCAAAAAGTTTCCTCTTAATACATTTTCAAATTGCAGCAAAAATTTTTTTAGACGATAAAATGTTATAGGTATTCCATTAGAATTATCGTAAAAAAAGTTAGAAATAAATTCTTATTTTTGGAACATTTTCAATGAATTCGCTTTTTAAAGGGTATTTTTTATTTAAAGCAGCAACATTTTTAAAGCAATACAAATAATTATTAGTTTTTGACTTCAGATATGAAAATTCTCTTAAAGAAGAAAATCTTTAATAACATATCGCAAACTTTAGCCAACGTCTGTCGCCTATATTACATTTTTACTCCCTCGTTTCGACACGTTGATATGCCCTTCAAACGTTATCTAAATAAGCGTAGATGATTTTTAAGGATACGCTTCAAAAAAGAAAAAAAAACCCAATACTTGCTAACGAACAACCCCGTATTGTAATTGAAGAATAAGTAAACACATGGTTTCTTACTTTCAAAAGAAGAGAAATTGTTTTTCTAAAAAGAAAATCCTAACGGCGCAATAATTTTCAATGTAAAGTGTGCAGTGTACCTTTTAAAAATTTCTTTATTCAACTAGAAACTATAGATTGGACGGAATTCCCCCTAAAAGTAAACATACATTTCCAAAATAAACACACATGATCACCAATTTTTCACAGACGCAGACACGAACACACACACAAACGCATGGTTCGGTCATTGCATGGGCATTTGGTTAAAAATACTTTATTTCTACTTTTTTTTACCTGTCCAAGGTTAACAGCACACATTTTTTTTTGTATAATTTTATCCGTATTTGAAATTTTTTGTTAACATTTTTACATTTATTTGTGAAAATTATCCTGATTTCTTTAAAACAAGAATTTAAGTTTTACAATTTCAAATCCTCTAAAGTCCTTTTTACAATTATTCCGGTACAAAATGGCAGTTTATTTAATACATATGTATGTACATATACATATGTATTGGTGTTAGGTAGGGAACATTTATTATATTTCTTCCAATTGTTTTAATTTTTTTTATTAATTCTACAAGTCACTTTGTTATCTTTATCTTACTTGCACCAGTTATGTACATACATACATACATGTACACATATATTTTTTGTTTTATCGTGTAAAAGGATATCGTTTTAGGACAGCAAGTGTATTTCTATTTTTTAATTTTTGATTATTATACCCTTCACACAAAAGTGAAAAAGGTTTGTCATTCCGTGTGAAATTTCTACAATTTTCGTTTCCGACCCCATAAAATATATGTTTTATGCAAGCTTATGAATAGGGGAGTCGATTAAGCATAGTCAGTCTGTTCGTATGTATGTTGAAATCAACTTTTTGAGGCCTAACCGACATCGCCTGGACCCGCGTGAATTATTAAAATATCAAAAATATTCGAAAGCAGACTGGTATTGAAAATCAGAAAAATCGGTACATAAACAACTTAGCAATTGTTATTGCATGACTACACGTTGTGGTGGGATATATAAGATACGGCACGTCCAAATATAGCACGCTTACTTGTTTTTTA
This sequence comes from Phyto melanocephala, assembly GCA_941918925.1. Taxonomy (NCBI): domain Eukaryota; kingdom Metazoa; phylum Arthropoda; class Insecta; order Diptera; family Rhinophoridae; genus Phyto; species Phyto melanocephala. The sequence continues at coordinate 43,176,102 of OW799233.1, read as the reverse complement.
ATCAAGCGTTAATTTAGGGGGGGGGGGGGGGGCGTGTTGTATGTGGTTTGTAAAATAGAATATTGAAAAACAAGTAAGAGCGCTATATTCGGCCGTGCCGAATCTTATATACCCTTCACAACGTGTAGTCATGCAATAACAGTAGTTTGTGTCACCATTCATCCCATATGAAATACGTACATACATATATAAAAACATCCCATTGTAAAATTATAAATTCACGTATGTATGTTAAAAAAACGAAAAAAAAAAATTTTAACAAAAATTTAAAAAAAAAAATTTTAAAAAAAAATTTAAAAAAAAAATTTAAAAAAAAAATTTAAAAAAAAATTATTATATATATAATATATATAAAACAAAAAAAAAAAAATATTAAAAAATTAATCAAAATAATAATATATTAAATAAAAAAAAAATTTACAACAAATTTTTTTTGGCTCAGCTGGGATTCGATGCCACGTTTTCTCTAACCAGTATACACGTTTGTATGCATGTATGTTGTTGTTGTAATGTTGTTTTTGTGAAAAAAAAATCGAGGTGGTCGTGGGTTTTTGCTCATATCTCAGTTGTTTATGTACCGATGTTTCTGATTTTCAATACCGATCTACTCCCGAATATTTCTGATATTTTAATACCTTACCCGGGTCCAACCTATGTCGGGGGGCTTCAAAAAGTTGATTTCAACATACACACGGACAAACGGTCAGACGGACAGACTGACACGGCTTAATCGACTCCTCTATTCATAAGCTTTCAGAAAATATATACTTTATGGGGTCGGAAATGAAAATTGTAAAAATTTCACACGGAATGACAAACCTATATCGATGCCTCACTTCCTCAACCTCGTATCTTAAAAAATACGGTTTTGACTTTTTCATATCAAACGATTGTTTTATGCTTTAACTAAAAATGATTAGTATATTATTACTATTAATATACATTAATACAATCAATTCCTTAATAATTGCGTTTAAACTTTTAACCAAACACCGAAGTATAAAAAGATGAACCGTTTTTTTTGTCTCTCCTGAAAAATTTTATTTTTTAAGATACGAGGTTGAGGAAGTAAGGCATCGATATATACCCTTTTTCACTGTGTGAAGGGTATAAAAACAAGTTTTTTTTCTTAAAAATTAAGTGTTGGCATCCATAAGCAAATAATTAATATAAAGGGTCCGCCAAATAACTTTTTTTTTTTAAATTCTATAAAAAAGTGTAGCTTCGGCTGTGTGGCACGTAGCGCCGTCCTGTTGAAACCAAATGTTGCCAATATCCTCCTCTTCAATTTTTGTGAACAAAAATTCGTTCAACATGGCCCGATAACGACTAAAACGATAACGGCTTTTCAATGTATGCGTGCGGGTTTTCTGTGCCCAAATGCGACAACTTTGCTTGTTTACATACCCGCCATGATCAAAATGAGCTTCATCTGAAAAGATGATTTTTTTTTGGCAAAATCGGCCAAAGTAATGTCGCAATATTTCCCAGCGTTGTTCAAGCGTATACACAACCATAATCGTTCAGCGGAAGGATAAAACTTATAACCTGTCAAATCAGACATGAGCTAAGTGTTACCATGAAAAAAAAACGTTAGATGGCGGACCCTTTACATATTTTTACAAAAATAAATTATAGTTTAAAAAGAAGAAAAAATAAATTTTAAATATATTTTTAACAAGTTATTACGCAAAAAACTTTTAAATAATATTAAAAAATAATTCAAAAAATAGTTTGCATTAGAAAGAGTAGAGTAGAGTACCTCTGTATAAAATTTTGTCTCCAGCACCTCACGCTTTTTTTATACCCTTCACACAGTGAAAAATGGTATATATAGGTTTGTCATTCCGTGTGAAATTTCTACAATTTTCATTTGCGACCCCATAAAGTATATATATTCTGAAAGCTTATGAATAGGGGAGTCGATTAAGCTCTGTCAGTCTGTCCGTCTGACCGTCTGTCCGTGTGTATGTTCAAATCAACTTTTTGAAGCCCCCCAACATAGGTTGGACCCGGGTAAGGTATTAGAATATCAGAAATATTCGGGAGTAGATCGGTATTGAAAATCAGAAACATCGGTACATAAACAACTGAGATATGAGCAAAAACCCACGACCACCTCGATTTTTTTTCACAAAAACAACATTACAACAACATACATACATACAAACGTGTATACTGGTTAGAGAAAACGTGGCATCGAATCCCAGCTGAGCCAAAAAATTTTTTTTTTAATTTTTTATAAATTTTTTTTTTATTTTTTATTTAATATATTATTTATATTTTTATTATTTTTTTATAATTTTTTTTTTTTAATTTTTTTTGTTTTATATATATTATATACATAATATTTTTTATTTTTTTTTTTAATTTTTTTTTTAAATTTTTTTTAAAATTTTTTTTTTTTTTTTTTTTTTTTTTTTTTTGACATACATACGTGAATTTATAATTTTACAATGGGACGTTTTTATATATGTATGTTTTTATATATGTTTGTGTTTTATATGTATGTACGGACGTATTTCATATGGGATGAATGGTGACACAAACCACTGTTATTGCAAGACTACACGTTGTGAAGGGTATATAAGATTCGGCACGGCCAAATATAGCGCTCTTACTTGTTTACATTAAATTATTATTTTTTTTTTGTTAACTTATTTCTATTTTTTTTTAATTCAGATAGCAATTAGTATTGAAATTTAAAAATTAAAATCATTTATTTATTCAGTTTTCGATTTTTAATATTTAGTAATTTAAACAATAAAATATATATTAAAATATTTTCAAACAATTTGTCGGAAAATGTTTTAGAAGCATACCATCCCAGCAAAAACTAGGTAATCGCCTGTGTTCTTCATTCCGAGTGAAATTAAATCACTCGGAATTGCCATTGTAGTGTTATTGTTTATAACCACAATTTCATGGCAATTCCGAGTGATTTAATTTCACTCGCAATAAACAACACAGGCCAATGACTTGCTCTTACTAACCAACATACTTTTCAATGACTATTACATATCGTCTGTCTTACTAAGAAATATTTTAGTAATGACTTGATTTAAAATTTGATATTTAAGTACTTATTTTCATACATTTGCTTAGATACACACACAATACAATTTCTTATTGTGAAATTTGATAGAAGCCATTCAAATACATAACTTTTTATAATTCTTATTTAGTTTAACACGCTTAGGGTTAAAGTAATAATTATTTTGACAACAGCGGCAAAGCATTTCATTAACAAAGTGATGACTTATAGATTTTCACTGATTTTTAAATTTTAAATTAACATATCGCAGAATAATCAAACCTTTTTTTCGTTCTTAAAAGAACCGAACTTCTGTAAGTCCATAGTATTAATGGATTATTTAGGTTATTTAAATCAAGTACTTATTTATTACTATAAAAGTGAGTACTTATTATAAGCGAGCGTAATAAGAACTTATTCGAGTGCCTATTTGTAAGCGATGCCAAATTGTAAGTAGTGAAGAACTGTTTTCTAGTACTTTCAACTCATTATTTAGTAATTTGTTATTTCGCTGGGATATCTTCTAAATTATATAGTCAAACCTGAGGTCTAGGTTTTTTATTAAAAAATAATATTTCTTTTTTTAATTTCTTAATATTTCGTCATCCATCCGATGAAGTTTCAGGAGATTTTATAAATGTAATAATATTCAAAATATTAACACTTAACTCTTTAACATTTTTAATTCTTGAGAAAAAAAATCAATGAAAATTATTGTTATTTTTTCTAACAAAAAACCTAGACCTCAAGCTTGACTATTTAATTTAGAAGTTTACGCGGTAAAAAGTTAGAATAAACACATCGGCATATCATATATATAAATAGTCACGAGCGTGTCTATAAATTATTGTAGGGCTGGATAATTTTAATTTTTGTAGTAAAAATAAGAGAAAAAACAAAGGCAGCCTTGTTCATTTGCTCATATCTCAGAAAGTTATAGAGCGATTGTGCTGATTTAAATATCCAAATTTGGCAATGTCGGGGGGCTTCAAAAACCAAAAATTGGCGATGTCGAGGATTTAAAAAAAAGGATTCCAACATTAACACGGACAAATGGACAAAGCTTAATCGACCTCCACTATTAATAAGCTTTTAGAAAATATACACCTTTCGGTGTTAGGAGTAATGTAAAAATTTTTCACGAAATGATAAACCTATATAAACCCTTACACTCTCTATGAAGGCTATAAAAAACAATAAAAATATAGAAGGTTATAAAAAATAACAAGTCCTAGACGAACTTCTTTCTTTATTGTCTACCCTCTAGCCATCTAGCCACCCAAGATGAATCCGATGATATTCTCTAGTTTGCACTCTGACTTACTACTTAGCTTATCGTAGCCACGGACAATGACAGACAATTAATTATAACTCTCACACATCCTATCAGAATTAGGTTAATTGCATTGGATTTAATTTTTCACTAATTTTAGTGGTAGTGAGAAAATAGTGCATTGTCGCCTCTAATACTCAGTGGTAGTGGAAATTAAGTGCGCACTAAATTAAAAGATTTTAGTGGTAATGGAAATTAAGTGGACTAAATGAAGCGATTTCCCTGGCCGGACTAAATGGCTAATATCTGCTTGTAACACACTACAGTAGATCCATCAGTAAACACTTCATATTAAACAATCCGTCAGATCTCAACCAACATGTCCTCTCTGCGGTTATCATATGTAAACATATACGTAGCCCGTTAAACCTTCCAGACCACGAGTATAATCCTGGAGACCAGTTAAGCAGATTTTCTGCATATGCGACCTTCTCCGAGAAAAGGGACCTAGTGCGTTAAAATGAAGTTTTGAGAAAAATGCATTTAAAGTTTCATAATGCATTTAAAGTTTCATAACGCATTATATCACTGTTCAGTTGGGAGATGCGATTTGATATGGTTAGTTATGATTGGGTGCTTGGTGACGTCATGCCTAAAAAAAATTTTATGTTTATGTTTAGGTACCAGAATCCATTTTCAAGTCCAAACCCGTTTTTCGACACACTAGATCCCTTTTCTCGGAGCAGGTCACATATGAGTTTTTGCTCACTTGAACCATTTCATTTCGTTAAGCTTGACCGACTTGTTTTCTTACTTGTATATGTGTATAGGGATTTCTGTTTGGAGGATTTCAATCTAAAACTCAGAACACGATAGTCTTAAATGGGCAGTCGGCTATTTCGTTTAGGTTATGTTGTACCATTTAAATTTTTTAGCTCAAATACCAGCCATGCTACATTATTATGAAAAATTTCTATTTTCTACGTTTGACTCCCCAAAACCCTTGAATACAATGAAAAACTGTGGAATTTAGATTATGAAACTGCAATACAGATCAAATTTCATTAACCGATAATGCAGCTGGTTTATGTACAAAGATGCGCATGCGCTGAAATGAATACAATTTTAGTTATATTTAAACCAAATAAATATTGTCCAAAATTTAAGGAAAGAAACTTTGATAATATTTGAAAGAATATAAACAAACATTTAATAAAGCATATATATTTTAATTATATTGTATTTTATGAACACTATTGCTCTAGTAGTGAGAGTATGTATGTATGTGTTGTGTTTAAACCATATGTTACACTCGTATGCCAACATACTCGCCAGCCCCCTTAAATCAGATAAGAAAAAACCCTAAAGTATAATGTTAATTAAATGCATATTATGTGCAAATAATTGTTGTGCCGAACAAATGTTATTAAACGAGCCTCGTTTAATAATAAGCTGTGGTAGAGCCGAGTCGAACCAGACAAAAACGCAGATGGCATTTGTCTTAAGAAAATAAAAAAAAAACGAAAAATTTCCTTTGTGTTCTTCTCAAACTTTTATATTGATATGAAACTCATAATAAGTCGTCATTAATCAAATATGCAGGACAAATGTTATTTTTTTTTAAAACTTTTATTGCTGCAAATAATTTTTAAATAAAATATTAAAGTTTTTTTTTTAATATATTTTAATTTAAATGAATACTAAGTTGTTTTAGAAATGACGAATAATGCATATTCATTCCATATCCTGTGCTACAGCATCCTGTGACGGCCTCCGGGACAGCTGTTATTATCAGAAATTCGCTCATTTGCTCATACATACACATGTAAAACCACTGAAACAAATTTACCTAAAACATTTGTTTGAATTAAAGAAGCATCACGTTTAAAAAAAAATGCATATGCAATAAACACACAGTCACAATTAAAACACAAACATACATACATACATACATACATAAGTATATACGTATCTATGAATATTTTGTTTTTGGAGAGGAACTAAATATGCATGCCTTAATGTTTGCTTCAATGCATACGAATACTGACAAAAATATCCTTCATCCTTCCTTATTCATCGACCGATGCCTGATGATAAAAAAAAACAAAAGTTTTACTTAAACAAGAACCAACAAACAATATGTTCAAATACAACAAACAAAAATATGAATAATTTCAATTTCGATATGCCAAATGCAGCCAGCCAGACAACCAGTCCCTGCTAGCCAACCTATACAATATTTTTTTCTCAATCATTCAAAAAATTACCACTGAAATGTTTAATGTCATTATAGATGAAGTTTGAAAGTTACTTGATTACAATTGAAACGATCGGCGAAAAATTAAAAATTGAATTTTAAGTTTATATATTTCAAAACTAAATAAAAATATTTATTTCTGATAAAAACAGGTTTATAGTCCGATTAAAACATATCGCTTGTGTCGGTTTAAAAGCCCTTGAATACCACCGTTTTAGTTTTTATACATTGCACTTATTTTTACATTTGTGGTTCGATTATAATTTATCGCATATCGTTTTTCATGGCTTTATAAGAGCTAAATATTTCTCTTGTTTTGACTTCGACGTCAAATTCTTGCCTTCATTTTTACAATCTCTAGTCCCGACCCACTCTAATACCAACTTTTTTTAAATCGAAAAAAAAAATTATATAGAAAAGAGTTATAGCATGTTTCCACGGCAACGATATTCGTAATTCGATGTCTTATTTCTGATTCAAAGCCTAATTACGAACCGAATTACATAATTTGCCATGCAAAATTTTCAATGCGAATTACTATTTTTGTGGGTAATTCATTTATAATTACCATCCGAATCATAATAATATCAGTGTCTTCTCTAGTTTTTATCGGTAGTTTATCATATCCAGCTTTCAAAGAAATCAAAGCAAAAAGAACAGAGTTCAATTTCATATATCTATATATATAAAAATCATTGTGTGTTTGTATGTTTGTTTGTGCTTTATAGACGGTTAAACGGCTGGACCGATTTCCTTGAAATTTGCACATAATCTTTCTGTATATCTGGAAGGAACTATAGGCTATACTTTGGTTTGAAATTGTAAGTGGGCGGGGTGCCACGCCCTATTAAAGAATAAGTATTAAATATTATATATCACGAAAATTAATGCAGCTAGAGTCTTCAAATTAATTACGGTAAATTTTTACATCCACAAAAAACATTTGGGTAAAAAATGGGCGTACTTGCAATAGTAGGCGTGGCCACATGAATTAAATACTAAAATTCGTATATTTGGAAAACGATATCGATTAGAGTAGTAAAATTTTGCAAGATCAACTTTGACATCCAAATGAACATTTAGGCAAGAAATGGGTGCATTATCAATAGTGGGCGTGGCACCTACCATATGAATTAAATACTAAAATTCGTATATCTGGAAAACGATATCGATTAGAGTACTAAAATTTTGCAAAAGCAACTTTGATATTCAAATAAACATTTATGGAAAAAATGGGTGCATTAACAATAGTGGGCGTGGCACCTGCCATATGAATTAAATACTAAAATTTGGGGTGGCGAAGCACACCGGGTATTAGCTAGTAAAAAATAAAATGGAAGTAAAAAGGAAAATTTTAAGGAAAGTTGTTATGTCTAGAAGACTATTGGTCTCATCAATATTATTGGATGAGACGAAATTGTGTTTAGAGGGTTTGTTGGCTGCATTGATCTTATTTTCTTGCCCCTTTTTTATTTTCTTGTAATTAAAAAAATAATCATTTTATTTGCATACATTTCTTATAAATTTACAATATTATAACTTCGGTTTTGCCTCCATTGATAAAATAATTATAATTTTCTATATATATAATATAATTTTCGATGCCGCGTTCACACCAACTAGTATAACACGTTTGTATGTATGTTGTTGTCGTGAAAAAAACGAGATGGTCGTGATTTTTTCCTGATATCTCAGTTGTTTATGTACCGATTTTTCTGATTTTCAATACCGATCTGCTCCCGAATATTCCTGTATCACGCGGGTTCAGGCGATGTCGGGGGCTTCAAAAAGTTGATTTCAACAAACACACGGACAGACGGACAAAGCTTAATCGACTCCCCTATTCATAAGCTTTCAGAAAATATATATTTACTTTATGGAGTCGGAAATGAAAATTGTAGAAATTTCACACGGATGACGGCATGAAACTGAATATAAACTTAATATTACAATAGTAAAAGGTACTCATAACTTTCGAACGTGAACTTTATCGTTTATTTTTAATGAAATTAAAATATTTACATAATGGAAGTGCATTTCGTGATTCTTTTGGTCAACATAATCGTTCAAATTCGTCCACAATCGGGAAAATGGTGAAAAATATCTAAATTTCAGAAAAACAGGTCTGTATGAAATGTGAAAACATCTTTGATAGTGTGGCAAAATAGCAGTCAACCTTGACTCTTAATCGTGTCCAACAATTGAACGTCAACATTGTCATTGAAAATTTCGACCATCGAATGGAGGTGTGCCATTTGGCCGATATTTTTTTTCCACACATAATTGAACTATACCAATATTATCATAATAAATATAAATGACAATAATTTCCTAACTAATTTGTGTTTTATTCAAAATCAATATCGGCCCTTAAAATTTAACCATCCTTTAGTAGTCATTGCAAAAATATGTAAGTGTGTAATGCTAGTTTTTGCTGTGTTATTGATGATGCTGACCACTGTTGGTAAAAGTGGCACAATCGTGCCATTTTTGGCACTATTAGTTGTTTAATGGCACCATGGCACGCTCAATAAAATTTTGGCACTTTTTCAAAAAATTATAAATGTATAATTTTATTTACTTTTGAAGATATATATTTTTAATTAAAAGGAAATAAATGATTTTTCTCCCTGTTGTAAATCCCCTTTCTGAAAGTATTAGTTAAAAATGAATGACATCCTACATGTTCAGAGTGGATTTAATCAGATGCACAGAGGAGTATTTGGCCTGAAAAGCTGGCCAAAATTATTAACGCTGGGTCTCCACGTAGCAATTTTCATTGCTAAACATAAGCAAAACCGTCGGCAGAATAACGGCACTTTATTGCTAAAGTTTGCTTATTTTCATTGGGTGGAGAACACGACACAAGTAATTTATTTATAAAATTTAATTTTTTTGTTTTAATTTTTATGGGTTTTTTTTGAAATACCTCACTCTAAATTATTATCAGGTAAAATTATTCTAATTTTCCTTTGTTTCTGCAAAGAAACACAAAAACTTCAAAGAAAATTGAAAGGATTTTGACAGCTAATTGCAGCAATAATTGCTCAAGCAATCAGCAGAGCAATGATTGCGCAATGCATTGCTACATATATCAATTTGCGGTCTACATATCGCAATTTCTATGGACGCAATCAAATTTGACAATTGCGGTAATAAATATTGCTACGTGGAGACCCCGGGTAAACGTGTTTTTTGAGTTAAAAGTTCTGGTTTTTTGATAGTCTTAGGTATAGTATGATATAAGAAATCTAGTGGCAGATTTTGAAAAAATTACACTGCGCAACAAAAGTACACTGCGCAAAAAATTTTTTTTTATCTCTGCTAGAAATAAAAGTATGTGGACTATATTGATTTTGATGCCCTTAATTCAAATCTGTTTTCCGTTTTTCTCTAGTACGTAAGGATTTTCTGTTAAAGGCATATTTCACTCTCTAAATCGTTGGGTTGCCAAATATATTTTATCATAGCTTGAAAATGGATTCTCCGTTTTTAATAGCAGGAGGATCAGAAGATGCACCGGAAAATCCTGCTTAAACTACCCAATCACATTTCTATCTATTACTATTTCGGAGTTATTAAAAATGTAATGGCGAAAAAAAATTTTTTCTAGCTAAAATTTTGGCACAAGACTGAAATTCTCATATACCATCACTGATGCTGACTTATCATCGCTCTGTCGTCGTAAATGTAATAACTGCTCACACAACAAACTTTGACAATATTGGCTGACTTTCATCAACATGTTGCTGCTCATTTCGCTGCTGAAATTCTCATATACCATCACTGATGCTGACTTATCATCGCTCTGTCGTCGTAAATGTAATAACTGCTCACACAACAAACTTTGACAATATTGGCTGACTTTCATCAACATGTTGCTGCTCATTTCGCTGCTGAAATTCTCATATACCATCACTGATGCTGACTTATCATCGCTCTGTCGTCGTAAATGTAATAACTGCTCACACAACAAACTTTGACAATATTGGCTGACTTTCATCAACATGTTGCTGCTCATTTCGTTTACAACAAAAATTTGCTCTACTTCGATAAAGATAAAATAAATGCACATGTACATGTACATATATGCACATAATTTTACCCCCATCATTCCATCTGTTTTATTATAATTTTGTTTACATACATTACGGTTTACAAAGCATTTTTTGTTGTTTGTTTGTCATTTTAATGTGTGCTTGGTGTGTGCAAAAAAAAAACCAGGTGTAAATTTAAATGCCAATGTCTTTACTACTTTTCGATACTTAAACGACAATCTTTAATATAAAATGTAAGCAGAAGGGTTCCGTTTTTAATATTAAACGACAAAATCATCAAATAGCACACATCACACTAACACTAACAACAACAAATAAACAGAAATCAATAGTTTTTTTCTTATAAATTTTATTCTGATTAAATGCTGGACGTGTGTCTAGCAGACGTGTGTTAAACCCATTTCTATACCCTCATTATTTATTTGGTTATTTATATTTTAAACTTGTTGTTCTTCTATTTTCTTTTACCTTTTACCTTTTCCATTTTTTATTTACTTTTTTGTTTTGTACAATTTAAAAATGGCTTTAGAAAATTTGAATTTATCACAATTTGAAATGCATAGACTGATAGATAGATGGCTTACCTTTGTAGAATAAGATAATGTTGGTTGTTATAAAAGATATATGGTATCTCATGCTCAATGGGAGTTTGTTTTATTACCATTAGATAATCTCTCCTTAAAAATCTAATCATTTTCAAAGAAAGGTTACACCTTGTAAACGAAAAAGTTGTATTAATTAAAAAAGTTTTGAAAATTTCATTGTTTATAGAGAACATTTTCGAGTTTTTTTCTTTTAATGCTCTCCGCCATCGCAACCCTGCAGATAATAAAGTAACTAGTCTGTGGTATGAAATACACTACAGGGTGGCCGAACTAAAACGCACGATGTTAATTGGAAATAAAACTAAAAGTTTTCAGAGCATTACCTTAATAAATTTGTGTGAAACAAAAAATATTGGCCAAATACTCGCCACGGCTTCGGTGGCATGCCTCTTTTAAATGTCCCCAAAGAAAGAAGTCCAACGGTGTCAAATCACATGATCGTGGAGGCCAATTAACATCTCCACAACATGAGTTGACACGACCATTGAATTTCTCGCGCCAAAGGGCCATTGTATCGTTGACTGGGTGGAAAGTGGCACCATACTGTTGAAACCACATATCGTTCAGGACTACATTCTAAATTCCTGGCTACAAGAAGTCTGTTATCATCTCACCATAGCGAACACCATTCTCGAAGAAGTACGACCCGATGACGCCGCTAGCCCATAAACCGCCAGCCCATAAACAGTCACTCTTTGTGGATGCATCTTCTTCTTTTCAACAATCACTCGTGGACTCTCATTTGCCCAAAATGCGGCAATTCTGCTTGTTAACGAATCCACTGAGCTGATAGTGTGTCTTGTCTTTGAAGATAATTTTTTTTATAAAGTCACCATTCACTTCTGTTCAAACAACCATTTTATTGACGACGCTTGAAATGGTCAATTGGCTTCAGCTCTTGAATCGGTTAAACCTTGTAAGCGTTTAAATTCAAATCTTTATTCAAAATTTACATTAGTGATGTTCGTGAGATGTTTAATTGTTGGGCGCGACGAAGAGTCGAGCTTGAAAACTCTTCTGTCGCACCATAAAGAACAACAGCAAAGTTTTTCGTAGGACGAACATGGCGAACATACACAGGTGCTTTAACATTTTCTACAGACCTAGTTTGATGAAATTTGCGCACAATTCTCCCAATTGTGGACACATTTTGTCGATTATGCTGATCAAAAAAATCACGAACTGCACGAAATGCATTTTGATTTGAACGCCCATTTTCGTAAAAGGCTTCAACAATCTTAACCCGCTGCTCAATTGTGTACATCTCTATGGTTGAATTTGTGAAACACTGAAACAAATAAATGTCAAATTAGTTTGGGCAAAAAACTTGACGTTAAGTTGTGACTCTCAATTTAATCGTGCATTGTGGTTGGACCATCCTTTAGTTGCTTTTAACTTTAGACTAATAACATGTCTGTCCTTTTTTCATATATAAAACTATCGATTTTAACATTAGGTTGTTAGTTTCTGTTATACCAGTCAAAGACAAGTTTAAGTGTACCCTTTTTTGTCTGCCGGATTTTAAACGAGGGTCTTTTGGTTTTGAAGTTTGACGCCCTAACCCTGCAGATAACGTGAGTAGTCCATACACGCATTTAAAGAATACTCTGTAATGGACTAGGACTAATCCAAAGATCACCCAAATGCATGGAGACACGTGGTCGATTCAACATTACGATGTCCTAGGGCTGGACCATATAACCCACCGGAGTAGTTTTAGAACTACTCTTTGTCACTACTCCATGGAGCACTTACATGACCAATATACACGTCTTAACAACAACATATGTAGTCGTTAAAACACGAACACTTGTCGTTTAACTACAACCTCTTGTTTAAAAATGATATGACTCCATTACATAGGACCATGTTGTAAGTAGTCCATTTAGCTAAAATGGACCGAGTAGTCCAATATTATCTGTAAGGAACCACTACACCATTACACTCTTATTCAATATTAAAAAGATTTTTTCCAATTTCGTGGAGAAACAAGATTTTATTTTCAGTCAATGCGTGTTTTATTATATTTTTCTTTTTATTTTTTTATTTCGATTAGTACGAATCTTTTGCTACAGTCTCGTTACAGCTTGTTATATGACTGTCGCAAAACGTAACTAGTTACAAATTTAGCTGCAGGGAATTGGTGAAAAAGAGTTTATTGTATATGTGTAAGTGTCATTCCGTGTATAACATCATAAAATATTTTTAATCGATTTATTCGATGTCTGTTTGTGAAAAGCAATCTTACGTTTAAACCATTAAGCCGAATCACACATTACAATTTCAGGCAGAACTTGGTAATAAAACTTATGTAGATTGGTTAATCACAATAAAACATTTTTAAATATCCATTATGATTATTTTTAATTATTAAGAAAACACAAAAATTAGTTTTTATAGAATCGTTAACACAATATGTACCTTGTTTTTGGACAACAACTGCTTTTAACATCAACAGACTGGATCAAAGTCTCCTTTACAATTATCAAAGATCAACCAAACCCAACTCAATCCAAATCTATCTTCTATATATATAAAACAGGATGTGTGTATGTATGTAACGTATGGACTCCAAAACGGCTGGGCCGATTTTGAATCTTTAGGCGGGTGACACTGTGAAGTCTGATTTTTAATTTTCGGTCTGCAGGCGGAGGGGCGTGCCAAAATCCAATTTTCATATTGCACCACCAATGACATTTACATATATTTATTTTGTTTACTTTTTTTTATTTCTTTTTTTGAAAGCCGTTGTCATGTTTTTCAAAACGAGATATCGAACTCTTAAATCGGTAATGTAGTTCCGAAGATATATACAAAAAACCTATGTTAATAATGATCCAATATCAAAATTTTTAAACTTTCGAAATGTTGCATTCAAAAATAATAAATAATTCAATAGTAATAAATAAATATCATTTCCAATTTGCCTTAAATACATGCGTTTCTTTTTTGATTGAGCCCATATCTACACCATATGCAAGTTATTCTGTAAAAAAAACCTTATGATAGGTATTCCATTGATTTTTATTTAAAGGCCGAAAATTTCGTTAAAAGCTCAATTTAAATCGTGTGGTAATACAACACTAATGTTTGCTTAGGGCCAGCAACGCGGAGCGGGTCAGTTAGTTTAGAATAAAATTTGTTTACTCTAAGTCGCCAAACTGGCATTAATTCTTATTTCCACCAAAAAAAAATGATGTGGGTGTTTATTCATTTTGTCATTCCGTTTGTAACACATCGAAATATCCATTTTAGACCTCATAGTGTATATAGTTTTTGAGTCCTGGTTTCATCTAGCTAGACGATCTAGCTATGTCTGTCCATCTGTTGAAAGCACAATAGAGCTCGAACCGAAAAGTTAGGGGGCTCAAATTTTGCCAGAATATATCTAATACACAATGGGCTTAATCGGTATATTAGGAAGAGAGTTATAGCTTGTAATGCAAGAGTAGGTAAAAAAAAACCATGTCCTTCCAACATCGAAAAAAGTTCGATTGTGTCTAAACTGGGGTGATCGATTCGGTTTTACAACCGGTTGAAAACCCGGTTTTTTCCTCTTTCAGCTGGCGTTTTTTTCTAAATGTTGATTTTTCGAATATCGAATACACCGGTTTTTTTATCCGAAAAATCCGGTTTTTTATTTTTTTAAGTTTATTTTCATATATCTTTGTAACCAATCGTACCATAGTATATTTAGTACGCGAAAAGTTTCCAAAAATCAAAAAATAAAAACTATTAAATATTCTTCCATAATATTGTAAGAAATTTATTTGTTGTTTAAAAAACAAATGTAAAATAAGAAAAATAATTGAGCTTAAATATTATTTTTTTATAGGATATAAACCTAACATTAAAAGTTAGAGGTAATTGAAGCATATACTTAGCTTATCGATCAATTTTAGGTAAAAAGTGTAGTTACAATAAAGAAAACCAATAATCCGTCCTTCCAGATCCTAATTTTAATTAATGGAATTGAGTATCTGTCAACTTAAATTTTAAATTAAACCATCGAACAAACTAGTTTATGTCTATGTTTGTATGTGTGTCAGGGGTATAAGAAAGAATTTTTAAAATTAAATTTTAAAGATTTTCTCCCTAGCCTTTAAAATGTATTTCAATTTACAGAAATCATTTTAAACAAAATACGTTAGTACATATTAGTTTAAAAGGTCTATTTAACATTTAAAAAATGTAAAGAAGGAGATACAAAAATTTGTAACAGCCTTATAAAAAGTCTTATTTATTTATGTATTAATTTGATGTATTTATCTATTTTACTTGTAAAGAGTACCTTTTGTCCTTAAATTCAACTAATTTAAACTAAATTAGTCAACTGCGTATATAAATTGTTAAAATTTTTTGTTATCTTTTTTTACAATATTTTTTAATTTTTTCTTTATATATTATATATTCGAACCGGTTAATCGGCTTTTTCCCAATTTTCAAAATAGCTACCGGTTTTTTTTAAATTTAAAATTTCAAACCGTTTTCTTAAAAAAGTCGAATAATCGATCACCCTAGTGTAGACGCATTAACTTAGAGCGATGTTTCGAATGTATATTTTCTGAGTAAAAATATCTTTCCCTGAAAATTGCTTAAATCTATACATTACGAAAGAAGTTATAGATGAAAAAAAATTCTGAAATTTTGCAGACATTGCTTTTTGGTCAATGGATTCTTAATAACGGAAAATTAAGATGGCACGCCCACTTTTACGGCCACCTTCCATATAATGCTTTATCTTAAATTCATATAATTTCTCTATGGACTTATATTGAAATAAAAAAGTTGAATTTATTAGCAGAATCTTCATTACCGCTCCTACTTTAACGCCCACTTTTCACGTAATCTACTGTTAATGATGGTTAAAAGCTCAAAAAACCGACAGAATTAGAGGTTTGATGATGAAATGTAGCTTTCAGATCAATGTAATTATAATCCCAGAAAATAAATGTGACACGCCCAACTTCCATACAACGTGTTGCCGCTAATTCATGTAATTTTTCTAGGGACAAGATTGTGGAATAACAAAGGACTTTTCATAAAAAAATATATTTATTCATTAGCAGAAATTACTTTGACCTCCCGCTTCTCACATATTCTGCTATTTATGAAATTTAAAAGCCCGTTAAAGCGATAGATTTTAATGTATATCGCATGTATAGGTTTCTAATGAATTTTATTATAATTTGTTTCATTATTTCAAATTCATATGTTTTCTATATGGACAAAATTTATGGTAAAAAATCTAGAAAGGATTATCAAAGTGAAATTCAAACATTACTTATATTATTTAAAAAGTGCCACTCCCACACAAAGCTAATATTATTTTTTAAATTCCTCTGGCTACAAAATTCTGCCCTTCAGTTTCCGTAAAAATACAACATTGTATTACTTCTAATGTAGAAATTACTTAAGAATTCACTGTAAGACTAAATTTAAGAAAATAAATTAATAGCAAATTGAAGATACATAAAGAAAGTGATACACCTTTTAGTATAAGAGATTATTCCGTATTGATTAATGTTAATAAAAAATGTGCTATTAAAGTACATCAAATTGGTGGTGAGTATCAAAAATTCGGCACAGCCGAATATAGGGCTCTTAGTTATTTTTTTTTTTACCTAAATGTATGTCTAAAAATCGATTTTCTGATTAATAATACGTGATTGCAACTTGGCTTATTTATTGATTTAATGTAAAGGGTGGTTAAATTTTAAGGGTCGATGTTAATTTTGAATAAAATACAAATTATTTAGGAAATGTTTGTCATTTCTTTTTATTATGATATTATTGGTATAGTTCAATTATGTATGGAACAAAATATCGGCCAAATGGACGCCGCGACCTCGGCGGCACACCTCCATCCGATGGTCCAAATTTTCGATGACGCTGAGGCATAATTGAGGTTCTATGCCGTTAATCTTCCGAATTATCTCATCCATTAGCTCCTGAAGTGTTGCTGGCCTATCGCCGTATACATTTTCTTTCAAATAACCCAAAAGAAAGAAGTCCAACGGTGTCAAACCACATGATCTTGGCGGATAATTGACATTGCCACCATGTGAGAAAACACGGCCGTTGTTGCGTTAGCTGTGTGGCAAGTGGCACCGTCCTGTTGAAACCACATATCGTACACATCCATATCTTCCGATTCGGGTCATAAAAAGTTTGTTATCATCTCACAATAGCGAACACCATTCACAGTATCCGCCTGACCGGCCTCATTTTGGAAAAAATACGTCCCGATGATGCCGCCAGCCCATAAACCGCACCAAACAGTCACTCTTTGTGGGTGCATTGGTTTTTCGACAATCACTCTTGGATCATCATTCGCCCAAATGCGTCAATTCTACTTATTGACGAATCCATTGAGAACGATTAAATTGACCGAAAAAATCACGAAGTAAGCCCATTTTTATAATATGCCTGAATAACTTTAACGCGTTGCTCGATTGTGTATCTTTCCATGGTTCAAATTGAGTTAGTCTGAAATTGAGAAATGTCAAATGAAATGCAGAAAATAAACTTGACGTTTAGGTGTGGTTTCTTCCTTTTTATAATTACGGTGATTACAATTTTAATTTGAATTTTTATATAAACAATTATTTTTTTGGAAAAATGAAGGGGTTACACAAAATAGGATTTTTTTCTCGGTGTAACGATTTTTATTGAATTTGAATTTTTATATTGAAAATCAATTGTTTAGTTATCAAATATGGTTGATGTTTAATATAAGAAATATTTTTAACTTTATGACGCAGGCCACTTTCTACATTTAAACAACTGGACATTATGACTTGAAAAATCATTTGATAGTTTTTGCTAAATTTCATTTACACAAATGTTTCTCTGTAAAACGTTGTTCCAATAAAAATTTTCATTATTTTAATATTAAATATGTAGATTAAAAAAATCTTATTAACTTTATTCACAATTTACTTCCGTTTTCCGCTTCCTTTGGCAAATATTTAAACATTTCAACACATGCATACATCATCTCATCTTATCCTTTTTCTGCATTTCTTCTTTATTTATTTTTTTGGTTTGTTGTTGTTACTCGTGTTTTTTTTTTGTTATTAATTTCTTTACGTTGGCACACTTATGTATATTTTTTGGCAGTGCAGCCGTTGCACCTTTTTTCATTTAAGTATGTGTGTTCGTTGTTTGTTTGACTGGCTGACGGAATGGCTGGTTGGCTCTTCTATTTTTTTTGGCCTCATTGCATATAGCAGCTTTGAAAGGACAATCTGCTCTTTTTTCTACAAAGAAAAAAAGACAACAACAAGAACAACAGCTATAATGTACGATTAAAATCAGCAACTTATCAATACTTGCTAACACTCCTACCAGAGTAAAGGGAAGACAAGAAGTATTTCAAACATCTGCCATAAATACTCTTCTAGTCGTTTTTAATATGAAATGCATACTCATTAACTACTCGAATTTATTATAGGTATTCTTATTTTATTTATTTTTGGTTTGGTTTGTTCGAAACTGCGACCATATTTTTTATGTTTTTTTATTTAATTTTTATGAATTTTAATTTCAAAAGGAGCATTTAATTTTGTGTCAGCAAATGCAAATGAATTGCAAATGTATTCCTTGATTGGATCTTGTGCCAAGAAATTAAACAAAATATGTTTTTAACGGTTAGGATATGCTTAATAAAACTAGCTGAACACGGATCGCTTTGCTGGTAACCACAAAGTTTTATGTCATTCTTCAAAATCGCTGGGCCAGGAAAAACATTACTCAATGAACACTAAATTTACAAAAAAAAAAAAATAATAATAAAAATACCCAGCATAAAAATCTATGACAAAAAAGTGAATTTGCAGGGGTTCAACTGGTGACGAAGAGATTAAATTTAGGTGAAAACACTAATACTTTTAACATTAGCGTGTCATTGGAGATCATGTGTTTACATGAATATTTTAATGAACTGCACTTCATTCTAATAAGTGCATAGAACTCATGCATAATTGATGAGAAGCATCGGATGTTTCATGAGTTAAATTTGTTCGTTTACATGAATTGTTTAAGATATTTAGCATGACGTTACATTCATTTTTAAGCACATAATTTATAACAAATTATTTCACATTTAGAAAGTCATATAGAATGAATGCTTTTACAAAATTGATTTAGAAGTTCGGAAAATGTAATTCGATTTGCAATACTTCTAATTTTCTTTTTGCTGGGTAATAAAACAACAAAACATCTTTTAAAAAGGAGTTTAAGTTGTTACACTCTATGTTTGTTTTTGTTTTACCATACAATTAACGTATTGTTTGTGCAAAAACAATTTGTATTAACGCATATTACATTAACAGTGATGCCACAACGAAAATAATTTTTTTGCCAAATTCTTCCTAAAAACGGACCAAAGCCTACCAAAAAATACCATTGTCTCAAATTGCCTTTCCACGTATAAATTCAATGATTGAAATGGAAAGAAAAGTATTTTTATATAAATAATAAAGACAGAAAAAAGTGCTAAAATTATAAAATAATTAAAATTTATTTGCTATAAAATGTTTTTTTGCTTCTAATTTGTATATAAGATTTAAGAAGTGTTTTCCTCATTATTTTAATTGAATAATATGTAAAGTTATCTACAACATTTTAATGTTTCAAGTGTAAATACACCTCTTTAAATTTTAATAAAAAATGTTTTTAAGAACATTTATTAATTAAATTGGTTCATGATTTTAACTTTGTGTTTTTAACTAAAAATAATCATATTCTACCAAAAACTTAAAAAAAATCAGACAAAGCAACCAACCTACCAAGTTGTGCTTATATTAAAAAAATTAACAATTTTGGTCCGATCAGACTGAACTGAAATCTCTGATTACAATACTTTGTTTATTTTTTGGTTTTGTTACTAAAATACTAAACCAATAGGATTGAGATTTTGAACATCAGCAGGAGTATTCCTTTTAAGTGATATATTTTTTATAATATGAGCGTTAGCTGCGTAACAAAAAATCCACTTGCCTGGTTTTAATTGTACAATGAAAAAAAAAAACTAAAAAATTATTTGTTAAGCATTAGCAAGCCAATTTTTTAATATATATATAGGTATATTCTACAAATGATCTAGATTTATTATATTTACTCAAAACTATTTACTTTTGATACCTTTTAAATCCACAAAAATTTTTTCCATGATTCCTTGCAATAACTTTGGAATCAAAAGAAATTCATATTCGGAAATATATTGTTAATTTTATACATCATTTATAAGGCACTCAAGTATAAAAAAATGTTAATATACGTATCTGTGAACTTTTGACAAAATAATTTAAGTCAGAATAAGAAAATTTTTAACTTTCTTAATCATAAAAGTGAGATCTGCAAGACGCTTTGTTTGCACTACACGTCATCATTATATGTAAACTATTTAAAGAGATTTAGGTAGATAGAACAGGCAGCAGTTGTGCAGCTCACTTTGGTCTATTGTATTGATCCCTTTGTGATACCTGAATAAAAAGAATATAAAAGAAGAGAAGCAGACCAGTTCAGAGTCTCTGGTTGGAATCGAACTCGCAACCCCCAGTCCACCGACGAAGCACTCTTAAAGAGACTTAACTATATTAATTACTTTTTTACTCTTCACCCGATAATGTTTAAGTTTGTCATTCCGTTCGTAATTTCCACAATATTAATTTCCGACCTCATAAAGTGTATATTTTCTGAAAGCGTGACTAGGGGAGCTGATTTAGCTAAGAACGTCTTTTTGTCCATTCGTGCGTATGTTGAAATCAACTTTGTTTAGCCCCAACGTAAACTTCAAACTCTTATAAGGTATCAATTTATCAGATACGTTTTAAAAAAATATTATTGAAAACTATATGTATTTACTTATTGTGTAAGCTACAAAAAAATTTTTTTTTGATGTACTACCAATCAAGGCATATTCATACAGGTATATGCAACGGCGAATTGATACAACAAAGCAGGAGTGGATGTTTAATGTTAAGGCAAATTCGTATATCAGGGATGGAAAAGTTGTTTTGACATATCAAATATAATAAAATTTGATTAAAAAAAGGATATAAATTTTCGCAACACATTATTAATGACGTAAAAGCAACAACTATACATAAATTTAGTACATTTGTTATCAAATAAGTACACTTAAGATAATTGTTTAATTTCGAAGCCAAAATCACATTTTCCTTCCCTGCATTAATAAATATAATCAAGGCAAATTCAACCAATTTTGACAAAAACTTTCCCCATCAGCTGGGCTGATAATTTCAACTGTATGAATTCGCCTTGCTACCAATCATGCAGCAAAATATTATAATTTCTTGTTATTGTTCACTAGAAAAAACTATAATAAATAATTTTTATTTAAATTAAATTTAAATTTTATTTTTTTAGAAATAACACTCTAACATTTCCCTTGCAGTTTTTTTGTTGGATTTTATCATTTTTTCACAACTTTATCTTTAAAACTTTAAACAATATATTTGAGGAAAGTTAGCTACAATATTTTTCCCTAAAATTTTAACTTAATGAAAAATCTAGATATTTTCAGCGATTTTACTATTTTTGTTGAAAAAAATTTTGCCTGCATCAGCAATTTCTCTAAAATGATTCATTTCGTATGGATTATTGACATATAAGTCGTTACAATTTTACGCTTCTCGTGACCTTTCGACCCAGTTAAACAATATAAACTTTTATATTTTGAAGTTCAAGTCCAGGACACTATTTATTGTCTCTAGTAGGCTTAAAAATAATTTTTAATAAATTCACATTGAGTTGTCTTACATTTTATAAAGAAATCGAATGATTTACAATTTTTATAGAGAAACTATTGTCAGAATACATTTTCAGCCATATAATATTTTTAAAATAAGAAACAATAGATTGACCCCAATAAAGGTAATAAGAAGACAAAATCATTGAGAGTATACAAAAGTATGTAAGTACCTGAAATTTTCCCATCACGTATAGTCGTAATATCCACCAGTAATAACAACAGTATAAGCAAAATATCAAAAAAAAAAAAAAAACTAAAGAAGTTCATCAACCACCAACTGAGTACATATTATAAAAAAAAAAATATTCACATCAAGTTAAAAAAAATAATAATAATACTAAACAAAAACTAAAAATACTTCAATACTATTTCCCACAAACGAAAATTATCATACTGTAATATGCTTATATAGAAGGAGATCATACATCTCACCATTTCACATGTACAGAAGAGAAGAATTCTGAATGTGTGTGTTTATAAAAATACTATCATGTTATTTGCAATTTGCACCACTGCCAAACATGACTTGACATCTGCAAAATTCCTACAATATACATACATACTTACATATGTATGTAAAGCTAAAGAAGCACAAAAACTGCACTCGCTCACTACACCTTCAATTTAGAATTAAACATAATTATAAAAATTGTTTATAACAAGAACAAATTCATGTTTTTCTTTTATAAGGGAAAGAAACACACTAATAATTGCACAGAACTTCAAAAAAGAGATTTAAAAGAGAGGGTTTTTACAAGTCTGTATTGAGGAGAGTAAAACTGCATTAAATAAAATCGAATCAAATAACTTTAAACAGCTGCAATCCTATAAGTATATTCATATGTACGTAAACATATATGTACGTTTTGAAGGTGTAGTTGTTATCCAGAACCGTATTTAAAAGTATGAAATCATTGCAAGTTCCAATTTTTAATTTCGGCTAGGAGAATGAAATTCAACCGGAATATTTCTGGTAAATCAGAAATATTTGGCATTGAAAATGGACTAAATCGCTTTATTGGGAAGAGAGTTACTGCTTAGCAAAAGTAGGCTATAAAAAAATGTCTTTTGGATATCGAATAAAATGCGATTGCTTCTAAACGCAATGATGTAGAGTGTTAAATTTCACAGTTATATTTCTTGAGTAAAAAATATGTGCCCCATAAATTTTTTTAATCCGTACGTTACGAAAGGAGTAAAATTGTTAAAAATTTATCGTAAACAGTGTAATTTTTCTATTTAAAACGTCATATTACCAACAGAATTTTAAAGTACGCTTTTAAAATTTTGGAAATATATTATTTGGTTAATTATATTGGTATTATTTTTGATGAAATCCAGTAAATAATTTAAAAAAAAAAAATCCATATTGGTCCTAAAAAAATTAGTAAGAGTTAAAATTAAAAGTCTGTCGTCAAACGTGTTTACAATGTCATTAAACTGTTTCAAGAGAATTTGTCCATTGATTATGATGAAAAGAAGTTGAACATGACATTGGGAAGGCCAAGAAAACTAAAAGCATTTTGCAGAGAAAGTCAAACACATCTGATAGGAAAACAGCACGGTTAGCTCAGTGCTCTGACTATTAGTGCAAAAAGTTAAAATCAAGTCAGGTGTGAAAACAAAAGTCAAAAAGGTCCAGACATAAAAGAAATCAAAAATTGGGTACAAAAATTAAAATCAAATGTCATACTAAAATACTCATCTTGTATAATGGAGGACGAAATGTATGTGCTGACAAATTTTTTGCTGCTTCCAGGGCAAAATTTTTATGTTGAATGCTCGAGGAAATATTTAAAATAAGTTTTGAACTTAAAAATCAAAATTTCTCAAATTCTTGGTAATGGGTGATTTTTTAGCTATTACCTTTTTGGCAACACTGGTTTAAACAGCTGACGCATTTGAACTGGAGTTTCGCAATTAATTTTAAATTTAAAAAATAAATAAAAAAAATATTTTATAACTTTATTTTCATTACGTTTTTCATAAAACATAATATAATTTATTTTTATTTATCATTTTACCTTTTTTAGTTTCTTTATTTATAATTTTTTTTTTATACTAAAAACTCCGAACATTCACTTTTTAAGCACCTTAACCAAAAATTTTTGAATTAATTTTCAGAATCTGCTTTTCGATTAATCTCCAAGTCATCCTTAAACTTCTGTAGTACTCTAGAAACCATTTTCGGTCCAACTTTTAGCTCTCAAGCTATTTTTTATATGCCATTTTATTTTGCTTGCGAAATCAGTCTTCGTGGAATTACGTCATGCAATAGTTGAATTGTTGAACGAGCTGTGTGTTTATTCTTGTGGCGTATATTTATTTGTCCATAATAAAATTTGGACGCCTACCACACAACGGTTAAAGCGAAACTGAGTAAAACGTCACATAACCAAGATGGCGCGCAATCAAAATGGTAGCGACACTTTTGCGCCACCCGATATGTATGACACCTAATATTATTAAAATCTAATTGAATAAAAGTAAAGAAATAACAAAAACTAAAAATAAACTTGAAAATACAGTCTTTTAATTGTCTGCTGCATGAATCGTACACATCTTTCCTCCACCAGCTGAGTTGAGGGTCTTTTATGGCCTTTATTTTCAATATTTTTTGGACTTTTTTTTTTTTTTTGATATTTTTACGTCTGTATCTATCTATCTAGCTGTTGAACAAAATATTTCTTAAACAACAACAATAAAAAGAAAAAAAAAATCTACCTAAGGTAACATAAAACAACTGCTCCTGTTGTTTTTAAACTATAATGTTATGTTTTTAGCCCAAAGAGCCAGTCGACATACTACACTCACACATTAACATCAAAATTCTATATTTATATCTGTGTGTGCTAAGGGGAGTGTATAAGAGTGTGTGTGTTTGTGCATTAAGTTTTTTTTTTCATTTTTAAATTGTACAATTCAGTTGAGGTTGTTTGTTGTGAATATTAGTAATCAGTTATATTTTTCACGTCATAGCGTTAAGATCGTTCGTTCGACTGTTACCCGCTGTATCGTTGAGCCCTTTAAATACGGTTCGGTATAGTAGCTATCTTCGAAATAAAATTTTAAGGAAATACTTCATGTAACTTTGACAACATTAATTAAGGGTTAATTTTTATACAACAACTGTTAAAAATTACAGAAAAAGGATTAAATTCATAATAAAAAAATTTCACATACACACCACTTTTTAAAGGATTATTACAATAAAAAAAAAAAAAAATAAACAAAAAAACAGTTACAAATTTAAAATGTATTAAAATACAGTTACTGTGTTAAAAAAATTATTTTCTAAATAAGCGTTAAAAAACGCTTATAATTTATTTGTGCAAAAAAAATTTTCGTTTGTTAAAAAATGGGTCTTACTGAAATACCCTCAAGTTATATGACTCAAAATACTGGAGGACGTGTTATGGTTATGGAACAACATCATCACCATCATCATCATGTCGAACATCATGATAAGGATAAAATGAGTAGTAAAAAGAAAATGCATTTGCTGAAAAAAATTAAAAAACGGTTTGGATTGGGTTAGTATTTATATTTTTAAAAATTTTATTAAAGATAAATGATAAATAATTTTATTAGGATTTAGTAAAATTGAAAAAATATTTTTTTTTTTTAATAACTGGGAATTGAGAAAATGTTTAATAAAGGACAATATTTAAACACAAACTTACAGCTAATAATTAAATTATATAAGAAACCAAAATTTGTTCGGTTTTAATGGCTATGGCGTTACGACGAGTCACCTATAATCAAATACATACATACATTGTTGCCCATAAGTTTGGTTCAAACAGTTGTTTTATATGGTTATGGCGGCACGTCTAATTTAACTCTATGCTTTATTTCAAAGGCTTATATTCCATAATGTACCTACAATTTGCTTGAGTTTTCTCCTTTTCAACTGGAAGTAATTTAGCTGTTTTGAAATTTTAAAAACTTTTTTCAATTTGCATTTATTTACATTGATAAAACATTATTTTTACCGCTGTTTTTAAGAATTGTTTGCCTTCATTATGATTGTTTATATCTAGTGTAGCATGCCACACGCTATTGCACCGTTATGTACATTATTTTTAAACATGCTACAACATGTTAAAATTATTTCAAAATTAGTAAACATTAAAAATAAATTACATACCTACTTCTATGCGAGTGTATGTATGTATGTAGTACTTTGTTTTAATAAAGCAACTATGGTTTTTAATTATAATTGCTTATGGTAACTTTTTTTTTAATAAAACAATAGACAACAAATCATAACGCATTAGTTAGGAAAATAAACTTTAATACAATAATAAA
This sequence comes from Phyto melanocephala, assembly GCA_941918925.1. Lineage (NCBI taxonomy): Eukaryota > Metazoa > Arthropoda > Insecta > Diptera > Rhinophoridae > Phyto > Phyto melanocephala. The sequence goes on along the minus strand of OW799233.1, from coordinate 43,149,784 downwards.
AGCTAAAGAACAAAAAAAAAAAAAAGCACACACACGGTAAACAAACAAAAATCACATCACAACAACAAAATTGCGCTTTAAATTAAAAATATTTGTAGAAAAAAAACTCTTTCGTTCACAAGAAGAAAAAACCGCACGTTTGAACCTTGATTTTTTTTTTTTAAATACAAATATCATCTAGTAAATAAATGGCGCTGTTGGCGCTGGGAAAATTTGTTTAAATAAAAACAACAAAACCCTGTTTGATAACTTTACTCTTTAATATTGTACAAATCAAGCATTTATTTTAGCAAACTAGCATAAAAGCGCTACTTGCAGTTTTACACCTATACCAACATACCATAGGGAATACCACAAGAAATGTTAACAACACTGCTCTCTTCTTGATGGTTTTAGTGTTGCCCAGTGTCACCTTAAGAGAAGATTTATTAAACCAGCCACAAAAAATGGTGTGGGGTGTATTCCCTATTTTTTATTCCGTTTGCAACACCGAAATATCCAGTTTCTTCTGAGTCCTGGTTTAATTTTAAGACAATCGAGCTATGTCCGTCTGTTAGAAGCTTGATAAAGCTCGAACAGAAAAAGCTAGGGGGATTTAATTTTGCCAGCATATTTCCTATATATCAGAAAATTTTGGTATTGAAAATGGGCTAAATCGGTCTATTAGCTTGGAAAGAGTAGGTCACCAAAAATTTCATTGTGACATCGAGTAAAATGCGATTGCGTCTAAACGCAATGATGTAGAGCGATAAAATGGAGCAAAAAATATGTTTCCCAATTATTTTTTTTAAATCCGTACATTATGAATGGAGTTATAGATTAAAATTTACTTGGCACAGTGCCTTTTTTAGTCAATTTAAAATTTAACGACCACGTGCTATATAAGGTATTTTCTTGAAATCATCTAAATCATCTAATTTCTTTATTGGATTTAAGATTTGAACGAATGATGGTCTTTGTGCTTTATTATTAATTATGATCAGAAATTATTTAGACACGCCTACTTTAACGCCCACGTCTCGCATATGGCATAATCTACCAATAATGAAATTTGAAACATAAAACTAATAGAATAAGATGTACGATTCTGATACTTTGCAAATATAGGATTTTTTAGGCTTAAACGCCCACCTCCCATGTAAATTTTTTTCCTAAATTCATAGAATTTCTTTGTTGTCAAAAATTTTGAAGGAATAAGGGGCTCTATATTGCAATATCTAAGTTGAATTCATTAGCAGAATTCCACACCTACTTTAACGTTCAGTTCTCAAATATTGTGCTAAAAAGAAGTGGGTAAAATCACTCCTATTTTAAAACTAATTATAGGAAAGTAAATTCATAGTAAATTTAACTTTTAGTGGGTATAAAAAATTTGGCAAGTCGAGTACAGTGCTCATTTTAAAAATATTTAATTTGTTATTTATTCCGCCAAGCGTTAACAACGAAGAGACAAACCTAAATAAGAGCGTAAACTTTATAACATGAACAGTAATGTTTACTTATTTTGTTAAAAAAACCCACTAAATAGAAACGAAAAAGGAAATATAATCACCAAATTAACCTGAAAATATCTAAAATGGCAAAGCGTTGACGCCGCACTATCTCCGTTCGCTTCATAAAAATTATATGGGTATGATAATTTTTGGCAGTTAAAAACTCTTGCCGTTTTTTTAAGGTTAGTATATTAGACATAAAATTATAAAAAGTTGTCTGTTTTTTTTTTAATATCCGCTGTCTGTTTCTGCCCTTTAGATCTGGTTGAATTTACCGATGACATATGTAGTTTATATTGACTTAAAGAGCATCGATAAATTGTTACTTGTTCTCGTAGGCCTGTGGCTTTGGAAAATTTGTTTCCACGGAAAATGATCATAAAATTAAATTATTTATGTAGAACCTTCACTGTTGTATTCGCTTTGTGGCACGTGGTCCTTTTAAAACCGCATGTCGACCATGACTATGTTAATTTGATTTTAAAGAATTTTGCTATCATTGTTCTAAATCGCTCGCCATTGACGACGATCTCTTCAATGTCGTTTCTGTAAAAGTAAAGACTTACTGCCTTATTTATAAAAAATATTCAAGGCTTATAAAGGGTTTATAAAACTGATTTTCTATTGAAACTTGCTTAATAAACCTCTTATAAAGCTGTTTTAAGTTTTATGAATTAGACCGTAAAAATATTGCAAGCGAAAAATCCTTATCAAACAGTAACATTCTTTTGATGAATTCTCTGTTATCTGATAAAACTGAAATGGTGATGTTTGCCCATATGCGACAATTTTTCTTGCTAACATAGCTTTTAATTTAAAAACGACGTCGAAGACAACCATTGCGTTAATATCGGGAATGAGTCATAACTTGCACCCAGTTTTATAAACCTTTAGGGCCGTATTCAAAAAAAATATTTTATGTTTATTAAAGGCTTATTTGACAGATGTTGTAGAGAAATTTGTCAAATAAGCCTTCAATAAACCTAAAATATTTTTTATGAATACGGCCCTTAATATTTACTTTTTATTATTTTTAATTGTTTTGTAATAAAACAATTAAAGTTTTTAAAACAAAATTCTATAATGTTTGAAAATAATGGATGGCAACACGGATATTACCATTCCATACTTAAAATCTTTCTCTCTCTCTCTCTCTCTGAAAAGGTTTGTTTATGTTTATAAAAACCTCTTTTCCCACATTTTTTTAAGAGAATAACAGCAACATAATTATGGCATCTTTTTCATTCAGTTCACCTTTTCCAATTAATGTTTTCTTTACTTAAAATATGTATGTTTGTATCTTTACTGATTTATTTCTTCCACTCACGTCTTAGCTATTTAATTTATTTAAAAACTATATAAAGGGTGAGTCAGAAAAAACTTATGCACACCATTCCAGCCAAAACTTGTGCTTGGTCCAACAAATTATTATGATTTAAGCACAGCGACAGCAAAAAAAAGTGCGTGAAAAGATAATTAAAACTTAAAAAAATTCCAAAATGGACTTTAAAAAAAAAAATGGTAAGAGATCTCAAGGATCATCGTCATACTGTTTAAAGAGCCATTAAACAGTGTAAGGAAGACTTGATTATTAAAAAGAAAACCTGGATACGGTTGATAAAAGGTTGTTACAGATATTGGTAAGGCCAAAAAGCATTGAACACTTTAATCAGAAAAGCAGCTCGTAAAGTAAGATGCTCTTATTTTTTGTGCGCAAAGCCAAGGCTAATGATGGGTTAAAGTCGTAGGAAGTTCGGAAAAAGGCATATCGCAATGGGGTAAAGAATTTCGAAGCAAAAGAACGAGTGAAAAAAATGTAGGTCAAATTTAATAGAAAAATATACCAATTGTGTGTGATGGATTATTAAACTTATGAACTGACAGAGTTTTCACTACCTCCGGATCAAGCTTCGTATGTGTCTGATTGATGAGGTTATACGTAAGAATATTAATATTGGACAGAAAAAACAAACAAGCAAGAAGCCAATCATATGTGACATCAGGCACGGTAAACACAGAAATATATCGGTGGGAATAAGGAAAAACTGCTTATGTCTGGTTTTATTGTTTTTCTGGAAAACACCTTAAAATTTTTGGGTTGATTTTTAAAAATTTATTCCTTTTAAATTAAACGCTATTATATGAATTATGCGCTATACAAATTAAAGAACATGTTCCGTTTCGTAAATTTAGCTAAATTATAATTTTTATATGGCTTTTACCATTCTTAAAACAAAACAGAATGCCTTCATATTTCTGGCCTGATTTAGCATCATGCCACTGTACAAAAAAGGCACTTGAGTGGCATTGAAATAATAATATCAATTTTGTATAACACGGGAGACAAATCCATCCAAATGGCCAGATCTTCGGCCTGTGGAAAGCTATTGGGCTCTTGTAAAAAAAAATATTAAAGAACACAGGAAAGGTGTCTCATGACATGTCCATAAGTGAACCACCTTGTCCAAAAATGTCACGGAAGGAAAAGGTGAATAAATTTATAAATACCGAGTAATATGTCAATATTAAAATGTTTAATAAATTTGTATAATATTTTCATACATTGATGTACTTTTGAGGATTTTTTTGTATTGAACGGTTTTTAGTTTTTATTTAACTTTTGCAATTGTAAGTTTTTTCTGGCTCACTCTTTATGTTATAAAGAAAGTCTGTTGTAAAGTTTTATATCTTTAACCTAAAGTTAAAGACAAAGAAAGATATTATCAATGAATTAAAACAACAGACATGTTGTGTTTCTTTGAGTTTCTTGCGTCTAGTTGATTAATTTTTTTTTCTGTTGAAAATTAACAAACAAATAACTAATCTATGTGTAATTTTTTGTATACATTTTGTTTTTTATTAATAATGTTGTTGTTGTTTGTGGTTTTTGTATTTGTAATTACACTGATAGAAAGAGTTGTATACTGAATATTTTCTTACAGTATTCTTTAAAAAAAAATATACGAAAATCCGCTGTGCATCCTTTGTGAAATAGTAGGAAAAAAACGATATTTCCAAAAACCGAATATTTTCTATTTGAAAGTAATAGTTTTCGGGCAGCCATTAAAAACATAATTCATATATTTTAATAAAAACTTGCTCTCCACCCAACACGTAAGCTGGATCCGCGCCAGACCTTTTAAAAATCATACTCATTGCACAGATAATCGTACCGGCCTTTAGGGCTTAGCTGCTTCTGAATCTAGCAAATATCCACTACAGTTTCCCTTAACCAGTAGTAAAGGGTCCGCCAAATAACTATTTTTTTGTTGAAAATTTTATAAAAAAAATGCTTTTGTAGCTTTGGCTGTATGGCACGTAGCGCCGTCCTGTTAAAATCAAATGTTGCCAATATCCTCCTCTTCAACATGGCCCGATAACGATCGCCATTGACCACATGGCCACTTCTTGCTAATTTTCGAAGAAAATTGGCCCAATTGTGCCTCTGGACCAAAATCCGCACCAAACAGTGACTCGTTTTGGATGTATCGGCTTTTCAATTTTTAAATTTTGCTTGTTTACATACCCGCCAAGATCAAAATGAGCCAAAGTAATGTCGCAATATTTACCAGCGTTGTTTAAGCGTATACACAACCATATTCGTTCAGCGGAAGGATAAAACTAATTATATGTCAAATTAGACATGAGCTAAGTGTTACCATTCACGAAATAAGCACTAGTTGAAAAAAAAAAGTTAGATGACGGACCCTTTATTAGTAGGCTTTTTATATCGCAATATTTGTGTACATGACATATATTTTAAAATTAAGGACTTTTGTTACTGCAGGCCATTGGTACTTTAAAAATATTTAGAACTGCAAAATCTTCCGTAAAGTGAAGAACTTTTTTGCAACGCTCTACAGGTATTTCAAATTGGTTTTGTTTTTTAATCTATTGTATTAATTTTTTTTAAGAAATTATTATTTTTCAATGACTCTAGGCAGTAAAAAAAGACTGAAGTCATAATAAAAAATTTCTGACGTTACATAACCCGTATTCTTATTGGCTAATAATTTCAAAGTGCCAGTGATTTTAATAGTAGTGTTGCCAACTCTTACATAATACATAAATTTTTCTCGAGACGTTGTAAATTTGACATGAAAAAAAAACTTGGCAAGCCGTACTGTATAAGGCATAATCTTTATTTGATTATTCTTAGCCATAAATTGTCACAACTTTCCAATAATTTTTTTCTTTTAATTAAAAATGCGATACATTTTCTTATTGAATATTAAATGCAACCTTAAAAGTTATCGATAACTCAAAGGCTACACATTAAATTTGTTTTTCCTTTCAAATTGTAATGTACTCTCATCACACTCTTCGAAATTGAACACCAACTTGTGGCAATATTCAGCAGATCATAAATTTTGTTAATAAATTTTCATGTTTCGTTTCACAAATATTCTGCCGCAATAAAACGATGAAAAGACGAATAAAAAAAGGATGTGCAGCAATTTATTTTGAGTTGTTTCCATTAGAGATGTGTAGTTCATGAACGAACAGGTTAAATTAAATGAAATGATTTGGTTATTTTACTGAGCACTTTTGGTTCAATAGTGTTCCGTTCAATGTTGGCTTCTTCAGGTTTATTTGTGTCTAAATTTTTTTTTGTTCATATGTGGTTTTTATCTTATGTTCATGGTGCAGCAAGTACACTTTTACACCATGCTTAAGTTCTTTTGCTTAAGTTAAGTGTTTGCGTATTAAAGTTAAATTGAGATAATCGCAAGCTGTTTATGCGTCCGACAAAATCAAACCTTTACAAAAGCCAAGTTGTAATAGTGGTCGTCAGTATATTAAGCTAAAATAAAAAAAAATATTCTAGTCAACAAATTGTTTATAAATAATTTAAATGTTATTTTGTAACTAATAAATGCAATAATATAAATAAACAAGTAAGAGCGCTATATTCGGCCGTTCCGAATTTGAAAATACCCCTCACCACATCGTAGCTAAACCTAGATTTTATATTTCATATACTACGCCATTTTCTTTATTATACCCGAAGCCATCTTTGATTTTGAATTTTTAAATTGTTAACTGTATTCTACTAGTCAAGACCTTTCATTTAATACCCATATCGTTGGAGTTAAAAAAATTTGTTTTGCTATTTTGTTTTAGACGCCATTTTGGATTTTATACTCTTTTAATAGTTTACTAAAGAATGAGATCAGTGAAACCTTAACACACATTTTTAATTCCACCTTTCTTCATGCACAAAAAATATAACTGTTTATGATTAAGTTTGCATTTAAAAACTTGTCAAATTATGTGTACAAAATAATAGCATAATCGGATTATTAGTTTGTTTGAAAATGGATTCCGAAGAAAAAGTGCGTGAAAAAATAATAACAATTTTTTTAAAAAATCCCAGTCGTACTTACAAATCAATTGCAAATGAGATAAAGGTGTCACGACAAACAGTTTCGCGTGTGATAAAAGTGTATAACGAACGTCGTAGTATTAAAAGGAAAGCTGGAAGTGGAGCTAAAAAAGGTATAACTGACCCACAGTTAGCTTCAAAGATTGTTAGTCTTCTAAACCAAAATCCCAACCTCTCAAACCGTAAAGCCGCCTTAAAAGCAAACTGTTCCGATTTTTTTGTAAGGAAGGTTAAAAGATATGAAGGCCTTAAGTCCTACAAGGTTCAGAAAGTGCCAGACAGAAATTCGAAGAAAAACTTGGATGCAAAAAGTCGTGCCAAAGAACTGCTTAGAAATTTTATCAACAAATATGAATGTTGTATTATGGATGATGAGACTTACGTTCTTGCCGACTTTTCTCAGCTCCCAGGGCGAAGTTATTATGTGGCCGATGGAAGAGGTAATGTCGATGACCAATTTAAGTTCCAAAAAAAGACAAAGTTTCCAAAGAAGTACTTAGTTTGGCAAGCTATATGCACGTGCGGAGAAAGAAGCAGTAAATTTATTACTACTGGGACTATCAACACTGATATTTACATCAGTGGAGTGCTTCCATTCATACGAAAACACAATAAGTCAACATATTTTTGACCCGACTTAGCGTCGTGTCATTATAGTAAATCTGCAGCAGAATGGTATGAAACAAATAATATAGTGGTAGTGCCAAAAGAAGCAAATCCACCTAATTGTCCAGAACTAAGGCCCATCGAACGTTACTGGGCTTTAGTCAAAAGAGTGCTGAAGGATACAAAACAAGTTGCTAATACTACTAAAATTTTTTCCCAGAAATTGTCTTATTCCAGCAATAAAGTTACTAAGGATACCATCAAAACCCTCATGGTCTCAATTCCGGAAAAGGTGAAACAGTTCATCAAAAAAAGCTGAATTTTTACAAAAAGCATTAATATTTTAATTTACTGTTATTTTATTGTTAAACCACGCTATTTTCATTAAAATGGATTAATTCGTTTCAAAGTTATTGCGTTTTATTCGTGTTAGGGTTTTATCGATCTCATTCTTTACATTGTTCTACTCGAGCTCTTTTATTTGATGCCAATATTGTGGGGGTTAAAGTGGACAAAGCCGTAAATACTATATTTAACTCATATATTCGCCATTTAATCTAGGACGCCATATTGGATATTTTCTTTTCATAGCTAACTATATTTTTATAATCAAGCCTTTTCATTTGATCCCCATATTGGCTCTTTCGATTGTATAGAAACTGAAAAATATTGATTTCCGTTTGTAAATTTTCGGAAAAACACAGAAGCAGTTGTACTTTAGTGCTTATATCTCAGTTGGTTTCAAACCGATTTGTTAGTTTTTTAGAAATAATTTCTAAGATTACGACTTATAATTTGGTATCTTAAGCGTGGTCAAAATTTATTTAGGAGTTTAGAAAAATTTTATATATATAAAAAAAATATATGTTTTTTCAAATAATTTTTGCCAATAACTTTGCCGATTAGTGACCGATTTATCCTAAATATTTCATGAATATCTCCAGCATACCAAATCTATAAATAGTAACAACTGTGTCTATAAATAATCCTAGGGCCGGAAAATTTTAATTTTTATGGTTAAAATAAGCGAACAAAACAGAGGCAGAGGCTCATATCTCAAAAACTTAAGAGGCGATTATTCTCAATATTCAATACCGATCTGCTCCCGAATATTTCTGATATTTTGATACCTTATACAGGTCTTGCCGATGTCGGGGGGCTTCAAAAAGTTGATTTCAACATACACACGGACAGACGGATAGTGTTTAATCGACTTTCCGAAAATATATACTTTCTTTATGGGGTCAGAAATATTGTAGAAATTTCACACAGAATGACAAACCGATATATATACCCTTATCCTCACTGTGAAGGGTATAACAAATAACGTCTTCAATTTATTTACATTATTTGAATATTTACAAACGGTGTTTTTTTTAATTTAATAAATTCTTTAAAAATAACAAGTTATCGTGTTATCGTTCAAAAGTGACCGACTAAACAAATGGGCTACTCTCTGCAATTTGAGCGAAAATTAGCGATCACTGAAACAAACAATTTGGCACAGCTCTAAATTCCATAAATTTTTAGCTTAATAAACTATTTGTCCAGAGAAAGTTTTTAATTCTCTTTTTTTATTGAAACATTTTCGATTAGCCCTCCTTTTTAATAAATTATCTGAAATTATCTTTGTAATAATTCAAGCGTTATTTATGAATTAGAAACTGTATAAACCGTTTATTTTTTTTTTTTTTTTGCCAGTGTATTTTGAAAACCTATTAACGTGCTGGACCCCTTGTGCTCTTTCTGTTTATAACTATTGCCTCTTACCATTCCACTATGAACTTCTTGAAAATGCTTAATATATTTCTTTAACTTCTCACGGTTTACTTTTAATCCATTTACACTTTTTTGATGTTACGAATGCATTGACTTTAGGTTCGTTCGAGTACTTTTACTGCACTTTGTAGTAAATGAGTAATTATTTAGTAAATTGAAAATTTTACTCTCAAAAAGAGAATTTGTTCAAAAAAGTACTCGAACAGACATTTGTAAAAATTCGTAAGATTGAAGCAACAGCTGATGGCAAATAAATAAAGTTTAATGGGAACTATGTACATACATACATATGTGCAAATATGTATTTGTGTATGTATACCTGCGCCAGATTCAGGCAGTTCCATTCTTTCATTTGTAGACATTGTTAACTAACTTTATTTCACAAACAACTTAAATTTAATAATATTTTGCACTTTTGTTGGGATTTTTCTTTTTTTTAATACTTTTTTCACAAATTGTATACTTTTTGTTTGCTTACTTTTGTTTGTTTACCTTTTGAATCATATGTTTTTTGGTTTTGCTAAATCTTACAGCAAGAAATTTCTGTTGTAAAAATTTGCAAATACTCAGTCAAGAACTGTCACTTTTCGCTCTCTATTTGTGCTCTCATTTACTACAAATTTGTGTAAACGAACGCAATTTCGTAAAATGCAGTAAAAATTTGTACAAATTCGTACAAATTTGTGAGTTCTCGAACGAACCTTTTATCATGTCTCTCTCTCTTCTTTAAAACTTTATTTATCTTTTTGTTTTTCTATTGACTTTTTTCATTATTGTTATTTTTCTTTATTTGGCCAAAGAAAATAAACATAAAAACCAAGTATATATATATGTGTTCCTCTAACTCCCATTGGAGCATAGGGCGCCAAAAAAACCATGTAAAAAACCATGTAAATACCAAGAATTTTCTTTTGTTTAAACTCTTAAACAATTTTTGTTTAAGGTTCTACTAGTATTACAATCTATGAAATACCCTTACGTTATAAAATTAATTTTTGTTTTTGATTTTTTTAGGCAATCACTTCAGAATATACTTATCTAAATACATATTGATTTTGCACAAAAATCGATAATAAAAAAATGTGTGTGTTATCGTTCAAATAAGCAGAGTGCTTTTTTGCATAACAATATATCTTTGTTTTTTTAAATTACCTAATTTATGAAGAACATTTTCTGTAAGCAATTTCACAAGTACGCATTTTATTTTTATAATTATTTTTGTTTGTAATAGATAAGATAACTTTTTATATAATAGATGAGTAATTGTTTTATTTATTTAACAGATTTAATTCAAATAAAGTCTATTTAGTTTTGTACACAAATTGTTAAACAAATTTTAAAAAGCGGCATTTTTTATTGAAAGTCGTAAGCCATTGCTCTTTTTAAAAAACCAGCATAATTTTACATGAAGGGTTTAATTAAACTCCTATTAACTTTTTAATTATAAGCAGAACAGCTGCTTTTTAAGGTTAAATATTTTGTTAATAAAATAGTTCAAAAATTAATTTGATTGGTCTTTACATTTTGTCTTTAAGTATGTCACATAGTCTGTAGTGTTTTTATAAATGTAAAAATGTAAATGGTAAGAATTGTAAATGGTGTATATTTCATAGTAATTTTAAAGTCATTGAAATTTTAATGCCTAACAGCTGCTTTTCCAACATTTATATTCATATGCACCATACAACCTGGTTCTTCTAGTGGACATCATTATTATTTTAAGAAAATTTGTCTTAAAAGTTGCAGCAACAACATTTAGCATGTGCATAAGAATTTGAGTTGTCTTTACGCACACGTTTCTGTTTAAACAATTTTCAAAATTATTGAAATTCCTTTAAGCTGAATATAAAAGTAAAGCGGCCCTCATATAATGTTGAGTTTGATATGTTGTCAAACAGGGTCTTACAACAACTTTGCAGCTGGCTTCTCTTTCTCTTTCACTTTAATATTTTTTGTTTTCTTAATTTAGATTTAACTCTAGCCGTTCTTCGCTTAGAGTTTCTTGTTTTTTAAATTAAAATAAAAAAATTATTAAATATTATTTCTTTTTCATTTTCTTGTTTTTATCTAAAAACATAATAGTCATAGTTAGATATTTTTGTTCAAAAGTTTGGCAATCTTTTACATCTTCCCAAAGTTATACAAAATTTCTATGTAAATTTATGTTTACAAAATCCAGGTATGTATACCTTTGTATAACTTGACTTTTATTTTTCTATTTCGTGGGAGTTTTTTTTCAACTAATTAACACCAATTATGCGTATCTTTCTTAATTATTGTGAGAAGATTTTTTTTATTTATGAAACTTTTTAAAGATTTTTAACATGTTTCGTTAAAGACAAGATTGACTTTATTTTTATATCTGTAAACAAGTTTTTTTATATTAACAAAATTACGAGTAACAAAAATTGTGAAAATCTTATATAACTAAGAAATTGGTCTCTTGAAAAACGTCCAATGCAATAGAAAAAAAAATAACATTATTTTTATACTGTTCTTTTTTTCATAGCCTACTATTAGAACCCAGACCGCTTAGCTGGCCCCAAAAAAGTATTTATAAGGGGATAGATTTTACGTATAAGGGCATCACTCCTCAGTTTTCCAATCCTCACCATTTCCAGTTCTAAAACAAAGTTCTTAAAAGTAGTTCGTACTAAGTTTAAACTAAGAGCAGTAAAATTTTTTCGAAAATTAAATAAAAAAAAGGTAAAATGATATCGCTGCCAATTAAACAGAATTTAAAACCTATAAAAGTTATAGTTCTGCAGATGTGTCATTAAATATATTTTCTTTGTATAGGAGGTGAAACGCCATCTCATACAATCCTATCAAATTATTTAAATCGCCTGTGTACCGTATTCCGAGTAAAATTTAATCACTCAGAATTGCCATTGTACACCTAATCCTTTTTTAACACGGTCCTTTTTACACAGTTTTGATTTAACACGGTTTGAAAATAAACATATATAAAATTTTTTACATTTAGCACGATTCAAAATCTTTTTGACTTAAATTTTTTTTGGTTAAATTTAATTTTTACGAAATATGTTCATATTACAAATTTAGGAGAATTCCCTTTTAGTGCATTCAATCAAATTTATTTGTGACAGCATCCAGAATGTGTTAATATTTTCTGAAATATCCATGCAATTAGACGTGTGGAATTTTTTAAAAGCAATATTACATGAAATTTAATTTTAACGAATTAAGATAAAATGTAAGCAAAAAAATATTTTATATTCGTTCAGTTATTTATATTTTTTCTTAATTTTGTTAAATATTTTATGTATCGCCAAAAGAAAATGTCGAAAACTACAAAAACTAAAACGGAAAGCCATTAATTTGGAAAGAAACCAAAATTGAAATTTTAGATCGCCTTCGAAATGGAGAACGCTCAACATTTCTTGACAGAATGTTCGGTTTAAACGAAGCCACAGTAAGAACTATAAAAAAAATTAAATTTCAATTAGGAAATCGGTGATTTCTGGAACGAAACTAACGGTTAAATTTATTATCATACACTAGAGATGCTTCTAAAGAAAAAATTTAAAAAGCATTCATAATAAAATTAAATAACCTATTCTTTTTGTTAACAACATAACAGTGAAAAAGAGTGTATATAGGAAACTTAGAAATATTCGGGAGCAGAAAAAAAAATCAGAAAAACAACTCTGCGAACAACTCTGTGGTTTTCATGGGCAACCGTGTATGTTCATTTTTTATGATTTTGAGTTAATAATGTCACATTGTTTGGTTTTAAACGCCCTTTACTTGGTTTTACAAATTTCTGAAAAAAGATGGACCCATTCCGATTATTTTAATGGAATAACAACGTAACTTTTATATACATATATTCAAAAAGCGTTCAGCACTAACGCAGTAAGTATGTTGACTTACTTGTGTTTAATGGCAAATTATTTAATTTTTTAGAAAAACACTCAATTCAAACATTATTATTTCTAAACACATTTGAAAGTTATTTTCTGATAATTTTCCAGTTTATATTACTTGTGTACAACCTATGTTGACATACGCTGCTTTATCTGCACACACTTTTAGTTTTTGTACCACTTTGTTTATTTTGATATTCGCTATGATATAATTTTTAAATGATATTTGTCTTAAATTTTTATAAGAAAATTTTAAGATCGTTATTAACATGAATGTTAGAAAAAAATTTAAAAAATTCAATACCTAACCCGTTGTTTTATATAAAACGGTTTTGTGGCTCTCCGGAAAAATTTGATTTGATTTTAAGACATACGTAGTTGCCCATGAAAACCACAGAACTGAGAGATGATAAAAAAACGTAGACCACCTCGTCTTTACACACCAATACAAACTGGACAAAATTTTTTTTAATGCGTACATAAACTCAATTTATAATTTTACAATTACATGTTGTTAAGAGAATAAAGTCATTGTAAAGATAATGAAACATATATGTATATTCATATTAATGAAATACGTACATTCACGTTGTGAAGCGTATATAAGATTTGGCACAGCCGAATATAGCACTCTTGTTTATTATTGATTTGATTTAGTTTAGCCAAGTGTTGCCAATTTATAAAATGAGACAAAACTATTACATTCTTTAAAAAGAGTTACCATTTGAGCGCTTTACTGAAAAAAACGGTTATTTCACTCAGATAACTTTAAGGCTTAGGATTACATTTTTATGTTTTCCATTAAAAACAACTTGTAGAGTTTCTATTGTATTTTATTAATTAAATAAAACTAACACGCTTCAGTGATTAAACTGGCTCAAAAAAAGAAAAACATTAAAATAAATACATTTTCTTTAACAAAAAGTATTAAGTTTATTTTTCTCTACTATAGTTTTTCTGTTAATTTGATATGAACATTTATTTTTATTACATTGCAATGCTTCGATAAACAAACTTTATAATTACCATTTTATCCACACTATTCAGACTTATACTTAAAGATAATGAAACGGAAGAGAAATTTTTTGTAGTCATAGAAAAAGGCGAATAAACTTCAGTACAATTTTCAATTTTTCTTTGTGTCGTTTTCTATAAAAATAGCCTTTTAAAACTCTTCAGAGCTCACAACATATACAAATATGTATTCTTTTTTGTAGGGATTCGAAATACACAAGTAAAAATATCTTGTCATATTTATGGTTCAGTGATGCATACAATACATTCGTATGGCAGTACCAGTATGTATGTACATACGTATATAGTGGATTTTGTAAATTCTTAGAAGGGGTCTTATGCATCAGTAACTTAAAAAAATGAGTAAAATAAAAACTTGAGCATTTTACATTGTATTTGTTTTAAAGGTATTTTTAAATAAAAGATATGTGTATTCCAACAAATCATGCAATATTTCTTTGTTTTTATATACAAAATAACTTCAGTTTTTTTTTTATTCATAAATAACAATTATGTATTTATAAATTAACAAGTAATTTACATATGCATAGACATAAAATGTATGGGTGGTTGATATGAAATTTTAATAAAATATTTAAAAAACGGCGTAGGTTTTGTTATTTTTTTTTCTGTAATGGGTAAGAGGCGTTTAGGTCACGTGTCTAACCAGTTAATTATTATGCTTAAACACACTTCTTGCACAGTAAATATTCTGTTTTTGTTTTTTTTTTTCAAATGACTTTCTCAATTGTACAGAAAAATCAAAGTCTATTTACAAATAAAACCTTTTAAAGCAAAAAGTAAATCGGCATCGTGTGTCAACAATTAATTTTTGTATTTTTACTTAACTAAATAACTAACAAAAAATCAAATAAATATTGTAATTTCCAAAAAACTTCCCCTCATTCAAGGTCTATTAC
The DNA here is from genome assembly GCA_941918925.1 of Phyto melanocephala. Lineage (NCBI taxonomy): Eukaryota > Metazoa > Arthropoda > Insecta > Diptera > Rhinophoridae > Phyto > Phyto melanocephala. The sequence continues at coordinate 43,134,696 of OW799233.1, read as the reverse complement.
AAAAATGTACTTAAAACGGAAGTTAAACACAATATCATATATTGTATGATTGTTTATGTAAAAAAAAGGAAAAGCAATCTTCAAACTTTAAAAGATTCACGCATAAATATGTTAATTAAATATAATTTTCTTAATCGCCCAAAAAGTTAGCTCATAACTACACCTACTTTTATTAGTTTAAACAAATTTACATCTAAAGCTTTGTTAATTTAGTTTTTACACAAATTTTTATCAATGAATTAATGAATGAATTCTTACAAAAAATGCGTGGTCTATCTTTACTACACCTGTATTTTTACTACAAAAACTGTTTTTTAACAAGACAACCCACATAGTTTTTTTTTTAATAACAATAATATCTTAACATGCGTGGTGTCACACAAATTATTGATGTGCAAGTTTAGTACACCCATACAAAAAATTAATACAAATGTATGGTTGTATGTTTCTAGAAACTAAACCAAAAACTACATAGGTATGTATATTTAGAAACTCATACATATGTATTTTATATTAAAGTAAATTATTAATTAAATTTTTAACAAAAAAGTTACAAAAATTTACTTTTTAGAGAAAGAAGCCTACGACAAAATTTAAAACTTTTTTTAAAACATAAAAAAATGAACTTATTTTTTACATAATTTTCAAAATTTTATTTTAATTTTTTCCTATTGTTAGTCATTATCTATCTTGTAACAAAAGAAAAAAAACTAAATTGTTTTTTATATCGCTTTACTTTAGTGTCTTTTTTTCTCTAATTTATTTATTTTTTATTTAGAATCTGTGATGATGTTATAAGTTTTATTGTCAAAAAAGGTTAATACACATACACATGTACATATTTTAAAGATTAATAAAAAAGATTTTATGAGTTATTTAATTACTACTCAAAATACAAGTCACCCTTTAAGAAATTATTGAATTTCAATATAAAAAATGTGTATCTTGATTTTTGTTACTTTACAGGAAAAGCATTAAGTTTATTAAAATTTAAAAGAATAAAATTAGTTAGATCTTTTTTATGTGGCCATAAATACGTTATTTTCAACCATAGCTCACTATCAAAAAACATTTCGAAAATAAACGAAATACATCCTTTTCATATTAAGATATCGATATGTACATAAAAAGGAAATACATATTAATGTTATATATCAAGGTGATTTTTTAAACATATCAAACCTTTATAACACCAAGCCCACAACGGACATGAAATGCTTAACATTAACACTAATATAATGTTAGTGTTAAGTGTCGACTGCTTATGTTAGTTTTCTTCATGTTTTTTGTTAAAACATTTGTGTTGACAACTCTTTTATGTTTTTCAAAAAAGTAAAAAGTTGGAATTAACTAAAAACAAATATAAAATGGATATATATATGTATATAGGGATAAATTTATCTATACTTGTTTTGCCTATAATCAAAAAATAATTCAAAATCTTAAAGTCCGTGTACTCCATCGTTATAACATAAAAAAATCTAACATAGTAAAACATCATGTTTTTACAACAATTGATGTCTGTTGTAGACGGGGTGTAATAACATGTTTACATATATTAGAGATGTCAAGCTACAAACAGGATCACTCAAGGTGATGCCAACTGTTTAAAAATTTAATCGATAAATTGTTGAAATTTGGACAAAACCATTAAAAAAATAAAATAAAACCTCTTGAAAAATATCTAAATAATTATAACATCGTAAAAATAATTTAGAATTAAAAAAAATAAAAAAAATCGATTTTTTTTTATAGAAATTTAAAATTATCGTATATTCTGAAGAGCACACCTAATTTACACGCAATTACTGTGTGTTTATGAGTGAGTGATATTTGTTATTACCCCTTTTTTTTAAATTCTATAAATATAAAAACATCAAAAATTTTTTTTATCAATCTTCTTTGTAGTTGTAGGCTGTACATATTTTGTAGAACATGAATACATACACAAGTATATACATGCTTACATAGCAAAGATGACGATAATTATTCTGAAGTGTGTATGTAGTTTAAATAATATCTTCAAATAAATATGTATTATGGGATGTACTTTAAATGTAAAGGAATACTTATGGTTATTGTAAACATCTTTTAAAGGAAATAAGAAATGGGTGCTTAAAAAAAGTTGTTTTTGTTATTAGGTTTAAAAACAAAATTTAAGTGATTTGTTATAATAAATATATTTTAATAGAAGCAATAAGACAATAAATAAAATATTTGAGATAAATATATAAAAGTATATTATTAAATTAAATTTATTTTATTAAGAAATTTATTCCTGTATATAAATCCATTTGTTATTTTTACTTAAAGTATATATTTTCTTACGAGCTTGTGCCCGCGACTTCGTCTGCGTAGTTAGACTTAGTATTAACAACAAAAATTAAAATTTTTACAATACAAACAACCCGTTTAGGATGTGTAATGATGAGTTTGCCAACGGCAAACGGCATTTGTGTTAATCTAGGTTGTTATCTATATATGTGCCGAATTTCATTTAGTTCCGTTAAGCCGTTTTTGCGTGATTGACTAACAAATATCCAAACATACAAACATTAACATTTATTATATTAGTAGGATGAATAAGGAAGTCCGGCTCTAGACAAACGAAAGGGTCAAATAAAAGGACTTGATTAGCAGAATATACTTTCTATAACAAAATTTAAAATCCATAATCCAAATGGCGTGCAATAAATTTATATGTGACACAAATCTAGTAATTTAAAGTATACCACCACCTTCAACACCAGTTCAGTATCAGTATTAAATGAATGGGCTTGACTAGTAGAATATAGTAAACTATGAAAAAGACTAAATCAATGGCGTAGGAAACAAAATGACAGCTACATACATATATATACATATATGTTAAATATAATAATTATGAATTTATCCCTTGAAACACCCTTAATATAAGTACCTAATAAAAGGGATTGACAAGTAAATATTCAAAATCTAAGATGGCGTCAGAAACAAAATATCGGATATAGTATTGTATTTTACCACCATGAATATGGGTATCAAAAATAAAGGCTCAACTAGTAGGTACATACATAATGGTGAAGGGTGTATAAGATTCGGTACGGCTGAATATAACACTCTTTCTTGTTTTAAGTTTAAATAAGTTTAGGAACATACCTTAAATGACCTCAGTGTCAGCTTAAGTTTCTTTTTTCATTTGACTTTTTTTTTACTTTAATTTGAGTCATTAAGTTTGAAAATGCATATGTAAAAACTACTGACCATAACTAGTTAATTTTTTAACAAAAAACTTATTACCCAATAAATTTACTTACATGTAATGATAATTTACTTAAAATAAATTTTTTACAGAAATTGTTTATTGGGTAAATTCTAAGTGTGGGTTATCAAATTACTCTTGTTTTGTAAATTTATGTTATTTTTCTTCTTCTTTCTCTGTATGACTTTTCAAAAAAGAGTTTAATAAACTTTGTATAGTGACCCCATGGTTACCCATTATATGTACTATGGACATACTAACATATTGTTGCAACATTCTGGATTATATTTTTTTGCAACTAATCTCTCTGGTGTTTTTTATGTTTGTTTTTATCTAGTCTGCTGTTTTTTTTTTATTATTAAATGAGTACAAAACGGAAGTATGTTTTATGTTTTTTTTGTATTTTTCTTTGACGTCTTGTTTAAAAATTGAGCTGGTTTTAAATTCAGTTTAATAATCTTGTTCCTAAAGGAAATTGTGGTTATACATAGCATTTAGAAATCCTATGGCTTCTTAAACAATATTTAATCTTAAGTAAAATCTTAAGTATTTTAACAAGCTTATGATATAGAGTTTCGCAGAGTATTTATTAAATACATATGTATGTATATAAATTTAATATTATTTTGAACTTAAAATACCCTTTTAAAATTTTTAAATTGCAAGTTTACTTTAGCAACAGCCATTAACATTTAGTTTTATATTTCTAAAACTTTAAACACCTCAAAAAAAAAAGAACAAAAAATGAAATCAAAATAATCTCAAAATTAACGTGGGAAAAATGTACAATATTTCATCCATATAATGACATCTACAAAGAGTCGTCTCTTATGTATGATCTTAGTTATAATAACAATTCCTCTATTCTGTCTGTATAGGTATACTTACAACAAATTTTTCTACAACCTGCATGCAATTTTTTTTTTTTTTGCAAATTGCATTGTTAAACGGGGAAAAAATTATGTTGTCTCTGCATAAGTTGTATTTGAAACTAACAACTGATTCACTATAACTTTTTTGTTTCTCCACTTGAGTGTGGGAATGTTTTATGTTTGTAATAAAAACATTGATCGGTAAAACGAAATAAAACAAGTAAAAAAAATTCAATAAAATTAAGTAAACTTTAAATCAGGTTTTTAGTTACATGAAATCATTTAATTTCAGTAAAATTTTAATGTTATTTTTTTGGTTTGTTGCTATTATTTGATTATGAAAAAAATTAAAGTGAAAAAAAAAAAAAATTAAAAAAATTATTTTTCTTAAATTATCTTACATTTTAACTGCTTTGTCATTGTGACTCTTGAAATTATCGAGAATTTCTCTTAGCGAGGGATGTATTTTTTTTAAAAAATCAGTTGAATAAACTTTGTTTTCACATTACTCGAAACACTTGAGTTTTGTTTAAAAGTATTGTACTTGGGGAATACAATACTCTTCAATACAAACATTATGCATATGATAATTATTACAGAAAGCAATGAACAATTGTTAGTAAAATCCTTAGGGATTTAAACAAATGTAATTACTAACTACCTTAACTCCTCCTTTATTGAGAAAATATTTTTAACTGGGGTTTAATATTATATTTTTGTTTGTTTTTAGACATGTGGTAACACCGTTATATATTGTTATTTTTATAACAAAAAAGTAAATAAAGGTCGTTTAGAAAAAAACCTAAAATAACATTTTTGTTTATAAGAGTTGTTCATAAAATTCAAAATGAGTTTAAAATGTATTTGATTTAACATTTTTCATACAAAATTTTCTTTAAATAGATTTCAAATACGTTTTATTTTATTTATTTTATTTATAAAAGTCTTAATAATCTCTTTTAAAAATTATAGTATGTTGCCCATATGGCAACCCAAAAATGTCTTAAGCATTACGGTAACATTTCAAGTATTGCCAATTATGTATTACATTAATTTGATTCAAGCGATTTTATTACTTACATCAGTATTAAATATTGCAAACTTTATTTATTGAAACGGGTGTCCAAATTTGATGTATTATTATAATTTAAATAAAACCCGTTTTTTATATATTTAAAATATTTTTATTTCAGTTTATAAGAAATAGGTGTCGGGTTAAAAATGATTTCATTCAAGTGACAATCCCCCACTCCTGCTGGCTCGGCAGGCTCCCAATCTTTTATTAAAATTCTCAATTATGTTATTCAGTAAACTGTTTTCAATGGCTGATATTTGCTCGATAGTGTTGTTTTCAATCTCTTGAACTGTTGTGGGATTATTACTGTACACTTTCGATTTCAAAAAACGTCACAAAATATAGTCTAATTATGTCGAATCACACGATCTTGGTGGCCATTTCACTTGTCATCTACGAGGAAAAAATGCGATTTTTGAACAATGTAAATTCTTAAGTTAGTTATCCTTTTTATGCTCAATATGTTGTTTATGTTTGTCAGTTATCGACACGAAAAGATATTAATATTTATAATAAACCAGGAGACCCGGTCCGCTTTTCCGGATTTATGTATCAATTAATATATCTATCTATCTACTATTATATAAAAAAGTAAGGTTCTTATGTATATTTTGTTTAAATTTTATGTGAGTTTACACCCCCCATACAAAGCAAAAAGTATTTGTCGTTATACCCATAATTGCTACAGTGTAAAAACTATGTGTGATTTGTTACAGTATCAACTTTTTTTTTGCGCTTCAGACATTATTAAATAAATTAGCCAAATCGGTCTTGCTGTTATCTGGATATGTCGCAAAAACTGTTGGTCTTGTATGGGAGGTGTCAGAACCTTACTTGAGTTTGAACGATTATTGTAAGAAAAAATTATCCAAATCAAGTCTGGCCGTTCTGTAGTTATATCGTTATCAAATAGATAAATAATATCACAATATTTATTTCTTATAATAGCTCTTAGAATCTCTTCATGGAGCCATTGAGCTGGAAATGGGCTTAATCGGTGATTATATTGTTGAAAAAAAATCTCATTTTCTTCTTGTTTTTTGCGAGACCCAAAAAACAATTTGCCGACGTAATGCTGGTATAATTCTTTAGTCAGCTGGATCTTATAAGCATTTTAATGGAGATCACAATTCAAAATATTTAATAATGTAGATTGATTTGATGTTTAATAGCTGCAAACGATGATGAATTAAAGTTTTTGGATCTATATTAGCATATCAGCTAATAGCTGCTACATTGTCATTTGAACGACTACTACGTTGATAAATTCTGCTCATAAACGGATCCAGTTTCTTCAAATTTTTTAACAATTAGCTTGTTGGCTGGTTTGTTGTTGGAGCATCTTCTCTACCGAATTTTGTTCTAAATTTCCTGATTATCTCTTGAAAACTTTTGCCATTTTCAAATCGTGTTTTAATAATAAAAAAACATGTTCCTTTGTGTAACATACCATATTAACTAACCGGATTATGCTTAGAATCCAAAAATAAAATATTTAATATAAAAATTTCAGATAGAAAAACATCTCAGCAAAATCAAAATGATACTTTCAAGTTAGACGACACCCATTACTTAATGTTATAAATACCTTGGTATTTTGTATCAAAATAAATAATTGTTAAGTTAACTGTTGGTATATTAATTTCATAGTTAATTTTTCTCTTTTATCTTATGTAAAATGTCATGTTTTCCTAATGATTTCCTCAACATAACAATCGCAATAAGTGATACATAACATGAATGATTAATTTTTTTGTATACAAACACACATCTGTATATTAAAAAACTTAAAAAAAAGTAAGGAATGAAAATGTTCATTAAATTTTTATATACATAAACAAAGTTTTTTTATTCACATTCACATACATACTTATGTATATAAAAGCATTAAACTAGTGTTTAATGAACAAATTGTTAAGCATTAGAAGTATCAATGAAAGAAAAAAAGAAAAACGTGATTTCCTTTTAACTTCTTTTCTCTTACTACAATCGAACGTTGTAAACCATGGAATTCTCTTGAAACGTTAAAAGAATATTTAATAATTTTTAACCAACCTCGCTAACCTAAATATTAAATGAAAAAACGCTTTTAATTTATGCACAACGTTTAATCATTACTCCTTTGTGCTACTGCTACATTAATAAGGTTAACAAGCAGATCTTTGATGTGGTCTTTCTTAGAACGGAAGTAAAATCAATGATTGTTATGTCTTTTTCTTTTTTTTTATTACGAACGTTGTTTACGATTATAAAAAGTAGAGCTGTTAAGACGTGTTTCCACAAAAAGTGGGCTTTTTTTTTATTTACAGGCTCTACTTAAACAGAAGTTAAAGCAGGCATGATATGAAGCAATTTAGTGGTTAAAGGAATTGTGTTGAAAAAAAAAGCGGAAGTTGAAATAATATTCATAACTTAAGTAAGACGGCTGTAAATTCTCGTATGCTTTAACTTATCTTAAGAATATTGAACTCCACATAAAAATATATTTAAATATATATACATATGTACTACGTATGTATGTAGCATATACTTAAGTATATATCAAATTTCTTTTAAATTTTTGTTAATCATAAAATCTATCTACATACTTTCAATAACTAAAAAAAAGTTCCCCTTAATAAAAAGAAACCAACAAAAATTTGTTTAATTATTTTTGTATAAAAAAAACATCTGTCGTTTTGTCGGCTGCATTTTAAGGGGTACAAAACAACCCCTAATACTCAAATATAATGTACTATCTCCTTGTATAGCAAAAATATATGTAGATTGTAACGTTCTTCTTTATAATTTAAGATCATCCCTTATTTTTTTTTTGTACAAATATAAACTACCTGCCCTTTTTCTTCTACAGCTTTTCTTGTTAAATAAAAATTAAGATTTTGAAATGGTACACAAATGTTACGTTTCTCGTATTATTAATTCTCACGTTTAAATAGTTTAAATTTTTCTCGTATTATTATTTCTCACGTCTAAATAGTTTCAATTTCGATAACCAGATTTTACTTACAAGCAACGATAATTTATCTAAATCTTTAAATAATTAATTAATTATTTTAGCTTAAATGTGTTGTTGTTGGTTTTTTTATATTTGCAAATTTTTTTTTTAATAAAAATTAAAATTATTTTTTGTCCCTCTGCAGAAATAATATTTGATCAACTTTTCTATTTCAGTATTTATTTTTTTTAATTTATCTGACGTTTAAATTTAATTTACGTTTAACAATACAACCGATACATTAGAAATAGTGTTCAGAATACAATATGGGGTTGTGAATTGAACAATTGTGCTGAATTTTCTATCCCTTTTCTTTCTATACATATACATATGTATGTATATACACTCATACAACCATACATATGTATATTCAAGATCTTTTTCTTCCTTGTATTTATGTTGTATTAAAATCAGGTTTTATTTTAAGTTTTCTTTATAAATATCTTCTTTCTTTTAAAAAGCCAGCTGGCACATGCCCTTTTATATATTTACACACATTTTATATATTTTAGCATCTTTTTATTTTATTTATTCTTTTTTTCTTACAAACATCATCAATAATCTGGGGGTAGATATGTTGAAATGTTGAGGGATCTACATAAACATGTGCATTTTTACTGTATTGTCGCCAGTTATATTATTGTTATTATGTATGGCACGCGCCAAGAGTAGCTATCATCCTTATGTTTCATTCACAATTTTTTTTATGCATAATTTTTTTGTATTTAAATGGTTATTTTTGCACTTGTTTTTAAAATTGTTTTCTTAATGTTTTGCCTATAATTTTATCTTCTCTTAACACACATGTCTTTATTGAGCTAAATTAAAAAAAAGAAAAAAAAAAAAAAAAAAAAAACATTTAACCACATCCTTAGGTTGCTTGTGATTAAAAATAATATACAAAAATTTTAAAGTTACAAAATTTATGAACAATTAAATACGGTTTTTGTGGTTAAAGAGTTTTCGAAGGTTATTACGTTCTTCTATGGAGAAAAACATAATTAGCAACACTTGCAAAACGACATGACATTATTTAGTGAAGTTGCCAAGATGTTTAAATAAATAAACATATTGACGCAAAAGTTTTTGTAGTAATTGGGTGGCTTTTTCATGTTTTTAAATATATGAACATTTGATTTTACTTGCCACCCGACTCCCATAATTAAACTTATTATTTTCCTTAGTTTGCACTTCCAATATATCACTAAATTCATGTAGAATAGCTTAATCCTCAATATAAGCATGATTCTACAGTTTCAGGCAGTGATAGACGACAACATGCTCACCGTCTATCTCTTCAAATGTTGCGATCCCATTTTCTATACTAAACCTAGCTCTTACCAGGCAATGTCCCTTAATAACCCCAATAAAGGTTCTTAGGTCCAGTATCTTAGAGTCCGCTGACACAGTCCCTTCTGCTCCTCCATACTGTATCAGCCCTGTTTGACATCCACGCCCTAATCTGTCCAAAGAAGTAACCCATCGGTGTTCCGTCATCCGTTTATTATTGGAGATGTCCTATCAAGACTGATCTCCTTGACCATATAGTCCGTCAAATTCCCCTGTCGTTGAATATAACCCAGTTTTCCCATAAGATTATAGTGTGAACGATATTAGTAGTCTACGTAATCCTGACTCAGCTAGCGTTATTAAGCTCCTGGCCGCCATTCCCTTCACCTAATACTCTATAGTGTGGGTAATGGTGTCTAAAGCCCCCTGAGGCGCCAGAAACACCTTTGTCAGAATGGGTTTTACAATCAAAATTCAAATTCAATTTACTATACTCTTTCTTGGAGTTCTTGCATGTGTAGTAGGCATTCAGGCCTGTCGCTTTAGATGATGGCCAATGAGAACAATGGTCCCCCGAGACTAAAACATCGAAACATCATTTTGTAATAACTGACTGCAAATACAACGATAAGAGATAAAACATTACGCTACCTTATGTTAAGGAATTTAAATTATTTTTTTTTTTTCAATTTTTAATATATAAAAATCAAGACAAAGTTTTAATTTTACTCTCTCTCTTTGCTATTTCCAGTACGTCGCTCACCATCATCTTGCCCTGGTCCTAACAACTTGCCACCCCTGCAGTTTCATCATGTTCACGGCGATAACATACGCATATCTCGCGACGGAACTTTAGCCAGACGTTTCGAGAGTTTTTGTCGTGCCATTACATTTTCCGCCCGTCCAGTTCGCATTAATGAACGTATTTGTGTAAAATTTGCTGAAATATCTAACAATTGGAATGGTGGTATTCGTTTTGGTTTCACTAATAATGACCCCTCTACTTTAGAGGGTACTTTACCTAAATATGCCTGTCCTGATTTAACTAATCGCCCCGGTTTCTGGGCTAAAGCCCTGCATGAACAATACTGTGAAAAGGATAATGTTCTGTATTATTATGTCAATTCGGCCGGTGATGTTATTTACGGCATCAACAATGAAGAAAAGGGTGTGATATTATCAGGAATTGACACAAGAGGCTTATTGTGGACTATTATTGATATATATGGCAATTGTACGGCTATTGAGTTTTTGGATGCCCGCGTCTACATGTATCAACAAAGTGGTGGTGTAGGTCTGCCACCCGCTTTAATGGCCGCCGGTATGGCAGGCACATTGCCGGGACCACAGATTGCGAGTGCTGGTCTTAATGCCCACCATCAGTCAAGAAGATCCCTACCTGCCGGCCAGTACGATCACGAATTGGAACGCAGCGTAATGACTTCTATGCAGTCATTAAACTTGGCCAGCGATCAAGTAGCCTTGGCGGCCGATTTAGCCAATGGCTTGCCTCCTCTACGGTATAATGCCAACGGTCGTTTGATTCCTGTGCCCTTTCACATAACTAAAGGACGCAATGTACGTTTGTCACATGATCGCTTTATAGCCTCACGCACAGAAAATGATTTCTGTCAAGGTTATGTTTTTACTGCCCGTCCTATAAGAATAGGCGAGAAAATAATTGTGCAAATATTGAAAACTGAACAAATATATGTGGGAGCTTTGGCCTTAGGTTTAACCTCCTGTAATCCGGCTGCTCTGCAACCAAGTGACTTACCCAATGATTCAGATTTCCTATTGGATCGTCCCGAATACTGGGTGGTGAGCAAGGATATTGCGGCGGCTCCTAAGAGAGGCGATGAGATAGCTTTCTTTGTAGCTCCCAATGGTGAAGTCACTATTAGTAAAAATAACGGCCCTGCTGTGGTGGTAATGCATGTCGATCAGTCTTTACAATTGTGGGCATTTTTGGATGTCTATGGCTCAACCCAGTCAGTGCGCATGTTTCGTCAACAACTACCTAATATGGTCAATTATCCGCCTGCGACCGTGGCTGGCTCTTCGCAGCGTATAGTCAACATACCAGTGTCTGAGTCCATCAATAGTCTGAATAGCCAAATCTCTGAAAATCGCAAAATTATACACCCCTCCCAGTTAAATGTTACACAACACGGCACTATAAGTGCTTCTACGTCTACTTTGTCCTCAATGCAATCAACCAATAATTTAGCGGCCGGTGCCACCTCAGGTATATTAAATGGTACTTGCTCACCCCCCTCAGCAGGCGGTCGTATGATTAGTGTACCCTCGAATGGTGAAATGATACAAATACAACCGAACGGTGGGGGTACTGTGTTGGTTGTGAATTTGCCGCCCGCCACTTCAGCAATGGATTTGAATAGTGCTTTATCGATCTCACAGGCACGAATTAATCAATCGACAACAGCACAAAATACAACGAATACAAATGCTGCTTGTTCAAGTGGTGCCAGCAGCAGTAGTTCAAATGTTAATACTCTTGTGGGAAATATTAATAACGCACAATATATGGGGGTAAGGAAGCTTTCAATTGATTGATTTTGAAATTTTGATTTTGTTACTTTTTTAATGGTATGAATACAAAAATGCTTTTTCTTTTTTTTTTTGTTAAAGTCAAGGTTAATGTTAATTGAACCTTTTTAAAATATTTTTTAAACATTATTTTTTCAATTATTTTTAGGCCAATACTACTACCTCTTCTATTGCTGCCAACAATTGTGCCTCGGTGAATAGCAATAAATTAATAGATCATTCTGATTCAGCTAGCGCTGAATGTACGATTTGCTATGAAAATCAAATTGATTCTGTTCTATATAGTTGTGGCCATATGTGCATGTGTTATGATTGCGCCATTGAACAATGGCGTGGTGTTGGAGGCGGGCAATGCCCTCTATGCCGGGCCGTTATACGTGATGTTATACGCACCTATACCACATAATTTTTAACTTATTTTTTTTTTTGTTAGTTATGTAAGCAATAAAATGAGAACTGATTATTTGTTAAATGAATTTAAAGAGAGTGAAAAGGACATGCGTCAATGTAGACAGAATTACAATGGATATTTGAAAATTTTTTTTTATTATTCTCTTTTTTAATTAAAAAAAATCTCGCATTAATTTAAACACATACAAAATTATGGACAAAAAAATAAATATTTTAAAGAAGCAATAAGACAGTCTCTGCTAAATATTTGTAAGTATGGACGAAAATGAAATTGTATTTAAATGTATTTTGCTTAAATTATTTATAAGTATTATGTGATTTTATTATAATTGTATTATAGTTTTTAAAAATTAACTTTATTGCAAAAACACACAAATTATATACAAAACTTTAATTTAATTGTAATAACTTTTATACTAAAAACAAATGAAGGCCTTTTTTATATTATATATAAAACTATTTAACTTTTTTTAATAGAAAATATTTTTTTTATAATATTTAAATAAATCCAAATTAGTAGTTTTAAACCAAAGTTCAATATAGTTTATTTTGTTTTTATTTCAAACATATAAAAATGCATCACCTTTTTAGATATTATTTTTTTTTTAATTTTGTTTTATTTATTTTATCAAAATTAAGTCAAGTGCAAAATTTTTTATTAGTTTTTTTTTTCTTCTTAATTTTATAAAAGAAATTTAAATTTTGGTGCTGATTTGATAGAAAAATTAATTTAAAAAAATATTTTATTATCAAAAGATCTATAAAATAGAGAAAAACATTAAAGAAAAAGTTTCATTTTTTTGAACAATTTTGTCAATAATTTTATTATAATATTAAAAAAAAATACTTTCAATAAAACTGCCAAACATTTCTAAAGCATCTCATGAAATCAATTTAACACAGACGCATCTGTTATGAATTTCGAATGAAATAAAAGGTTGACAACATTTCTAAAATTATCTTATAACAAATATAGCAAAGCACTTTTTTATTTTGTTTTTGATAAACAAAACTAAACACAAATTTATTCACTTGATTTAACTATATATTTTAAATAAACATAAATTTTAAATGAATTCAGTAAAAGTAAAAAAAAATTTATATTAAAAAAAAAACAATATGATTTAAAACAAAACTACAGGATTTATATGTTTGTCGAAGCAATAAATTTGAAAAAAATTTAACTATAGATTGGTTAATCAAAAAGTAAATAACGAACACCTATATTCATAATTGAACAATATTTGTTTTACAAACCTTTAATAAATATAAAAATTAATTAAAAATTTGGCCCTAAGAATTAAAAAAAAAATCCAAAAAAGTCAAAACCAAAAAAAGTCATAAGACAAATATAACAGAAAAAAATAAAAAAGTAAAAGTTAAAAAAAATGTTTTGTTCATAACCTCAAAAAAAAAATCCAGTTTTATTTCATAAAACTGTTAATAATTAAAGTGAACTCTAAAATAAATTTGTTACATAAAACTTAAAAAAAAAAAAATAATTCAAAACGAAAAAAATTCCTGTTTATTTTTTTAAATTAAAATGTTTTATTTTCTCAAAATTATTTTTTAATATAATTCTTTATTTTATTTGACCTATTTTTTAAAATTTTTATATTTAATTATTTGAGTCTAAGGTCATGCAACAGTTTTTTTTTTAACAAAAATTAAACAATGTTTTATTTTATATTTCACTACTCCTTCGTGTAGCATCTTCAGGAAATCTCAATTAACAACAAATTATCAAAAAACAAAAAATACTAATTTTAAAATGTTTTAAATTGAAAATAAACAGCAAATGTTTTTGTTTTGAATTATTTTATTTGAAGTTTTATATAAAAAATATTAAAAATTTATTTTTTAAAATGTTGCTAAAATGAAAAATTACGGTTATATTCATACACACAAAACGAAACACTTTAACTTAAAACCCAAATGCTCAATATAATATATTTTATATGCAAAGATTAGCCCAAAACTTAATTTGTAATTATTTTGTATCTTTTTTTTATTAGTTTTTAATTTAATTATTTTTATTATAATTTTCTTATTTTGTTTTAAGAATTCTATAAATAAATAAGACATGGAGAAAAGAAAATATTATTAATAATTATTATTTTGTATTAGTTTTTAAATCTTAATTTTTAAATTTAAAATAATTATGTTTAAATTGATTATTGTATTTTTATTTCTAGTCAACACTTACAATAATTAAATAAAAGTCTAATAAAAAAAAATATATTTTCATACCATAAAAACAAAAAAAAATATATAAATAAATTATTTTTTTTTTTTAATAAAAACAAAAAAAATAATGCAAAGGAATTCTGCACACAGAAAAAAATAAATAATATATAATATAGACATAAACAATTGAAATTATATACCCAATTTAAAGTACGACAATTACTTTATAGAATAAAAAAAGGCCAATCAAAGTAATTAAAAAACAAATAATAAAGTAAAAAATGTTAACTCAAAAAGTATTTAATAAATTTTATTTAATTTTTACCTTTCACCTCTGTTATTTTATAATTTATTAAAAAATATTAAACATATTGTTAAATCTCTTAATTATGACTATAACAATTGAATCCTATATTAACAGAACAGAAATTACTAAACCGTCATCAAAATAAAACTTTATTGCCAAGCAGTTAGAAAACTAAAAGCAAAACCTTTAAAAAAGTAAAAAAAAAATATTAGTATTAACGAAAAGTTTTGAAAAATAAAATTAAAAAAAAAAACAATATGAATGAAAGAACACTTTGGATTTTATTTAACGAGTTTTGATAGGTAATACAGGCAGCTGTTGTTCAGCGCACTTGGGTCCATTATATTGATCCCTTTGTGGTACCTGAAGAGAGAATGAAAAATAAAAGATAAATAATAGTTAAGATTTTTAAATGTTGGAGGAAAGATAGAAAAAAAGAGATTTCGTGAACCGTTTGTGGGTAAGTCTGCTCTAGACGCCGTCAGTTTTCCAATTTTGGATTGGTCCAGGGAACCACCCAGATTGCCCTTTAAAGAAAGAAATTTCAGCAAGACTGCTTTGCCCTCTCCAGCGTTTGATAATGACATAGGAAGTGATAAATGGATTGATTTATTCTGATTTCGAAAAAATATTTCTGTCAAAGTGCAGTAGAATTTTGAAAAAGTAAATTTGTGTAAAAGTTATTCACTCGCCTAAGGTTACTGAATTTCAGCGTCCACGTGTTCTCTTAAAAGTTAACTTACTTGACAGCCTTTTTAAAATTTGTCTTAATCGAAATACTCTGCTTTTGTTTTTTTACGTTCCGCGAATTTATTTTCTATTTTAAGCTGCAAAAGGCTACGATCATATTCATCGTCAAACAAATTTAGACAGTCATGAGCGTTTGAATTTATTTACATTACATTATTATATTAATAATTAGCATATTATCCGCTACTTCGATAGTGTAGTACTTACTACAATATTTATTGAATACTCAAGTTTTTTTTTAGTTAAATTATTATTAATAAAAACTACAATAAGGGTATATCGGGGATATATCTGTGGCTTGGAGCTAAAAGAGCCATTGTCAAAATATTTACTTTAGAGAAAATTGGAATTGAACTTTTACTTTTATAGATGCTTTCATAGTGACATTGGCCAGCATTTTATTTATGAATCTGTTCTGGGTTAATTATGATTTTAGCTGCTTTACCCTAATGGAATAGAGCAAGCAAACAAATCTAATGCAATGATTAACTCAAAAGAGCAAAAAAGTGACATTGGCCATTTTAGCTCCAAGCCACAGATATTTCGTCGATGCTCTGACTTTATCGGTTATTTAACATTTTTTGAAATTTTTTTATTTTGAACCTTAGCTGGTCATACATCTATTCACCAAACCGTTCAAGGATATCTTGATTGGTTCAGAAATAAACAATAGTCGATATGTGTAAGTTAAATACTATTAACTAACAAAATAAAAATGCTGTTTATTCAAATTATAAAATGTATTTTACTTATTTCCCAAAAAGTTATTGCACAAATATTAGTATTTTTGCAAATTTTTTCCACAAATTTTACCACTTTTAAAAAAATTTTCAACCAACGCACATAAATGTTAATAACTTACATAATTACTAACTTTGACATTGTGCCGTAAAAATAAAACAAGCAAAAAACAATCAGCTGGCTTCTTAACATCACCTGATATTGAATTCGCCCAGAACTTAAATCGAAAATTGTAAAGTTTTTTGGTGAGAGAGGAAGAGAGACTGTATTCGCCCACTGTCCTCTCTCACTCTGCCACCAGAACTTGTAAGCTTTAGTTTGAACGTGTATGGGTTGTGTTCAAGGCGAATTCTTGGTGTGTAAATAATTTATAATTTGAACTAAAAACGTCACATATTAAACGTTTAAAATATTTAAAAATAAAAAAATAAAAAAAAAATATTTTAGTTAAAAATTTTTAATTAAAAGCGTTAATTAAAATCAGTTTTATTATTTCATGTATGTTTTTATTTTAATTATTCCTATTTACGGCTAAAGCACAAATGTCAAATAGTAAGAAAATAAAAGCTAAACAAAACAAAAAAATTTCCGAAAAAAATTGTGTGTGAAAATAAAAGCTAAACAAAACATAAAAATTTCCGATTGTTGTGTGTGAACATAAATTCAAGTTCAAAAGAAAATTCGGAAAAAGTTGGGCAATTAAAATCGTCGTGTGTGACCTTAGACTATCAGTGTCATAATGGAAATAGTATTAATAGTTCGTTCTATGTCAATATGGCAACGACGGATAACAAAAAAAAACTTGGCATCATTAAATGTGGTGAGTCTTAATTTTAAAAATGGATAAAGACACTAAGGTAATAAATAAGTATTTTCCTGAATATATTTTTTAATTTTTATATTAATTTCCAGAAACTTTTGTTGCTGATTTTACAAAAATGTGGTGGTCGTAATGGTGGTGGTAAAGGGACCCGCAGTCGTGGTTCTTGTAGACGTAGACCGAGAGTACAACAGGTAAAAATTTATGCTTAACAAACAATTGTTATTTTAAAGCTTTTCTATACAGTACAGTTTTCCCGTTCAACCAAGAGGGCATTACCAGCCTACTGGTGTTATTCACCATTCGACTGGTATCGTATTGCATTCGCAGCCCATAGTATTTAGCCTGCCACATATACCTGTGTGTGGCTACCCAGAGCCAATGTGTATAGGTTCACAGCAGCATATTGCAAACGACCAGGTAAAGCCGGCAGTGATATATGATCAGCCTCAACCAACTATCAGTCATGCACCATCGACAGTGATATATGGTCAGCCTCAACCAACTATCAGTCATGCACCATCGACTGTGATATATGGTCATCCTCAACCATACATCAGTCATACACCATCGACAGTGATATATGGTCAGCCTCAACCAACCATAAGTCTTGCACTATCGACGGTAATATATGGTCGGCCTCAACCAACCATCAGTCATGCACCATCGACGGTAATATATGACCAGCCTAATCCAACCACCAGTCATGCATCATCAGTAAAAAGAGAGTAAGTCGGTAATTTCATTTTTTATAATGACAAAACTTTTGTAGTGGAATAAATAAATTGAGCTGAAATGTTTTTATAAAATCATTCAAATATTTTTAATAAACATACCCATAGAGTGAACACATATTTTTAGTTCTATTTAAATGGAAAAAATTCGAAAAATGAAGTGTCGTTGCAGCTTCAATATACTAAACCATATAACGATATCTTGATTTAAGTTCTAGGCATGTTGATTGGTCACACGCCGCAGCAATATTTTTATATTTATTCCGAAACAACAACAAACGGCAGCGGTCGCTGATACATATACCCAATTCAGACGGTATAAGTAGATAGATAACAACCTAGATTATTACATAGAGTACTTTTTATCACGACAACCAGGCGAAGTCGTTGGGAAACTCTCATCACACTGCCTAAACGGGTTGTTTTTTGTTGTAAATATATATTTTTGTTGTTGTAAGTTTTAAATTTTCTTCCATATTATCATATTCAAATTTTTAAATAAACAATTCTACTAACATACTACTCATTCTTCTTCTCGACCATTAAAACCGTCGTGACTTCTTAAATCATCGTGTAAATCGAATGATACTTATGTATGTATATATGTACATAACTTTTTGATTGAAATTGAACCCAAAAAACTAATTTTTCTTGTCTTATTTCTCATAAAATTTTTTGTCCTGGGTATGTGGTTTAGCTTGTGCTTAGAACAAAAAAATGTAAAATATATATCTGCCTGGCGTGATAACAATAAAACAATGTAACGTATGTGACTATCGGAACATGTGCATGACGGAGGGTTAATAGAACTCTGTTATGGTTGTTAAACATAAATTAAATTAATGGGTTTATATTTTAACGTTGGCAATACCAGCTTATCTTGCAAAATAAATATGGCAACAATTGCTCTTTTTTTATAATTTTGAGTTAGTATTCAAAATGTGGCATCGCACTTTGTTGTTTATAGTTAATTTTTATTAAAAATTTTTACCTTTTTTAAATTCTACTAAAAAAATAATATAATAAAAACAATGTAATATTGGTTCATAAAACATTCATGAAAAATTGGTAAGAAATACTTAATTATTAACAGTACTTAAAAAAATAAAACGAAGTTCAAAAACTAAAATAAAACCCCACTAAATTAGGAAAATTTATTTATTTGGATTTTTAAGTACAACCTATTCAATATTTATTTCTTTTTTTAAATATATTATTTGCACATATTATATTTCAATGTATTTAGCTTAACATGTCGCCCTATACACTTATGTATTTGGCTTTTTTGGACTAAAGCTACGTTTACATTTTGTAAATATTTGCCCAAATAACCGTCACTATTTTTGGTAAATATTAATATAACGAACGTTCTGTGATGTTTTACTACAAAAAAAGCTTAATTATATAACTAGGGACTTATATTACAGTTTGTTTAAATTAAGACAATATTGCCTTTAGTAAAACTTAACCCCCATATTCATAAAATTTAAAATGAGTGTGAAACGTATTTTATTTCATAAAAAATTTTCCTAAATAGATTTCAAGTACTTTTTACATATTTATCATACCTACACAGAGGAATTATGGTCTCATCGTATTGTAGTCTTGATTTCAGATTTAATGTTTACGTCAGTTTTCTTTATTATTTCCGACACCATCTTTAATTTTGAATTTTAACATAGTTAACTATTTTCTAATTGTTATGTCCTTTTATTTGAAGGGTAGATTTTACTTGTATTTGCAGTAATCATGGTTTTTGAATATTTTTAAAAATAATATCGAAGCAGTTTGTTTTTGGTGCTTATTTTAAGCTTAAATTATACGTGAGAAACTAGAGAACAGTTGTTTGAACCATACTTATGGGCAATGGAAGTCGTAATTCAGCTCTGGTCAGGTCAAGAGCTCGCGCGCGTCTTTGTCGTTATCGAATAAAGACAATCAGGCCGTACCTTTTCAACTGACTTCGAGAGTATTGCGTCTCACTCTCGCATTGGTGAATTGCGTGGCGTCGGTTAGCGGTACTGAGGTACAGTTACTCGAAGTCTCAACCTTTGCAAAACTTTTAAAAAGAATATTATTCGCGTTCAGCCCCCACTTCCTATATGAAGGTATAGGTCGACTTACGGATACTGAGCCTGTGTGGGATACCCTGGCTCTATGGTTTTAAAAAAATAACAAAAATAACAAACTTATGGGCAATAATGTATTTGATTAAAGGTGACTGTCGCCATAACCATATAAACTATTTGAATTTTTGTTTCTTAAGTCATTATGGTTTTAGAACGTCTAATTTAATTTTAGACTATTTTTTTTAGTTTTTTTTTGGAATAATTTTCGAAGCTACAGTTCGTAATTTGGTGTTACTAAAGTGCCAAAAAAGTATAAAAAAGTTTGGAAATATTCGAAAAGGTTTTGAAAAATAAATAAAAATACAATGATCTAGAAAAAAATATGTATATATAATAAAGCACACATCACAGTGCAGTATTTTAACCAAAATTGAGATGTTTATCAAATAAAATAAAAATTTTTATTAAAAAATAAAAATCTTAATTTTAAAAATTTAAAACACTATAGGTATATATTTTTGTTATATATTGAATTTATACCTATGTACTTAAAAATTATTGCAAATACAAAGCGGTTGATAAATGAGAAATATTTTTATGTGTTATTTAACAAACGTGATAATTTATTTTGCGTGAGAAACCTAATTAGGTATAGTGTTTTTGATAAAAATAAAATAATGTGAAAATTAATAATTTTTTACGTTTATATAAAAAAAAGTACCTTTGGTAACATTTACTCAAAACCTTATTTTAATGGGCTAATTTTCGACAAAGATGTCGGTAGTTACTAAAAATAATTCAGAATAAAGTTAAAATTATTTGTTATTATTTTTTATACTTTTGCATTAAATTTTTGTGTCGAGGTATATTAGTGTGAAAAGTATTAAAATCACTGAAAAACTCAATTTTGTAAAAAATACGAGTTAGGGCTTTTCTACTTGTGACCATCGATATATACAAAATATCTATATATATAAAAGTGAAACTCTGTGTGTGTGTGTGTGTGTGTTAGCTATAGACTCCGAAACTGTAAAACCGATCGGGCTGAAACT
This sequence comes from Phyto melanocephala, assembly GCA_941918925.1. Classification (NCBI taxonomy): domain Eukaryota; kingdom Metazoa; phylum Arthropoda; class Insecta; order Diptera; family Rhinophoridae; genus Phyto; species Phyto melanocephala. The sequence continues at coordinate 43,113,581 of OW799233.1, read as the reverse complement.
TTGGTAAGTTGTTGTACACATACCAGGGAGTGTTTATGGGTGAAAAAAGTGGGCGGGGCCACGCCCATAAAAAATTAGTTATCATTTTAAGCTACTTGCACTTGACCGATTTTTCTGAAACTTTGCACACATATCGAGCTGTCATGACTAAATAATTTCGTGATAAGAAAAGTGGGCGGGGCCACGCCCCTAAAAAAGTTTTAATTTTGAGGTACTTTCACTGGACCGATTTTTCTGAAACTTTGCACAGATATTGAGCAGTCATGACCTTATAATTTCGTGATTAAAAAAGTGGGCGGGGCCACGCCCATAAAAAAAGGTTATAATTTTGAGGTACTTCCACCAGACCGATTTTTCTGAAACTTTGCATACATGTCGAGCTGTCATGACTAAATAATTCCGTGATTAGAAAAGTGGGCAGTGCCACGCCCATAAAAAAAAGGTATCATTTTGAGGTACTTGCACTGGACCGATTATTCTGAAACTTTGCACACGTATTGGACTGTTATGACTTTACAATTTCATGGTTAGAAAAGTGGGCAGGGCCACGCCCATTAAAACAATTATAATTTTGAGGTACTTGCACTGGTCCGATTCTTCTGAAACTTTGCACACATATTGAGCTGTTATGACTTTAGAATTTCGTGATTAGAAAAGTGGGCAATGCCACGCCCATAAAAAAATTATAATTTTTAGGTTTTTGCACTTGATATTCAATTAAAATTCAGAATGCTTTTCGATTCATTAAGGGGCGTAGCAACGCGCGCCGGGTTTGGCTAGTACAAAATATAAACAAAAACAATTTTTCCAAATACAAAATATAATATGTAATGGAGTAAAATTTTAAGGGTAATATACATATACAGTAGACTCGCGGTAACGTGAACTATTAAAAACCGAACGCGTTCACGTTTGCGAAGTTATTCATGTTGACGAAGGTGTAACTCTTTTTAAACTCAAATCCATATATTTTTTTGTATTTCGGATTGTTATGTACAAATGTGTTACCTTTTTATGAATTATCATTTAATTTTTAAATTTAAATTGATGAACAAATTGTTTCTTTCAAAAAAGCTAACGGGATATCCTCTTCACAGTCTTCTTCATCTACTAAAGAGCTAAAAATGTTCAGCCAGCATTTTGCTATTGTTTTCTTTTCAAAACGTTGCCAAGTTGAATTTAAATAGCAAATAGCGTCCATTAATAGTTAAACCAATTTTCAAAAATGGCAGCTCATCCATTACGATTTGGAGCAATTGTGGTCCATAGGAGATTCAAAATTTCTAAAACAGCAAGGATTTTTTGCCTTTCCAATCATAAGAAGTTTAACTTTAGAATTTTGGTAGTTTTTGTGAAATTTGTCACGAAAAACTTTAGATTAGATCAAGCTAAATCAGCAGCGCAGCAGGGATACCCCTTTTTATAAAACGATTTGCATAACCGACAAATTTGTTCACGTTATAAGGCTTTCTCACTGTGTTCACACTACAGATTAGTCTGTGTAGAACAATATTATATTCATCTTATCCGGTGTTCATGTAAGGCAGTGTTTTTGTTATCGCGAGTCTACTGTACAGTCATAATGTTTTATATCAAATTCATTTACGTGTACTTGATATCAAACAACACATCAAGAAAATTTTTTGTTTTCAATTTAGTATCAAATTGCGCTAATACTTTCTAATGTTGGATTAGTTTTTTTATTGTGTATAGCGCTCATTTCGTTCAAGCAAGTTACAAGCGTGTTACAGAATGTGGTGTGAACCAAGGCGAATTCAAAATTGAACTCTACCAATGTACATATATAACCAAATTTGTTAACCCTTTCGCTATATTGTATGCATATGGATACACTCAACTTTGGAGGCTTCTGACAATCTCCAAGCCAAATAATTGATTCAGATATCGACTTATTATTGTTTCTTAAGATCTTATGAATCATTTTCAATAAACAATTTTTTGATTTTTACAAAACTGAAAAATATATAGCATCTTTAAAAAAACGTTTTTTATATTTTGTTTTTTGTTTTGAAAAAAGGGTTTATTATTTTAGAAATAACATATCTAGATGTAACCAGGGTACACTTATACAAGGTGGCGGTGCCAGCCCAGCTGACTATTTTTTTGTGTTCTGGAGAATGTCAAACTACATATTTAAAAAAATTATTTCAACTTGGGAAATTGTCAAACTCCATACATAAAAAAAGAGAGACAAAAATTGCTCTCCTTTATGCTATCACCTTATGTAATGTATGTAACCATGTTTAAAAAAAAACACATGATACATAAAGAAAACTGTTTATTTAAAATTTTTGCATCAATAGTTTTTTGTTTTAAGTATGAAAAAAGCTGTGCGAATTTTTTAAAAATTGTATGTATCCATATAGATACAAACGTAAGTTGAGTTGTAAATAATATACATACACACAATACAAATATCATCATTTTACGCTTGAAGCTGCTATGATACAGACGTCCTTTTTTTAGCTCTCCATTTAGATTCATTTAAAAAATGACTAGAAATTTAAAGGACTCAAAAAGTGAAAAAATTTTGACCAATTTTGTCGATTCCTATGTTTCTGACTTAGATGAATCGGAAGAATGTGAAGTTATAAACAATTTATTTGATGCTTTCGATAGCAATAAAAGCTTTTTGTTAGAAGAACTTTCTATACAAGGTCCGAATGAAACCAATATTGATGTTGATAACAATGATGAAGGTGATAGGGTTATTAATATTGATAAAATTATCATTTATGTTGATAATGATGATGTTAATAGGGGTAATGATATAGTAGGGGCGGTTGATGGAGTAGTTAAAAAAAGTAAAACAATTTTTCAAACTCCACAAATTCCATTTAAAAGTTTTCAACAATTACGTTGGAAAAAAGCTTCCTGGATAAACACAGACTTCTTTTTCTGAAGTATTTCCAAAGAAAAATTAGAAATTACCTGTACATAATTTTCTGGAGTACTTTACGGAAGAATTTCTTCAACAACTGGTATTTTTGACAAACCAATCTTAAATGATTCGAGATGGAAGCCAGTAATTTCAACTATCGAAGAACTTCTCAAATATCTAGCTCTAAGAATAATGATCGGTATCATTGGCTATTCGCGTTCGGAAATGTATTGGACCATCGGTTCCGTGATACCATCATTCCCAGAAAAAATATCCAGACAAAGATTTCAACAGAGTCACCAGGAAGTGATAAACTTTTTAAAATTCGCCCAATTATAAATCGTACGCTATTCCAAAAGATAAAAATCTTTGTGTGGATGGATGCTGGTTCCTTTTAAAGGTAGAACCACTCTGAGGCAATATATGCCAAAAAAACCGATGAAATGGAGAATGAAGATTTTTGTCTTTGCAGCTAAAAAGGCATAGTTTACGATGTTGAGATATATCAGGGAAAAGGTATAATATTAATTGGCTCAAAGCTTGGATTTTGCTCTGATATTGTGATTAACCTAGCAAAAACTATTCCCGAAGGAAAAAATCATAAACTATATTTCGATAATTATTTTACTACTCTAAACTTAGTATTTCATTTACGACAAAAAGAAATTTGGACTACAGGTACTATTTGAGGAAATAGATTCGGTAAAATTGACTTTAAATATTTGTATTAATTTTAGGTTTATAATTTTAATTTGTTTATGTAAATATTTGTATTGTTTGTTTTTACTGTAAAAAAAGGAATTTTATGTGTTAAAATTACTGAAATAAATAAAAACTCCAATATAAATATATATAAAATACTTTAATTTTTCTTTATCATAACCGAAATATGTATCCATATGGATACAGTTCAAAAAACATATTAAGGATAATTTTTTTTAAATCAGTAATTGATTCTTATTCTAGAGCCATGTATAGTAAAAATCCAAAAAATTTAATTTTTTTACCAACCCAGTGAAAACTTGTAGCGAAAGGATTAATATAAATTTTAAATCTTAGAAAAATTTAGTGGCAGCATTTGGTAAAAAATGTTTTTATACCCTTCATTTGTGGTGCACAAGGGTATATATAGCTTTGTCATTCCGTTTATAATTTCTACAATTTCCGACCCCATAAAGTATATATTTTCTGAAATCTTATGAATAGAGGAGTCGATTAAGCCCTTAGCCTCAACTTTTAGAAGCAACTATATGGTCCTCAGATCTGTATATGGTATCAATCTCTTGGAAATATCCAGGAATGAATCGCTATTGAAATTCAGCACAATCGCATCATAACTTTCTGAGATATGAGCAAAAAACCACGACCACCTCGTTTTTATACCCTTCACACAGTGTAAAAGGGTATATATAGGTTTGTCATTCCGTGTGAAATTTCTACAATTTTCATTTCCGACCCCATAAAGTATATATTTCCTGAAAGCTTATGAATAGGGAAGTCGATTAAGCCCTGTCCGTCTGTCCGTGTGTATGTTGAAATCAACTTTTTGAAGCCCCCCGACATCGCCCGGACCCGCATGAGGTATTAAAATGTTGGAAATATTCGGGAGTAGATCGCTATTGAAATTCAGAAAAATCGGTACATAAATAACTGAGATATGAGCAAAAAACCACGACCACCTCGGTTTTTTTTTAACAATAGACACTAGATGAGCTTATGTTCGAATCCCAGTTGAGACAAAAAAATTTTTTTTTTTATTTTTTTCATTTTTTTTTGTGTTATTTTATTTTTTATACGTACTTACATTCAAAAACTCAATTTATAATTTTACAATGGTACGTTTTTGAGCGGATAAAATACTTTATTATAAAGAATAATAATGAAACATATAGTAGGTATGTATGTATGTATGTACGCATTTATTTAAAGAAAACAAAATGTCACCGCGGCTTTCGCTGCCACAAGAGATAACTATCTGCCTAACAACAGCTATAACTTTGATTCAACTTAGTGTGAGTGTGAGAAATCCCTACGTACGCGTATTCATTCTTAGGTATTGTTAATATTTTAATTATGTTGGTTTTTTATATCCATCAAAATAATTACTAAAATTTAAGATGTTGATAGCATAGTGGGTACACCACTATATATTAAATTTCAATATTGTATGCCCTTTACTTTTTCTCTTTTTTTTTAAATTAAACTTGCAAACAAACGCAAGAAATTAATTTGCCATTGGGAGATTAGCGGTTATATCAATTAACTTCAAAATCAATGCTTTGCAAAAATTCAATTTTTAATTTTCTTAAAAGTTTTGTTTAACATTTCTGCTTCGAATATACATAAATACATACAAATGTGCATATAAATCAGATTTATTTATTATGCATTAAGGAATACTCTAAAATGCAATACCTAATTACATATAAACTTAAATACATATTTATTTTAATGATTTTAAATATTGAGTAGTAGCTACCTATACATCCATACATATTATAGGTATATTAAATTTCAATATTGTATGCCCTTTACTTTTTCTCTTTTTTTTAAATTAAACTTGCAAACAAACGCAAGAAATTAATTTGCCATTGGGAGATTAGTAGCAAAATACGATGCACTATGAAAAAAAAAACTAAACTAAATACATATCTATTTTTATGTATTTTTCCCATTGAGTACGTAGTATACGTTAATACATATTATATATTTTAAATTTCAATAATGTATGCTCTATTACTCTTTACTTTTTCCTTTTTTTAATTATTTTAATTAAACTATATATGTACGTAAATTTATTTTTTTACAATGGGATGTTATTTTCATATATGTATGTTTTTTAAGTATGTACGTATTTTATATGAGATGAATGGTGATACAAACTATTGTTATTGCATGACTACACCTTTACTTCTTCTTAATTTTTTTAATTAAACTTGCAAACAAGTGCAAGAAATTACATGCCGTTGGGAGATTAGCGGTTACATCAATAAACTTCAAATTCGTTGTTGTGTAAAAATTAATTTTTTTCACATAAATACCTAGATACATTCATACAAATGTCCATATAAATTACATTTATTTATTTCCATTATGAAATAATTTTAAATGCAATACCTTACTACACCTTTACTTCTTCTTAATTTTTTTAATTAAACTTGCAAACAAATGCAAGAAATTACCTACATGCCGTTGGGAGAATAGCGGTTACATCAATGAACTTCAACTTCGTTGTTGTGTAAAAATTAATTTTTTTCACATAAATACCTAGATACATTCATACAAATGTCCATATAAATTACATTTATTTATTTGCATTAAAAAATAATTTTAAATGTAATACCTTATGCTAAATGTAACAACTCTTAAGGAAAATAATAGATTTTTTCAATCTTCCTCTGGTAACTCTGCTCACAATATTTTTCAATCTTCCTCTGGTAACTCTGCTCACAATATTTAAAGAAAACAAAATGTCACCGCGGCTTTCGCTGCTAGAGATAACAAAGTAACAACAGCTATAACCTTGATTCAACGTAGCATGTGTGTGTGTGTAAAAAACCTACATACGAATATTCATTCAAACATCCCTGTAGGAAATCAAACACATTTGTAAGTAACTTCAAACTGGTTTTTTGGTAACCACATCTAGTGTTTTAAGTGACTTTTTTCCTTGTCGCCGACTCACTATTTTAACATGGGCATGTCATAGGCAGTAGTCAATTGGTTATCTATGCATGACTATTTAATTGACTACTAAATACTTATTTTCCAACCGATTTGTAGTTAGTTAATGTAATAGTCGGTCTGTTCTAAATAATTTAAAAACCACTTTTTCAAAATTTAGTTTTAAACAGTTTAATTTTAATTCCTTTTTTCAAATATATATATATTTATATATTTACATACATATATACAGAATTAATTATATAAAAAATAAGGCATCTTTTAAAAAATTTCATGGCTGTAACAAGTAAGAAGAAATACATACATATATATAAGTAATGAAAACAAATAAGATGATATATATACATATAGGACATATGAAAGTTTGTAATGCTTATAGATAATATTATATTAAGTATTAAAATTATTTAGTTTCTTTTTTTTCAACACAAACGTTATGAAAATGACGTTTTTTAATAACAGCTAAGGCATTGCGTAATTCTTTGTCTGGGTCATCACAGAGAGGCCGAACCGCATCCGTCAATGCATCAAAAACTTTTTCATAATCCTTCAAGCGCTTTTTGCCATGAGTGCCATCAATATTTATCGCGAGAATCAGTTGCATAGACAGAATTGTCGTTAACGTTTTTGGCAATTTCCCTTTGAGGGAAATTTTCATTGCATTAGTCTGGAAAAAAGCCACAAAAATTTGGAAAATGGTAAAATTAGAGAAAAATAAGAACTCACATAAATTTGTTTATTTTCATCAATTAAAACGTCATTGAACGCTTTCAACTCCTGAAGGGTTTTTATTGGAAAAACATTCTTAATTGCCACATTGTTTTTTTCCTGACGGACAAGGCTTTCGGTCACTACTTTTTGGGCAGACAATGCTGCCATTATAGTTTCATTTTGGGTTTGAATTACCTCTTTGAGCTCCTTAATTCCGACTAGAAATATATGTGAATTCTTATATGATATTTTTTAATATTTTTGTAAATAATAAATATTTTCATCCTACCTGTCATTTCTGAAAATTTCGCATCGAATTGCTTCAAAACTATTAAAATACGATATAAGTGATTAGTATATTTTTACGATTTTGCAAGATACTTACCAATAGTTCTCAAATAAATGCGCTTCATAATTGCTAGTATGTAAATAGATTTTTATTGCTTTAATTTTTACGTTTTTTTAGTTTTCGATATTTTTATAATTTATATTTGATTTGATTGACTTCATGACATACTTTGTATTCCTATTTTTTTAATTTACTAATTTTTTTTATTTCTTACTTGTGCTTCTATGCAATATGTTTGGTTGATATCTGCATGATATTTAAACCAATTTGTAGTCATTTGCAAAATAGTTAGTTTATAGTTAGTGTTTTTTATAAACTGATTATTTTATTTCCTTCAGGGATATTGCTAATACTTAAATGTATGTATGTATGTATATGATTTTTATTTTGTATGAACCTCATATAGGTTGCAAGTACTTTTGTATATTTAAGTTATATAAATATTTATAGGATGGTAGTGCAGTGGGTACACCACTGAACTATGAAGCTGGTGGTACGCAGTTCGATACCATTAAGTGTTTGCTTGACTTTTTTTTTTTACATTTCAATGTTTCATGGTCAATATGAGTAGAATATGAAATATCATGACTAGCAAAATACGATGCACTATGAAAAAAAAAACTAAACTAAATACATATCTATTTTTATGTATTTTTCCCATTGAGTACGTAGTATACGTTAATACATATTATATATTTTAAATTTCAATAATGTATGCTCTATTACTCTTTACTTTTTCCTTTTTATACCCTTCACACAGTGAAAAAGGGTATATATAGGTTTGTCATTCCGTGTGAAATTTCTACAATTTTGATTTCCGACCCCATAAAGTATATATTTTCTGAAAGCTTATGAATAGGGGAGTCGATTAAGCGCTGTCAGTCTGTCCGTCTGTCCGTCTGACCGTCTGTCCGTGTGTATGTTGAAATCAACTTTTTGAAGCCCCCCGACATCGCTTGGACTCGGGTGAGGTATTAAAATATCAGAAATATTCGGGAGTAGATCGCTATTGAAAATCAGAAACATCGGTACATAAACATCTGAGATATGAGCAAAAACCCACGACCACCTCGATTTTTTTTTCACAAAAGCAACATTACAACAACAACATACATACATAGAAACGTGTATACTGGTTAGAGAAAACGTGGCATCGAATCCCAGCTGAGCCAAAAAAATTTTTTTTTAATTTTTTTAAAATTTTTTTTTTATTTTTTTTTTATTTTTTATTTAATATATTATTTATATTATTATTATTTTTTTTTTTAATTTTTTTTTTTTTAATTTATTTTTTTTTGTTTTGTATATATTATATACATAATAATTTTTAAAAATTTTTTTTTTTTTTTAAATTTTTTTAAAAATTTTTTTTTTTAAATTTTTTTAAAATTTTTTTAAAAATTTTTTTTTGTTTGTTTTTTTTTTAACATTCACACGTGAATTTATAATTTTACAATGGGACGTTTTTATATATGTATGTTTTTATATGTATGTACGTATTTCATATGGGATGAATGGTGACACAAACCACTGTTATTGCATGAATTCACGTTGTGAAGGGTATATAAGATTCGGCACGGCCGAATATAGCGCTCTTACTTGTTATACCCTTCACACAGTGAAAAAGGGTATATATAGGTTTGTCATTCCGTGTGAAATTTCTACAATTTTCATTTCCGACCCCATAAAGTATATATTTTCTGAAAGCTTATGAATAGGGAAGTCGATTAAGCTCTGTCAGTCTGTCCGTCTGTCCGTCTGTCCGTCTGACCGTCTGTCCGTGTGTATGTTGAAATCAACTTTTTGAAGCCCCCCGACATCACTTGGACCCGGGTGAGGTATTAAAATATCAGAAATATTCGGGAGTATACCGCTATTGAAAATCAGAAACATCGGTACATAAACAACTGAGATATGAGCAAAAACCCACGACCACCTCGATTTTTTTTTCACAAAAACAACATTACAACAACAACATACATACATACAAATTTGTATATTGGCTAAAGTAAACGTGGGATCGAATCCCAGCTGAGCCAAAAAAAAAAATTTTTTATATTTAAAAAATTTTTTTTTTTAATTTTTTTTTTTATTTAATATATTATTTATATTTTTTTTTTTTTTTTTTTTAATTTTTTTTTTGTTTTATATTAATTATATATATTTTAATTACTTTTTTAAATTTTTTTTTTTTAATTTTTTTTTAAATTTTTTTTTAAAATTTTTTTTTTTAAATTTTTTTTTTAATTTTTTTTTTTTTAACATACATACGTAAATTTATAATTTTACAATGGGATGTTTTTTATATATGTATATTTTTTATATGTATGTACGTATTTCATATGAGATGAATGGTGATACAAATTACTGTTATTGCATGACTACACGTTGTGAAGGGTATATAAGATTCGGCACGGCCGAATATAGCGCTCTTACTTGTTTTAATTATTTTAATTAAACTATATATGTACGTAAATTTATTTTTTTATAATGGGATGTTATTTTTATATATGTATGTTTTTTAAGTATGTACGTATTTTATATGAGATGAATGGTGATACAAACTATTGTTATTGCATGACTACACCTTTACTTCTTCTTAATTTTTATACCCTTCACCTGTGGTGCACAAGGGTATATATAGCTTTGTCATTCCGTTTGTAATTTCTACAATTTTCATTTCCGACCCCATAAAGTATATATTTTCTGAAAGCTTATGAATAGAGGAGTCGATTAAGCCCTGACCGTCTGTCCGTCTGCCCGTCTGTCCGTGTGTTGGTTGAAATCAACTTTTAGAAGCAACTATATGTTCCTCAGATCTGTATATGGTATCAATCTCTTGGAAATATCCAGGAATGAATTGCTATTGAAATTCAGCACAATCGCCCTATAACTTTCTGAGATATGAGCAAAAAACCACGACCACCTCGTTTTTTTTTTCACAATTACAACAACAACATACATACATACATACATGTAAAAAACATACCAAACAAAAAAAATTACAAAAAAAAAAATATTAAAAATAAGAAAAAAATAATAAAAAAAACTAAAAAAAAAAAAATTTAAAAAAAATTTAAAAAAAAAATTTTAAAAAAATTTTTAAAAAAATTTTTCTAAAAAAATTTTTTAAAAAAATTTAAAAAAAATATAAAAAAATAATAAAATATAAATAATATATTAAATAAAATAAAATTTTTTTGGCTCAGCTGGGATTCGATGCCACATTTATTCTAACGTGTACGTATGCACGTATTTTATATGGGATGAATGGTGATACAAACAATTGTTATTGCATGACTACACGTTGTGAAGGGTATATAAGATTCGGCACGGCCGAATATAGCACTGTTACTTGTTTTAATTAAACTTGCAAACAAGTGCAAGAAATTACATGCCGTTGGGAGAATAGCGGTTACATCAATGAACTTCAACTTCGTTGTTGTGTAAAAATTAATTTTTTTCACATAAATACCTAGATACATTCATACAAATGTCCATATAAATTACATTTATTTATTTCCATTAAGAAATAATTTTAAATGCAATACCTTATGCTGAATGTAACAACTCTTAAGGAAAATAACAGCTTTTTTCAATCTTCCTCTGGTAACTCTGCTCACAATAGTTTTCCAATATTTTTCAATCTTCCTCTGGTAACTCTTGCGGAAACCTATACTTTTATTTAATTTAATAAAATAAATCTTAGTTAAGGTAGTTATTAGTCAATTCTACTTTCAGATATTATTGACAGGCGAAAAACAAATTGTGATAATTTTTATTTATAAGCTCCTAAATAACTTGCAGACATGTTTGTGGCACTGCCTCTGGTTTTTTGTTTTTCTCATTAGAAGCAAATTTATCTCACATTTATAAACATTAGATATATAACAGAAGTAATTTCTAAATAAAAAAAATATTTAAAAGGGTCTTAATTTTTTTTTTATTTTATTTTTTTAACATACATACGTAAATTTACAATTTTACAATGGGATGTTTTTATATATGTATGTTTTTTAAATGTATGTACTTATTTCATATGGGACTACACGTTGTGAAGGGTATATAAGATTCGGCATGGCCGAATATAGCACTCTTACTTGTTTTTTTTTTTTTTCGAAATTACAACCACAACCTACATACATACTGGTTAAAGTAAACGTGGCATCGAATTCTAGCTGAGCCCAAAAAATTTTATTTTATTTAATATATTATTATACCCTTCACCTGTGGTGCACAAGGGTATATATAGCTTTGTCATTCCGTTTGTAATTTCTACAATTTTCATTTCCGACCCCATAAAGTATATATTTTCTGAAAGCTTATGAATGGAGGAGTCGATTAAGCCCTGACCGTCTGTCCGTCTGTCCGTGTGTTGGTTGAAATCAACTTATATGTTCCTCAGATCTGTACATGGTATCAATCTCTTGGAAATATCCAGGAATGAATCGCTATTGAAATTCAGCACAATCGCCCCATAACTTTCTGAGATATGAGCAAAAAACCACGACCACCTCGTTTTTTTTCACAATTACAACAACAACATACATACATACATACATGTAAAAAACATACCAAACAAAAAAAATTACAAAAAAAATATTAAAAATAAGAAAAAAATAAAAAAAATTTAAAAAAAATATAAAAAAATAATAAAATATAAATAATATATCAAATAAAATAATTTTTTTTTTTGGCTCAGCTGGGATTCGATGCCACATATATTCTAACCAGTATATACATATGTACGTATTTTATAAGAGATGAATGGTGATACAAACAATTGTTATTGCATGACTACACGTTGTGAAGGGTATATAAGATTCGGCACGGCCGAATATAGCACTGTTACTTGTTTATATTTTAATATTTAAAAAAAAAATTTTTTTTTAATTTTATATAGCACTGTTACTTGTTATTTTTTAGTTTGCCAACTGTGACCATGACTCTCCTAATGCAATTTTATCTTTTTATAAATGTTTTATCTCTTGCAAATATTATTATGCTTAAATTTTTTGTATAATTATTTATTTCGCTAAACTAAACGGTTGTATAGTTTCTTCTTAGAATGATAAGTTATCTTTTTAATATTTTTATTTATGCACATAGGTATTTATGTATGTATGTATGGATGTATATATATGTTTGTATGTATGTATCGATGGCTTAATATAAAAAGGTGTAACTCGATTTAGACTTTTTTACAGCAGAAAGAAAAAACTGAATAAAATTTAAAAAAATGTATTGAGTTAAAGCTATTTTATTTGGCCATAAATCCGTTTGTGTATGTGAACTACCAAAAAACATTTAAAACTGGTTTTTGTTAAAAATCAAGATACGCCCTTTTTATATTAAGCCATCGGTATGTACTTTTTTTGCCACAGGATTTTTTTAAGCGAAATATGTTTTAACTTAAATCGATTGTATTTTAGTTCTTCGATCATCCAATTCACAACGATGTACATCTGTACAACAAAAGTAGTGAATTCCAACTTGACATTAAACACAAGGATAAAAACCTTATATTTAATCTAGCAATAATCTTTTTTTAATATTTTCTAACAAATCGGCCTTAGCCAAAGTGATAAAATATTTGGTAATATACAAAATTGTTGTTGATCAGCCGTTAAAGATGGTTTTTTAAGATTTCTAATATTTTATGTTTGTTCTAATGATATACTCGCGTTATAGATTTTCTGTGAAACTCGCGCATTTTAATAATTGCAAGGTGTGCAAGTATCGAGTTTCTACTGTACTAAAAAGGATTTGGTTGTGCAGAGTTTGTTTAATTCTCATACGATTAATCTGGGTTGAGTTAACAACGACAATAGGGTCATCAATCCTACATACATGAAACACTTCAATGAAAATTCCAAAGAATTTAATTTTATATTCTTTATTAGAATTGTAAAAGTGCATACAACTTTACAAATACAACATACTATTTTTTATTTTATTTATGTAGATTTCTTTCCAGATTTACTTTTTATACATAATATTCACTCAAACGACAAGGAACACAAAGTAGTTATTCTCTAGCAGTCTTGTGATTACGTTGCCGGCTTAGCGTTAGTTTTAATAAAACCAAAAACACATATTTAATATAGCAAACTAACAGCAGTGATGTTGACTTTTTTTTACTACGTTTAGGAGTAAGCTTGTAGAATATGCATTCGTCTATAACATTTAATTGCAAATAAGTTTTAATTCTTTCTTTCCAAATTATAATAGTTTTGCATTCTTTACATCGCAATGTACATACATATGTATTTTATTTTAATTATATCTTTGAATTGTTGATTAAACATGTAGGTATATATGCAAAATATGTTTAACCACAGCCGTACAAGGTACATATATCTTATTTATTTGTATTAGATTGTTTGTCAGAACTTGACCTAAATTTGTTAGTCACCCGAAGAATTGTTTTTTTTTTATTAGAAATATATAACTTGGTATAGGTAAAAACGTATGTATATGCACATGCATATATATTTAAAATGTTTACTTAACATAATCTTTAATACATACTCTAAGACAGCGTTACATTTTTTCTGCTTTCTATAAGTGAAGAAAAATAACAAGAGTGTTTATTTTCGTTTACATATTTACTTCTATCCTTTTTTTTAATTATTCGAAGTAATATGAAAGCCTTTTTAGACCAATACATTGTGAATATTTTTTTAACACAATTAAACTATAAAAATTATAAATACAGATACAATTTACTAATAAACTTTGTTCGGCTTTTTTATTCCAGAACATGTGTCGTATTAACGCCGCCATGTTGAATAATATTTTCAGCAATGACTGACATTTCCTTAAAATGATCCAATTGTTGACTAGAGCTGGCCTTGCGCAAGTTCGATCTACAATTTTCGTTTGCCTGATAACACCAAGCTTTTGTCATATTTAATTCATGTTGGGCAGTAGGTAATTGTTTTTTAATGGCTCGACTGGATCGTGACAATACCACAACCATCGAATAGATATCAATGGCAGCATCAGCTAATTTGTTTAGAATGTTTTGTTGGTGCACAATGTTTTTGCCATATTTCAATAGAAGTGATTCCACTGTCTGGCCAAACATGTCTATACATTCGGCCGTGGCTTTTCCATGCGATTGTAGATCTGATACTATATAGGGTGACAAATCTGTTCCACCAATACCAACTGTGCTTGCTGCACGTCGAGAAGCCTCCTTAAAAATTAAACCTAAATTAGCGGCTGGGTTTTTAAATGCCTTTTGCAATTCCTTTAAATGCGAGCCCGCATATTGTATTCCGGTCAACGCAACAAAAAGCCTTAAAATGTCGTTAGTACCTTCGAAAATTCTGAAAATTCGCAAATCACGCATAATTCTTTCCAAACCAGTTTCTTTCATAAAGCCCATGCCTCCCAAAATCTGTATGGATTCATCACACACATACCAGGCTGCCTCAGAGGCAAACACTTTTGAAATGGCAGCCTCTAAATGATAGTCTTGACTGCCCGAATCCATGTTTTGAGAAATTTGGAAGGCCATTGATTCGGTGGCATACTGAATCATATTCATTCGAGCAATTTTCTCCTGAATGGCAGAATATTCCTTAAGTTTCTTTCCAAATTGAACACGATTGTTAACATGATCCACCGCCTTTTCAATACAGTTTTTCATGGTGCCAGCCAATGTAGCGCCCATGCCAAATCTACCGTTATTTAAAATATTCATGGCCACTTTAAAGCCTTCTCCCTCTTGACCCAAAACATTTTCAATTGGAATTTTAACATCTTCAAAATAGACTTCGGCGGTGTTGGAACATTTAATACCCATTTTCTTTTCGGGAGCACCACTGGTGACACCACCAAAACCTCGTTCCACAATAAATGCTGTAACTTTATCTTTCTTTTCGTCAGTAACTTCATCGGTTATTTCAATTTGAGCAAATACTGTCATGATATCAGCAATACCACCATTGGAAATCCAAATTTTAGATCCATTCAGCACATAATGTTTGCCATCGGCCGACTTAACAGCTCTACACTTAATTGAACCTGCATCTGATCCTGCACTGGGTTCAGTCAAAGCAAAAGCTGCATATACTTTGCCTGTAGAGACTTGTGGTAAATATTTGGCTTTTTGTTCTGGTGTACCATATAACAAAATGCCTTTAAAGCCTATACTCTGATGAGCTCCAATTGTTATGCCTAAGCCCAAATCATTGGCACCAACAATTTGACAAAGTCTACCATACTGCGAGTTATTTAAACCCAAGCCACCAAACTCGTTAGGTACCTGCATAGAGAAAGCACCTAATTCCCACAATTGATCAAGAGTCTGGTCATCAATTTTAGAATTTTCATCATTTCTAGCAGGATTATTGATTTCAGCAAAGAATGTTTCCATAGGATCCACCAAACTGCTAATCAATTCCTTATCATCTTGCGTCAATACATCGGGATAAGGAAATACTTGACTCGACACAAGATTTCCTCTAAATATATTTGCCATAAATGAATTATTCGTTTTTGGTTCTTGTTTGGATTCATGTTGTTTGACTCTTGCCTTGGGCACCGCCGCGGATGCATAAAAACGCACAAAATTATTTGCTCTAGGAACTTGCACAATTTTCTGTCCAATCTTGAACATTTTTCCCTGATTTCTAAATTGACTTCCACAATACAATGCTATTTACAATATTATTTAACTATCAATTGGACTTTGATCACTTATTTCTCTCTCTCTGATAAACAAGCTATTTGGAGGCCAAAGCAACCAGGGTTGTCGTTTTTTAATCTAATGGCTGTAAAAATCCCCAAAATTACCTTTTTTTTCCATTACAGTATTTTATATTCAACAAACGTAATAAAAGTATGTACCTATCAAAGAAATATTTTTGTCTCCTTGCCGAACAAATATGGAACGTCGAAAACAAAAACAAATTTTTAGTTTTTGTTGTTGTTTTCAATATATTTGTACGAATGAAATTTCGCTTGGGTTTTCTTTCGACATCGTTGAACAGGCAGTAAATTTCATTTAAGATTTTATTGAAATAAGAATATCTAAAAAACTTTATACGAAACATATAATAATTGTTTTACAATTTCTGTTGTTTTCTTTTCATTGATTCTACTAAATTATATTGCTTACATTACTTCTAACAAATACTGCAATACTTCTCTTGAAAACATTAGTATTTCTTTCTATTTTAAGATAGGGAGCAAATTGTATAATAAGGCCTTAAAAAAAAGAGACCTTTGCATTGCTGTTGATGTCACCTTTTGTAGCCTAAAGTTTCCTGCGTTTCTCAAATAATACGGTTGAACTTCTCGAACGTATGTCAATTGATCATGTAAATAGTCTGGAGCATTTCCCATCTTCATTTTCTTAACAAAATTTAATGTATTAAATCTAGTCTTTGTTGTATATTCAGCCATTGAAGTGTGTAAAGTATCAGTCCTGTAGGGGTATATCTGTTGCATTTTAATATGGAACGCATATCTCTGTTTTGTTTCTACAGTCTTTCTAACTGTGTTTTTGTGCAGCAAGTGTGTAAAATTGTTGATCCAAATTCAAAGTGTGGTTTGATCATAGTATTGTACATTTTTGTTGCTGTAATTATCGATACTTTGTTCCGCACACTTTTAAAAAAGCCAATTTTTTGCCAATTGTCTTACATATATATTCAATGTGTTGTTTAAATTTTAAGTCCTTGTCGATTATGAACCCAAGATATTTCATGACTAACTTTTTCAATTGTTTTATTATTTATTTTCAAAATTACGTTACTATTCATGTTTAATTTCATAAATTTAGTTTTACTTTCATTTAATTTTAGTTTATTAATTTTTAACCATTTGTTTATGTTGTTAATATGATGCGTAACGTTATCTATACATTGTATCTCGGTATCTCCTTCAGCATATATTAAAGTGTCAACAGCATACAAAACTACTTCGCATTTATTTATAACTAGAAAAGCCCGGCGCGCGTTGCTACGCCCCTTAATAAATTAAAAATGCATTCTGAATTTTAATTGAATATCAAAAAGCTAAAAATTATGACTTTTTTAATGGGCGTGGCACTGCCCACTTTTCTAATCACGAAACTGTATAGTCATGACAGCTCAATGTGTTATTGCTTTTTACGCACATAAAAAATAAAAAATAACAAGAAAAAGTTGGGGTACCAAAAGTAAAAAATTATTAGGATAATCTATATATATAAAAGTGAAACTCTGTGTGTGTGTGTGTGTGTGTGTGTGTGTGTGTTAGCTATAGACTCCGAAACTGTAAAACCGATCGGACTCAAACTTTGGAAAGTTGTTCTACAAATACCAGGGAGTGTTTATGGGTGGAAAAAAGTGGGCGGGGCCACGCCCATAAAAATTAGTTATCAGTTTTAGCTACTTGCACTTGACCGATTTTTCTGAAACTTTGCACACATATCGAGCTGTCATGACTAAATAATTTCGTGATAAGAAAAGTGGGCGGGGCCACGCCCCTAAAAAAGTTTTAATTTTGAGGTACTTGCACTGGACCGATTTTTCTGAAACTTTGCACACATATTGAGCTGTCATGACTTTATAATTTCGTGGTATAAAAAGTGGGCGGGGCCACGCCCATAAAAAATTAGTTATCAGTTTTAGCTACTTGCACTGGACCGAATTTTTTGAAACTTTGCAGACATACTGAGCTGTCATGACTTTACACTTTCGTCATTAAAAAAGTGGGCGGGGCCACGCCCATAAAAATTAGTTATCAGTTTTAGCTACTTGCACTTGACCGATTTTTCTGAAACTTTGCACACATATCGAGCTGTCATGACTAAATAATTTCGTGATAAGAAAAGTGGGCGGGGCCACGCCCCTAAAAAAGTTTTAATTTTGAGGTACTTGCACTGGACCGATTTTCTGAAACTTTGCACACATATCGAGCTGTCATGACTAAACAATTTCGTGATAAGAAAAGTGGGCGGGGCCACGCCCCTAAGAAAGTTTTAATTTTTTGGTACATGGACTGGACCGATTTTTCTGAAACTTTGCACACATTGAGCTGTCATGGCTTTATAATTTCGTGATTGAAAAAATAGGCGGGGCCACGACCATAAAAAATTAGTTATCAGTTTTAGCTACTTGCACTGGACCGAATTTTCTGAAACTTTGCAAACATACTGAGCTGTTATGACTTTACACTTTCGTCATTAGAAAAGTGGGCAGTGCCACGCCCATTAAAAAAAAGGTATCATTTTGAGGTACTTGCACTGGACCGATTTTTCTGAAACTTTGCACACATATTAAGCTGTCATGGCTTTATAATTTCGTGATTGAAAAAGTGGGCGGGGCCACGCCCATAAAAAATTAGTTATCAGTTTTAGCTACGTGCACTGGACCGAATTTTCTGAAACTTTGCGAAAATATTGAGCTGTCATGACTTTACACTTTCGTCATTAGAAAAGTGGGCAGTGCCACGCCCATTAAAAAATAGGTATCATTTTGGGTTACTTGCACTGGACCGATTTTTCTGAAACTTTGCACACATATTGAGTTGTCATGACTATACAGTTTCGTATTTAGGAAAGTGGGCAGTGCCACGCCCATAAAAAAAGGTATCATTTTGAGGTACTTACACTGGACCGATTTTTCTGAAACTTTGCACACATATCGAGCTGTCATGACTAAATAATTTCGTTATTAGAAAAGTGGGCAGTGCCACGCCCATAAAAAAAAGATATCATTTAGAGGTACTTGCACTGGACCGATTATTCTGAAACTTTGCACACATATTGAGCTGTTATGACTTTACAATTTTGTGATTAGAAAAGTGGGCAGGTCCACGCCCGTAAAAAAATTATAATTTTTAGGTTTTTGCACTTGATATTCAATTAAATTCAGAATGCATTTCGATTCATTAAGGGGCGTAGCAACGCGCGCCGGGTTTGGCTAGTCTATATATATAAAAGTGAAACTCTGTGTGTGTGTGTGTTAGCTATAGACTCCGACACTGTAAAACCGATCGGGCTCAAACTTTGGTAAGTTGTTGTACACATACCAGGGAGTGTTTATGGGTGAAAAAAAGTGGGCGGGGCCACGCCCATAAAAAATTAGTTATCAGTTTTAGCTACTTGCACTTGACCGATTTTTCTGAAAGTTTGCACACATATCGTGCTGTCATGACTAAATAATTTCGTGATAAGAAAAGTGGGCGGGGCCACGCCCCTAAAAAAGTTTTAATATTGAGGTACTTGCACTGGACCGATTTTTCTGAAACTTTGCACACATATTAAGCTGTCATGACTTTATAATTTCGTGATTAAAAAGTGGGCGGGGCCACGCCCATTAAAAAATAGTTATCAGTTTTAGCTACTTGCACTGGACCGAATTTTCTGAAAGTTTGCAAACATACTGAGTTGTCATGACTTTACACTTTCGTCATTAGAAAAGTGGGCAGTGCCACGCCCATTAAAAAAAGGTATCATTTTGAGGTACTTGCACTGGACCGATTTTTCTGAAACTTTGCACACATATTGAGCTGTCATGACCTTATGATTACGTGATTAGAAAAGTGGGCAGGGCCACGCCCATAAAAAAAAGTTAAAATTTTGAGGTATTTGCACTGGACTAATTTTTCTGAAACTTTGCACACATACTGAGCTGTCATGACTTTACAATTTCGTGATTAGAAAAGTGGGCAGTGCGACGCCTATAAAAAAAGGTATCATTTTGAAGTACTTGCACTGGACCGATTTTTCTGAAACTTTGCACACATATTGACTTTACAATTTCGTGATTAGAAAAGTGGGCAGGGCCACGCCCATTGAAAAATTATAATTTTTAGGTTTTTTCACTTGATATTCAATTAAAATTAAGAATGCATTTTGATTCATTAAGGGGCGTAGCAACGCGCGCCGGGTTTGGCTAGTACTCATATAAACCATATAAATAATAATAAAGCTACCAAAGCAGCTTTAAATGAGATAAAAAAAATAGAATTTGTAATAAAATATACCAATCTTAACGACAACAAAATCAAATACTAAAAATTTAAACTTAAATTAAACATCGTTAAAAAAGTTTCAATAGTAAAAATACTTTATTAGAATTAGATATGTAGAAATTTTTAGAGCCTAGAACAAGAGTTGTTTTATAACGCTGCACATATAGAGTTTTGCCTCTTTAGTATAGGAAACAAAGTATTAAAAATGGATGCAACAGGAAAGTAATGAAAATTTATATAAATTAGACTACCAATTTCAGAAAACATCCAATAAAAAGTTGATTTATTGTGTCAAGTCATCGTTGCATATACTTGATAAATATGCCTTAAGAAAAATCAAACTAAAATAACTTTTGACAATCCAGCCAAATTTATTAAAAGAAAAAAGTAGATCTGGTATTCAATGTCTCTACCATTTTAGCTGATCATGTTAACTTATCTTATGTTCGTCTACTTTTCCTTCTTGCAAGACTGCTCAGATTGTTTCCATTCTTAAATCTAGATATGTTCATGGGGTTAATGAATTAAGACCTATTTCTATTCTTCCGGCTCTATTCAAGGTAGTTGAACATATTTTGAAAGATCAAATACTTTCATTTGTTCATCGTTACATTAACCCTTTACAATTTGCTTTTCGTCGTGGTCATAGTACCACATCTTTATTACTAAACCTAACATTAGATCACATTTAAGGAAAGATAGCGGCTATATTATCGCTTGATCTTTTTCTTTCGGCGACTGCGTGCAAATTAATTTTTTCATTTTTATTTGATCGATTTCAATTTGTTGATGTGAATAATAAATTTTCGGGCCTTCTTCGTCTTAATTCGGGAGTTCCTCAGGGACCGGTTTTAGGTCCTGTTCTTTTTGTTCTTTACATTAATGATTTATCTGACTGCATCAATAATTGTATTTGCAAATCGTATTCCTTTGCAGATGACGTTTTTCTTTTGTTTAACTGCAAGAGATCTAAAGTTAATACTTTTCAACTGAATATCAATGATACTCTTCTACGCTTTTTATTTTGGTGTTTGGATAACCTTTCTATAAATACTTCAAAAACAAAAGCTTTTGCTTTGGTTTTGATGAACAGTTATTATCAAATGTTAATTTATATGTTGAGGAATCTTGTGTTGAACTTGTTGACAGATTAAAATGCCTAAAAGTTTTTCTTGATAAACATTTTAATTTTGAAAGTCATATTGATCATTAGTGTTCTAAAGTTTCTGGTTTACTCGACGTTTTTATTCTACAACTATGTTTATCTTTACTACTACGTATTTAACTTTGTTTGGCGCACGCTATATTAATGCCACAGGTTTCATATGATCTGGAAATTTTTTCTGGGTCAAATATATGTGGGTCGCATTGTTAATATGATTGTAAGGTATGTGTATGGCCTTAATAGACGTGATCATGTTTCTGAATTTGTTAAACGTTTTCTTGGCTGTTGTTTTCTTAGTTTTATCAATTTGCGTCACTTCTTTTTTTTCTATAAAACTATTAAAAAAGGAATTGCAGCCTCAGTTTGCTCCAAATTTATTTTCTTTTATTCAACTCGGAACCCTCAAATTTTAATTCCGAGAATAAATAATTCGTTGTTTGAAAAATCTTCTAGTGTTAAAATAGCCCGTATTTGGAATTTTTTACTTATAGAACTTCGACTTTTTTCCCACTCAAATAATGCTTTTCGTCTAAAAATTTTATCTTTTCTTATCAATTTGTAGTATCAGGTTTATTTTAAATAGTTTGAATGTGAATATGTTTATGTATGCATAAACTTTACTTCTTTAAATAAACTTTTATTTTCCGGATTTTTCCGTTACAATGTATTAGGATCGTAAAATTTACTATTACACATATTATTTACCTAAGGAGGGCTTATATTACTTTAAATAAATTCACGTTCTGTGAAACTGTAAAGTGAAAAAGTTTTCGTATGGTATTATTGCATCATATAATATGACACACAAAAACTTTTTATTTCATAGTTTCATAGAACGAGAATTGATACCCAGCTGTGTAGTCAACAACAGCTGATAATTGAGTTTACCTTGGTTAACAGATACCTTTATGTGCCTTTAAAGTAAAATATAGGCGAATTCATACAAGTGAAATTATTAGCCTAGCTGATGGCGAATGCACTGTCATACTCTATGTTTAAAAAATTATAACTAATTTTTTTATAAGTGGTATTCTACAGAAAACATCACAGCGAATTCGCTGTTGCATACAGCTTTATATGATTTTGTACTCTAAATAAATCAATTTATAAAAATCAATTCGAAAAAGTGCTTTCCTGAAAGACGATAAAAACAAATATTAGCAATTTTGCCCAATTGCCACAGATATAATATACATATACAAATTTATAAATTCAACATATGTTTATTTTACCTGTTTATGGGTAATCTGTAACAGTTATACTCGGCAACCCTGTTTCTGATATTAAAAAGTTGTTGTTTTTTTCTTCATTATTGTTTGATGCAAATAAACATTCACCTAAAAGATTTGTTTAAGACAACAAGTGAACAAAGTCCAAGACCACCTACTACCTAAGTTTGCAAATTTTTTTTATTTGAAAATAACATATTAAAAAATGTTAAAAATTGGCAAACAAGTGATACGATATCCTAGAACGCAATATTGCCTACGTTATTCCACAGCTGCTTTACCCAAAACAAAGGTAAAACATGAAGTAAAAGACGAAATAAATTTCTCTTTTATGGCCAACATATTTAGAGGAAATTTGGTGTCAGCTCAAGTATTTCCATATCCGGATGTTTTAAGTGTTGAAGACAAGGAACTTACCAAAAGTTTAACAGAACCTTTTCAAAAATTTTACGAGGAGGTTAATAACGCTGCTAAAAATGATGAAAATTGCGAAACGGACAAAGTTACACTTGATCGTTTGTGGGAGTTAGGAGGTTTTGGTATACAGGTTCCGCAAGAGTATGGTGGTTTGTCATTAAACAATACGCAGTATGGTCGACTCGGTCAAATTGTGGGTTATAACGATTTAGGCTTAGGAATTACATTGGGCGCCCATCAAAGTATAGGTTTTAAGGGAATTCTGCTGTATGGTACTCCCGAACAAAAAGCTAAATATTTGCCACAGGTAGCTACTGGTAAAGTGTATGCTGCTTTTGCCTTAACAGAACCGAGTGCCGGTTCAGATGCCAGTTCTATTAAATGCAAAGCAGTAAAATCTTCAGATGGCAAATATTATATACTAAATGGTTCTAAAATTTGGATTTCTAATGGTGGTATTGCTGATATTTTTACCGTATTCGCTCAAACTGAAGTTGTTGATAAAGAAACAGGTGTGAAAAAAGAAAAGGTAACAGGGTTTATTGTGGAACGAGGATTTGGTGTAACTAGTGGTCCTTCTGAAAAGAAAATGGGTATAAATGCCTCTAGTACCACTGAAATCTATTTTGAAGATGTTAAAGTACCCGTGGAAAATGTTCTAGGCGAATTAGGTGAAGGCTTTAAAGTGGCCATGAATATATTAAACAATGGTCGTTTTGGCATGGGAGCTACTATGTCCGGCACCATGAAATATTGCATTGAAAAGGCTGTGGATCATGTTAACAATCGTGTACAATTTGGTAAGAAACTGAAAGAGTATGAAGGCATTAAGGAGAAAATTGCCCAAATGAATATGATACAATATGCGACGGAATCAATGGCATTTACTATATCGCAAAATATGGATTTAGGCAGTCAAGATTATCATTTGGAAGCGGCAATTTCAAAAATTTTTGCATCTGAAGCAGCCTGGTATGTATGTGATGAATCAATACAAATTTTAGGTGGAATGGGTTTCATGAAGGAAACTGGTTTGGAAAGAGTTTTGCGGGATTTGCGAATTTTTAGAATATTTGAAGGCACCAATGATATTTTAAGGCTTTTTGTGGCCTTAACTGGAATACAATATGCCGGATCTCATTTAAAAGAACTTCAAAAAGCCTTTAAAAACCCTGCTGCTAATTTGGGTTTAATATTTAAGGAAGCTTCTAGACGTGCGGCTAGCACTGTAGGCATTGGCGGTATAGATTTATCACCATACCTTGTAAGCGAATTACAAGCTCATGGTAAAGTCACCGCAGAATGCGTAGACTTATTTGGACAGACTGTAGAAGCACTTCTTATCAAATATGGGAAAAATATTATTCATGAACAAAATATTCTTAACAGATTAGCTGATGCTGCTATTGATATATATTCCATGGTAGTAGTTTTGTCACGCTCAAGTCGAGCAGTACAAAAACAATTGCCCACCGCTGAACATGAACTAAACATGACAAAGTCCTGGTGCTACCAAGCAAACGAAAGATGTCGAACAAATCTTCGCAATTGTACATCAAGTCAACAGCTATTGTATTATAAACAACTTTCTGAAATAGCAAAACAAATTACAGAAACTGGTGGCGTACATACGACTCATGTGATTGAATAAGAAAGAATTTTAAAACGATAACAAATATTAAAAGGTTTCTGTGACACTAAACATTAATTTTGTATATATAAATAATAAAAGTAAAATTGAGCTAAAAGCACGACATAACAATGTCCGGTATGTTTATGTATGTATGAAATAATAAATCGATATTTTTTTCAAAAATACAAAGGGTTGTTAATTTTTTTTATTCTTCACATGTTATTGGTGATAGGTATTAAATTTTATAAAATTATAAAACCTAAATTAGTTTTTTAAAGTTAAGAGATCTCAAATTGAATATAAGTATAATATGTACATACATTTCGGTCAATTTAAATTTATTTATTGAGTTTGTTTATTCGGATGTTTTTTGAATTCCGAACAAAAGTTTTATATCGATGGGACCTTACCCATATAATTGTTACTATACGGGAGAAGGTAAAATAAACTGTATTATCGCAATGTATCTAGCTTCTTTTGTAAAATAGCTTGAAAAACTTTTATTTTTAATACCTACTATTGCATTAATTTTTGTATCGAGGTGTATTTGTGTGAAATGCATTGAAATTCCTTAAAAAAATAAAACGCAATTTTGTAAAATATACTCGTTGGGCTTCTCTTCTTGTTACCATCGATATTTATATATGTATATTCAGGCATATTTTTATACATATCAAGCAGAATACAAAAGTCGTTTAGTTCAGTATTGTTAGCAATTTGTATTATTTTAAAATTTTGAAGTTATTTATCAATGCGCTTTACCTATAAATAGTTCCTAAATAACAATAATTTAAATTTGCCAATTTATAATCTGTACTTCATCAGTCCCCACCACCTTTAAAATCTCTGAACATTTTTCCTTAATTTCTTCGTGTATTATTTCTTGACTTTGTGTAGCATTAATTTGACACCAATAGTCTTTTTCGTTCATGTAAATTTTTTCATAAAGTTGGGCAACTTTTATTTGGAATTCCTTTTTTTCGTAACGCTCCTCACCATAATTGCCACGGCATAGTAAATCATCTGCTGTAGCCTTTAAATAGAAGACAATATCAGGCCGAGGCAAACCTTTCTCTGGACTCATGCACCATTTTAAAGGCAAACCCTTGGCTGCAGTGTAGACTATGCCAGAATATGAATAACGATCTACGACCAGAGTTATACCGGACTTTAAATTATTTAGTATTTCATTTTTTTGCTCCCATCTATTGGCAGCAAAAAGTAAATGTATAGTTTCATCATTTAATTCTTTTTTGTTGGACAAATAACCATTAATTAGTTTTCCAATATCCGAGGATCGTTCAGGAAATACCATGTGTTTTACCGGTACACATGACTTTTGCAAATGATCTACTAGGAGACGTGATTGTGTCGACTTTCCACAGCGATCACATCCTTCAAATACAATAAATGCACCACGTTTTATAGAAGAATTCATAATTGATTGTTTTAGATTTTTGTTCACCAATAACGTCTGCAGAATAACAAATGGTGTAATCATATACATACATACATTAGGTGCTAGCGTAGACGAATTGAATTTTTCGTCTAACTTTTATATGTAGGTTGACAATACTTAGCACTTAAATCTGTATTTCTGTATGGTATATGCCATTCTGACACAAAACAAAAATAGTCTGCTGGGCTCTCATCACTACCTGTTAAGTACCCTTGAATAACCCTGCAGCAACATGTTCAAGTTTTTGCAAGGTATATTAACTCCAGGTAGACTTAAGGCCACAGCTGATCATTGTTTTGTTTATGCAAAATGTCAAAATTTGTTTACGTTTTTTGTTCGTTTATATACCTCGTTTTATACTAAACGTGTTTGTATCATAAATATTTTTTATTTACTAACATTTTGCTAATTTTTTTATCAGCTGTTTAAGTGTTTGTTTTGACATTTAGGCAGTTTGTTGTAGCAACAAAATACACGGTGGGTCCACCTGAAGTTAATACCCTGCAGATAACGCGACTAGTCCATACACGCATGTAGAGTATACTCTGTAATGGACTAGAACTAATTTAAAGATCACCCAAATGAATGGAGAAAATATGGTCCATATAACCCATCGGAGAAGTCTAAAAACTACTCTTTGTCACTACTCGATGGAGCACCTACACGACCATTATACACGTTTTGACAACAATATATGTATGTAATCTTTAAAACACGAACAGTTGTCGTTTAACTACCAATTTTTTTTTTTAATGAAAAGTGATCTTTAGCTCGAAAAAATTAAAACAATATATTACAAATTTTTTTTAAATAGTTTTTTTTCAATTTTTATTTTTTATTTTTTTTTTTTTTGATTTTTTTCAATATGTTTTTTTGTTTTCAATATAATTATATATTTTATATTTTATTCGAACTTTTTTACTATATATTAAATGGTTCACATTGAAAATTTAATGTTTTTAATATATATTGTTTATTTTATTATTTTTTTTTTTTAATATTTTTTTGTTTAAAAACATACGTAAACTTAATTTATAATTTTACAATGTACATATGTGTTTTATATGTATGTTTTTTACATTAATGTACGTATTTTATATGAGATGAATGGTGATACAAACAATTGTTATTGCATGACTACACGTTGTGAAGCGTATATAAGATTCGGTACGGCCGAATATAGCACTGTTACTTGCTTAATTTTTTTAATTTGCCGTTTTTTTAAGCAAATGGTAACCCTATGGCTTGTGAAAATGTCTTTAGAGCGAATGTACTTATTAATTCTGTAAATAAAAAAAAAACTAAATAATTGTAATAATGGTACATAAAATGGAATGGTATGTAGGCACCGAATGGCAACTTCAACGCAAGGGCTTACACAAACATGTGCTGGAACTTAATTTCAATAAAGTAGAGAAGCCTCATCAAGTTTCTAAAGTTGTTATAAATGTAAAACGGGTGGACAATCTTAAGGAAAGGGAGACACAATGGCTTAATAAAAACACGTTGTTAAGCAGCCAAACCATGGAGATGGGTACTGCCTTAACGCCAATTGACTATTACTTGGAAATATTAGTGCAACAAATGATGTTGGGCGAAACGGCGAAGTGCACGATTAAAACGAAAACCCCTGAAGAGGAGGTTAAGATAATTTTGACTTTAGAAGAAATAAAAGAAACAAAGGGTATACAACAATTAACTGTGCTGGAAATGTATAACTTGGCGTTGCGTTATAAAGAAAATGGGGTGAATATGTTTAAAAAGTATCCCATATTTGCCCACGAATACTTTTCAAAAGCAGCCAAGTGTTTGATATCGTATAAGAATTTCGAGGTTTTGACTATAAAAAGAGACGGTGTTGCTGGTAAAGATATGCAGGATTTGTTAATAAAAATTCAGACCAACTTAGCAGCTTGTTTACTGAATGCAAAACGTTACGATGATGTGCTGTATCAAACAAAATTTGTAGATACTTCGAATTCGCCATCAGAAAAAAGCATTTATCGGCGGGCCATGGCTTATTATCATATGCATGAATATGAATTTTCCCAAAAAACCATAGAGAAAGTAGCGAATTACAAGGAGAAAAAAGAATTTGCAAACTTGTGTCAGCAAATTAATGACAGTAGAAAAAATAGTAATGCCCAGTACAAGGGTATGGTACAAAAAATGTTTTGTTAGTTTATAAGATTTATTTTAATATAACAGCTGTACATTTCAGTTAACTAAAAGTAATGTATTTATTTTTTCTTGTTAAATTTTAAGGGTTTCTTTTCTTTGAAGCCCCTTTTGTCTCCAAAGCTCTTTCCATCTTTGGAATTGCTCCTCTTGATAGAGGATGAATCCTTAGTGTCTAATTTAGATCTTTTTTTATTGTTTTTTAAACTGTAAGGTAGCTTAGGCCTTTTTCTACTAGCAGGTTCAGATGATTTAAATAACTCCTCATCCGGTTCTTCTCCAACCTCTTCCTTATAATAAACAGCATCATCCTCTAAATCACTATATGTATTATCTCCCTCATCTACTTTAGAGCCATTTTGGTGTAAATTTTTATTACTCTTTTCCAGTTCTTTGAGTTTTCTAGCACGGTTTTCGGCCTGCTGTTTCTTACGTTGTTCTTTAAGTTTCTGTTTTTTTTCGATAATTTTTCTAAGCTCTTCCTTTTCTTCTTCTGTCTTAAAAATATGATCGTGATAGAGAACTTCACCAGTCAAAAGACCTTCCTCAATTTTCATTAGTTGCATAGTGATGCGAGGGCCAATTTCATAAAGTTGTACCGCTGATTTGTTGTTCGCTAAATTACCTTTACGTTTAAGGGTTTGTGGTAATACAACTTGTGAATTTTCATCAGCTTCGGCTTCAGATTCAGAAGCATTGCCATCTCTAAAAATTAAAAAAGTTAAATATTTTTAAAATTCTAGTGCCTAATACTCACTGCATTATAAAATCAGCAATATCTTCACATTTTGAAAGGTTTGGAATTTGACCCATTACTAATTTCTTAACACCCTTAGTTAAACCAACTGGCACAACTTGAATGGAATAGTGGCGCATTTCCACTAAACTTGTTTGTGGATTATAAGAGAAGAGCACACATCTTCTAATAGTTGCTATATTGACCTAAAAAGGAGCAAAATATAACTTAAAAAATATTTTTTTCTAATTTGTTACAAGTTGGTCATACTTCTGCTAAATTTATAGCCGGAAACATATTTTGAAAGGTATGAGCCATTAATTTTAAATGCTTGCCATCTCCAGTAAAATTATTCATCACCACCAAAGGAGAGTGCTTAAAAATATCTTCATCGATAAATTGTTTCTTATTGGACGAAATCACATCACGGGACAAAGTAAATTGGTGGACTTTAAATGTCAGTGTAGGCCCTCGTGGCAAACGTAGAACTTTAAATGACAATTGTGTGGCGGCCTTGTTAAAAATACCCATGTGAGAGACATGAAAAAAACTACTAACAGCCACGAAATCTTTAATACGATTCATTTTTTTCTCCTTTAGTTCACTGGCCGTAAATGGTTCCATTATTTTTCGAAAATCTAATGTTAAATCCGTAATATAAGGACACGATAGACCGCGATGAATAATAAATGAATGGGGAGCTTCAACCAATTCACTCGCTTCACCTTCCTTAAAAGCCGCTGTACGTTTTTTTGGATGTTTCTTTTTAGCTTTACCCATTTTATTTAAATAAAATTTACTCAGTAAAAGCTTGAAAATATAAAAAATTCTTTACCGCGTGCTTTTTTGCGAACTGAATCAAAACAAAACCACAGTATACAACAATACGAACTGTCAAAAAACTGACTTGACTTGTATGTAACATTACCAGACGGAGAAAAAAACAAAATCGCTGATAAAAATTGTGTGTTGCCGTTTTCACGAAACAATTTCAACCTTTTTGAAACCGCGGCCCCAAAATGATTTACGAATAATCTGTCGACCCCTTAACGTTTATGCTCTTAAAGTTGGAATATATTATTAAAAAAAAAAAAGAAAAAAAAAAATTCAATATAAATAAAGCAATCCACTGCTTGCTTGCTATTCATTGAGGTGATTTACATGAGATTATTTTTAATCCGCTTGATTTTCAGCAGAAACCTAACGGTATTTGATAATTGCTTCTTTGTTTACACATCGGTATGATAAATGCAAATATAAAAAAAATTCTCTGATGTACTTATTAAATTGAGTATTTTCACTTGGTTTTGAAAAGTGAAGGAGACAACCCGCGTTTGAATCACAATTAAACTAATAATGGATAAGTTTCTTAAAAGTAAATTAAAAACAAAAAAAAGAAGGAACTACGACAATGAATATTTAAAAAACGGTCACTGCTATTGATAACAAACCATAGTGGGCCAATTCAAAGTGGTTGCATATCAGTCGTATTTGTACTATTTCATATTATTTTATGCATGCTTAAAATTTTTGTTAGTAATTTCCATACAAAAAAAATAATATGACTTTACACATTTGTTTCCTATGTATAAGAAATTGTTTATGTTATACTTTTAATCATACTGTCTCTCAGAGAGAATTTCTTCGCTTCTCACCTCTCAGAGAGAATATTTTCTATTTTCTTCTTTCCTGTATACATACAATTTTTAACAGCGTCATCTCTTTGTCTTTTTTCTTGTATTAAATACATAAGTTGTTAACAAAAGATGTTCAAAGTCACTAGTCATATTAATATGAATTATATGATATAGTACAATATGAGAGTCAACTTTGAATTGGCCCAGTGTGTCATTTGTGTTGTAGTTTTAGCACATGAAACCAACAAAGTTACTACATACTTCATCTTCAACAAAACATGAAAACGATAAAAATAAACCGTGTGAATATTTTCAAATAAAACTTAATATGTTTGAACTGCAAAAAGACAGTTTAAGTCAGGTATTATTAATATTATATTGTGAAATTATTTAATTTTCTAATGAATTTCGTCTTCATTAACACCAGCCAACTAAAAATGAACAAGCTTTCTTAGCTAATTTCAAAGTAGCATATATCGTGGATAAAAATGGAAAACCTCACACAATTGCTAAAATCTTATTTTACCAGCTGCCATATTCAAAAACTTAGATTTATAAACGTAGAAATACAAAAAGTACAATAAAATGCAAAAAAGTACCTTTCGGTCGCCCATAACATTTTCATTTTTAAGTAATTGACACTAATTATTAAATTTTAGCTTATAAATGTAAAAAATCCGAAAAAGTACATTTCTTGGTTGCCTACTTTTTTATACCCTTCACACAGTGAAAAAGGAGGGTACATATAGGTTTGTCATTCCGTGTGAAATTTCTACAATTTTCATCTCCGACCCCATAAAGTATATATTTTCTGAAAGCTTATGAATAGGGAAGTCGATTAAGCTCTGTCAGTCTGTCCGTGTGTATGTTGAAATCAACTTTTTGAAGCCCCCCGACATCGCTTGGACCCGAGTGAGGTATTGAAATATCAGAAATATTCGGGAGTAGATCGGTATTGAAAATCAGAAACATCGGTACATAAACAACTGAGATATGAGCAAAAAACCACGACCACCTCGTTTTTTTACACAATTACAACAACAACATACTTATATACATACATGCAAAAAACATGCCAAAAAAAAATTACACAAAAAAAATATATTAAAAATAAAAAAAATAAAAAATATTTTTACAAAAATTTTTTAAAAAAATTAAAAAAAAAATAATAAAATATAAATAATATCTTAAATAAAATAAGATAAAATTTTTTTGGCTCAGCTGGGATTCGATGCCACATTTAGTCTAACCAGTATATACATATGTACGTATTTTATATGAGATGAATGGTGATACAAACAATTGTTATTGCATGACTACACGTTGTGAAGGGTATATAAGATTCGGCATGGCCGAATATAGCACTGTTACTTGTTATTATTTTTTTTTGAAGTTTTTTTTTTAAATTTTTTTTTTATTTTTTTTTTGTTTTATATATATTATATATATTTTAATTTTTTTTTTAATTTTTTTTATTTTTTTTTTATTTTTTTTTAACATACAGACGTAAATTTATAATTTTACAATGGGATGGTTTTATATATATGTATGTTTTTATATGTATATACGTATTTCATATGGGATGAATGGTGATACAAACTACTGTTATTGCATGACTACACGTTGTGAAGGGTATATAAGATTTGGCATGGCCGAATATAGCGCTCTTACTTGTGTTCAATCTCAAGTTCAATCAATAGCAACTATTTTTAAAAATCTAGATTTATAAACGTAGAAAATACAAAAAGTACAACCTAATACGAAAAAGTACCTTTTTGGACGCCCATAACATTTTAAACTCAACTTGG
The DNA here is from genome assembly GCA_941918925.1 of Phyto melanocephala. Taxonomy (NCBI): domain Eukaryota; kingdom Metazoa; phylum Arthropoda; class Insecta; order Diptera; family Rhinophoridae; genus Phyto; species Phyto melanocephala. The sequence goes on along the minus strand of OW799233.1, from coordinate 43,080,698 downwards.
ATCAATAGTTTTTAATATGAAAAATCTAGATTCATAAACGTATAAAATACAAAAAGCACCAACAAAAATGTACCAGTTAAATATACTTCTTTGGTCAACCAATCATTTTCAGTCTCATTTCGATTTAACAGTTTCTAATTTCAAGATTCTAGCCAAGGTCTATTTAATAGACCTTGATTCTAGCTTCATAAAATTGAATTTACAAAGTGCCATAAAAAAAAGTACCTTTCTGGGTTTTCCATTTCAATGTGTTCCAAATTTAAAATGTTTAAATACCTATAAACAAAATATTTTAATAGACATGATAAATCTACTCTTTTTTTCATAAAAATAAAATGTTTTAAAAAGTGATAACTTTTTCCCCTAATTTTCCCCTTTTTACCCTGTTATGAATGTGTTAAATTTTTACGAAATTACATTTTTTTTCTGTCTAGAAAAAATTCTATTTCAAATTTAATGCAAATTGGCCCTGTAATTAGGAATTAAGAATATATTTCGATATTTTTCCAAAAATTTCACATAAATAATTGTTTTCATATTCTATTAGACATAATAATTATCTAATTATGTCTAAGTATTAAAAAGAGGGATAACTTTTACCCCTTACGCCTGCGAATTTGAAAAAAATGCCGATATGCTATCCCCTTAATATTTTTTCTTGGATTAACTTATATAATTTAAATTATTTGAAAATTACATAGGGTACCAAAAATGCCCGATTTTACTCCTTAAAGTACAAAAATACTTCTATAGTCGAAGTTGGATGATTTAATTTTTTTCGCCAGTGTACGTGCAAATGTTGTACACTCAAAACCCTTGAACAACCAACTAACTAAATACAAAAAATATATTTTTTTCATACTTTATAAAAGCTTTATTAAAACTTAAACGAATTGTCAACATTAGGTTCGTTCGAGAACTCACAAATTTGTACAAATTTTTACTGCATTTTACGAAATTGCGTTCGTTTACACAAATTTGTAGTAAATGAGAGCACGCACAAATAGAGAGCGAAAAGTGACAATTCTTGACTGAGTATTTGCAAATTTTTACTACAGAAATTTCTTGCAGTAAGATTTAGTAAAACCAAAAAACATATGATTCGAAAGGTAAACAAACAAAAGTAAGTAAACAAAAAGTATACAATTTGTAAAAAAAATATTAAAAAAAGGAAAATCTAAACAAAACTGCAAAATATTATTAAATTTAAATTGTTTGTGAAATAAAGTTAGTTAACAATGTCTACAGATGAAAGAATGGAACTGCCTGAATCTGGCGCAGGTATACATACTTAAATACATATTTGCACATATGTATGTACATAGTTCCCATTAAACAACACAATTGGGTGTTTCACAAGGTGTCTTATCATGTCATATTGTTCTAAAATTTTACAGTGGTTTAAAAATGTTGTTGTTGCTTTTCAAACAAAAAGTGTCTTATAATAATAGAACTTTTTACGCTATTTTTATTGTGCTGTCGTATTTAATAAGCAGAGACCTGTGCTAAATGGCTAAGCCAAGCCGCAACAGTTTTTGTAAGCTGTTGCCGTTCATTGTATAATTTTATTGGGCCGACATCCAAATTTGAGCGCAGTTGCTAATTTTTGATTTGGTGCGTCAAATAAGATCGGCTAAGGACTCTGCTGTTTTTGTTTATCAAACAAAATTTAATTTATTTGTAATTTATTTACTTGAGTTTGCCATTACAACATCTAAAATGTACTTTTCTCACAAACTGGCTATTATTTTGTTTTTTTACTTGTTTTTGGCATTATGAAAAAAAGTATTTATTTTTATAATTTTTTACATCAGCTGATTTAAATTCAAAATAGCACACTGAGTCGTATAAGATTTAATTATTGTTCAAGTGTCTCCGACTTCCTATACAGAGGTATAGGTCGATTTACGGAGCCGGAACCAACGTGGAATACCCTGGCTATTTGGTTACGTACCTCTGCCAATTAATTTCAAAGTCAAAAAAAAAAATTAATTATGAGGGGTTGTTCACAATAGTCTTAATTTTTCATGCTATTATTATAGGACATATGACTTCATGACACTACTGTGAATCCCCCAAATATTTATTTGCCATCAGCTGTTGCTTCAATCTTACGAATTTTTACAAATGTCTGTTCGAGTACTTTTTTGGACAAATTCTCTTTTTGAGAGTAAAATTTTCAATTTACTAAATAATTACTTATTTACTACAAAGTGCAGTAAAAGTACTCGAACGAACCTATTATTGTTCGTTTTGTTTACAACTTAAATATGCGGCAACATATTTCGGAATATGTAAATCAGTTTCTTGGCTGTTCATTTAAACAATTTTTGGAATATAGGAATTTGAGTTATTTCTATGGCTTTATGAAAAATGGTTTTCCCTCAGCACTTTGTAAGACTTTTATTTTTTCGCGATTAATTAGAAATCCGCAAGTTATCATTCCTAGAATATCATACCACGTTTTTGAAGTGTCATTTATTGTTCGTATTGCTCGATATTTTAATAACTTACCTGCTAACTTGAAAAGCTTCTCGCTCTCAGTAAATGTTTATAGTAGTAAATTATTTAATTATTTATCGAATTTGTAGGGTTTGTTGCTGTTCTTGGACCATGTTTTTTGTGTTAATTTTTTCTTACTTTTATATTTAGTTAATGTAACGGCTGGGGAGCCAAAGGAATTTAAATTGAATTTAAGATTTAGGAAAGTAATGTATTTTAAGATTTATATATATATATATTTTTGTTTTTTCTTTTCAATTTTCATTTTGGTTAATGATGTAGTTTGGGTAAAGTTGTAATTACTACTAGGTTTGTTCGACGTAAATCCGGGTAAAGTCCGGTAAAATGAGAGTAAACAAAAAATTCTCTCAGAAAACGATAAATTTACCCAAAATTGCTGGAACACAAAAAACCACATCTGTGAACCACATTTCAAGCCCGAAAAAAAATGTCAAATTGTACATACCAATAACAGGTGTTGTTAGTGTTGTCACCACAGGTATTTAAAATTACGTTCCTAATGAGTGAAAAATACCCAATTTAAATAAAAATACGCAGCGTATAAATTAACATTTCAAATACAAAATAGAAAATTATAGATAATAAACAATTTAAAAATAAGAAGAAAATATTAAATTACTTATTAACTTAGTGCACTTCATTAAATTTTTACATATTGAATGAAATTACCCACATTTAACACCTAATTTAGATAATTCCCAACGAAGTGACAACACTGCCTGTTGTTTATAAATAAAAAGTCGAAACGGTTTAATTTTTGTTTTTAATTAAATAAGAAAAATGGATGGAAAATTAAATGTAAATTGTTCTCCACAAACTTATCGACTTATTGAAAATGGTAAGAGGAATTTAGTAAATGATTTGTTTTTTACTTAATTAAATGTAAATTGTTCTCCACAAACTTATCGACTTACTGAAAATGGTAAGAGGAATTTAGTAAATGATTTGTTTTTTACTTAATTTTTCACTTTTTAAGATGAAAACTACAGGCAAGAGATTGCAAGCCAGGTATTGGCTGAACAAGATACCAGTTTTAATGAAATTATTTTTGTACCGTTGGATAATCAAGACACTAGTAAGTAAAAGAAACAGTGTTGAAATAAAATTAATCATGTTCTTTTCATATTTTAGATGAACAGACAGCAGAAAAATTAGATGAAAGTACGCCTTTCCCTATAAGCGAGGATAAGCAATATTGGTGTGATGCTGCAACTAAATATATGCTCTCGTTAATAGAGGATCTGCGGCCAAAGTTGGGTAAATCTATACGTGTTAAAACCAAAAATAAAATGTATAAGATTGCTTCTGAGGAGATGGCAAAAAAAGGATATACTTTTTCTGCATCACAGATTGAAAATAAATTCAGAGGACTTGAACGTCAATTCAAAAAGGTGACTCTACACAGCAAACAAACTGGCCGCAATAGGCAAACCTGTTCGTTTGAAAGGTATGAGAAAAACATTTTTTATGTTTATAAAAAATCCACTATTTTATTGTCTTTTGTAGTGAATTATCCAATATACTGGGAGAAAAACGTTCAATAATTCCCGAATTTGTTTTAGAGAGTGGGGATGATGAAGGGATAGCTCGAAGCGTAGAAGTTGATGATATAAGCTCGGAAACGGAGAATTCACAAAAAGGTATTACTTTTTTGCATCGTTTGTACTAAATTTTTTAATTGATTTTTAAGCTAACTAAGTTTTAAATAAATTTAACATATTAACATAGTAAATATCTTATTGCAGAATATGGCCCAAGTTGCTCCAATTCAGCTTCCAGAAAGAGGAGACAAACAGGAGTAAAAGAGCAGCTGATGGAAAAATTAGAAGAAATAAAGGAAGAAAAAAAAGAATTTCACACAGCTGTGTTAAATTTATTTAAAAAAAAGATGAAAGAGAAGAAAAAAGAGAAAAAAGATCACAAAGGAAAATGGAACTGCTCGAAATGCTAGTTAGAAAAAATACTCAGCCATAACAGATTTTTTTTTTATTATTTTTTATTAAAAAGTCAATTTAGCTTTTAATATTGTTATACTTAGGCTTAATTGTTAAGTAATATATATAATAATAAAAAACTTGAATTCTAAATATTGTGAAATGTTGTATTTTATTTAGACTGAAGTTCCCTACAAATTAAGTCTCTTACAGCGCTGCCTTTTGATGTTTCCCCAGGTTGTTCATTACACAAAACTTCATCGGCATTTTCTTCTGGAAAAAACTGTATGTCAGTTTCTTTCGCAATATTGTGAAGGACACAACACGCCCTTATAAAATGGCATAACTTTTTATTGCCTTTAAGTTTGCAATAGTATAGTTGCCTAAATCTCTGCTTCAACATTCCAAAAGCATGCTCTATCCCAACGCGGCTTTGGCTTAATTTATAATTGTAATTTTTCTGAGCTATTGTCAAGTGGCCATTGTCCTTATATGGAGTAATCAGATATTGAGTACAAGGATATGCTGAGTCCCCTAATATGTAGTAATCTAAAATACATTTAATCAAATATACAAATTTTTAATTATTTGCAAATAACAAATATAAATTATGTGGGCATTTGTCCCATACTATACCTCCGCATAGGGTTGGCATCTTTTGATATAAGGGTGAATTTTTTAAAACCCAACTATCATGACATGAACCCGGGAGTCCAATAAAAAGGTTTATAAACTTCTTACTTTCATCACAAACTGCTTGAACACAAATAGAAATATTTCCTTTTCTATCTATGTATTCGTCTTTGCATTTTTTAGGGGGATCAATGACAATATGAGTTCCATCAATACTGCCTATGCATATAAAAATTAAAACTATTCAAAAGCTTTTTAAATTGTGCGTATAGTCTACATAGCTTACGCAGATTTTAATGGTGAAACATTTCTAACAGTATACTTACCTATTGCCATTGAAAAGCCACACTTATTGTTAAAAAAACATGCAGATTCTCGTTTCTTATCTTCAGTCGGCCATTTTATCACCTCTGGACTCAAACTGCTTATGAATATACATGTTTTCTCTATAATTCGGCTAATTGTTGATATTGACAAATTAAAACGGTCCGAAAGGTCACGAAAACTACAGGCCTCATGTCCAGCGAACCATAAAAATACTGCCAAATGCATTGTTGGAGAAATTCGAATGTCGGCTCGAATATTTTTAAAATGATTTGACTCCTTGAACCTGTTTGATAAATTTACAGATAATTCCCTGGAGATTCGGAAGTGCTGTCTAAATTCCTCGTGCGTATATGTTGGTACCACTTCGTCAAAGTAATTCTTTATACTATTTCTTCTTTGTCCTACCAATTCTGTTAGCATATCCACTATAAGCAACTCTTCGTCAGAATTTTGATCAATTAAGTCCAAAAGTTCATCATAATCGCCGTCCGATTCACTTGACGATTCCATTAGCCCATCAACGAGCATTTTAAAGGCAGTATCATCTGTTAAATCTTTAAAACCATTGCCACTAGCTACGTTATTTACCTGGAAAAAATATTGTTAGATTCTTATTACAGCAAATTGTAACATTACAACTTACTTCGTTGTTAATACAGGCTCCAGTTACTGTAGTAAGATCCGAGCAAACACTTTCAGTATAACACTAATTTGAAATGGATATCCACATGTTTTTTTGTTATTAATTACAATTATTTAAATAACAAAATTTCTACTTACATTTTCAGATATATTTTCCATTGTTTACAAAAAATTTTACTTTTATTTTATTTTCACAAATTTAAAACAGCTGATTTAGTTTGTGATTTGACAGCTTTACCATTTTACCCGCAAAAAAAGTGCGGGTAAAGTCTGGTAAAAAGAGAAACATAAATTACTCTCTCATGAACGTTCTCATTAACCCAATTTACCTAATTTTCAACACAAGAAACGCTTTTCGGTAAAATTGGGAGCGCGCGGGTTCCCGCGGTAACGTACGTCGAACAAACCTACTATGTAATAATTTGTTTTGGCTTTTGGGGCTTTTTTATTACGAAATTGAATTAATAAATAAATAAATAATCATGATCACAGAATACATTAGTTTGTGATCATGATAAAGGGTATCCTTTGTTTTAATCTAAGTTGCTGTCTATTTGTGTGCCAAATTTCATTTAGTTTTGGATAGCCGTTTTTGCGTGATTGAGTAACTAACATCATTTTTGCGTCTATTAAAAATTGCAAATTTTGAGAAGACTCCCTCTTGATGAGCCAGTGAGATATGCTTAATTAATAATATTAGACTAGAGGTGTTTAGAGCGGCTCTGACTTAGTTTAGTTAAGGAATTCCTAATTTGATGGATAACCTCAATGTTAGAGAGTACAGTAGTTTCATATTCATATCATATTATTTTATGGTTACTAACGATTATTACGGTATCACAAAGGTATCAATGTGATAAACCAAAGTAAGCTGCGTCCTACAACGATAAGGCATGTTGTCTTTCACTGCCCTAGACTTTAGAGTCATTAAGTTAGGTGCTAGCTTAAAAATATAATCGGATTCATTTTGGGTAGTTAATAGTCATTTAATATCTTAATCTATCAAATTTTCTTTCTGTTAATGGATCTCTGTACACCAAACTACTAACGCACTTTGTCAAGTTTGCGTAAAATCGTCGATCTGAGCAGGTAATACATAATACTATAGATCGATTCATGACCACATTTACTCTTTTGGATAATAATCAAATTCATTCCGTACCGAGCGTATAGAAGAAGACATCGCTGTACAAGACGCGAGTGTGACAGAGGGATCGATCCGACGCTGTTCTTAGTAGTTTGATTTCTGTTTGTCCACTACTTGGACAAATTCATGGAAAGTTCTTTGTTTATATATAAGACCCAACTGGTGTCACAATTAAAGCCAGTGGACCATCAATTGGGTTGTGTTCGGTAAATGTGATAAGAATCAACTAGAGATAGAATTAGATTTTATCGTTAAAGGTTTATCGGGTATGTAAACTAGCAGCATTGTCTTTTTTGGAGAGTCATGAAACTCTTTAGGTTTCATTTGATCCCCATATTGGCTCTCTTGGTTGTATAGAAACTGAAAAATATTGATTTTCGTGTATAAATTTTAGGATAAACACCGAAGCAAATGTAGTCCGGTGCTTATATGTTTAAAAATTATTTATATATGTTAAAAATAAAAAAATAAGTCTTTCGTTTTTAATTTATTAACGCGTGCTTTATTTAGCAAAGTTCAGCTCAAGACTAAATACAAAAAATCAGTTACAAAAATCAGTTCATTTTAAAGTAGCATAAAATAAGAAAACAATAAAGAATAAATGTCACAATAGAAAATACGTAAATTAGTGTTGCCATTATTTTCAAATACTTCGCATGTTCCAACAATATATTTTAAAAAAATTTTTGCCATAACTTCGTCTAATAGTGACCGACTTGTACAAAATTGTATGAATATCTCCAGAGGCATACCAAATTTATAATTAGTAAGAACTAGTGATGGGACAAGGGTATATACCCAAATGGTAAATTGGGTATTTAAATGTAAATACCCAGGTATTTACCTAAGCACCTGGGTATTTACCCAAAATGTGGGTATAAATTAGAATAAAGAAAAATTTAAATAAATTTAAAGAATTTAATTTTTTGTTATAAATTAGATTTTTTAATAACAAATGAAATAATTTTTAAATTTAATCATAATCGCTGTCGCTGTCCGTATCCGATAAAAGCTCATATCGAGTAGAGTGCGTGATTCCTGTTGAAGTTGAAGGGATATAGTCTTGAGTGCCTTCTAGTGAAGAATTCATGGCATTTTCAAATTGAGTGGAGTGCGTGCTTTCTGCCGAAGGTAGTAACCTATTTTTAAAAAAAAGTTCCAGTTTCACGATATACATATGTACATATATGTTATTTTTCCTGCTCTTTGTGTTGTTAAACGGTTTCTTTTTTTTGAGTGAATGAAGCTGTGGGTACTAAAGCTAAACAACTCGCTGGGAACAAATATTTAAGAGTGAATGAACCAAATTCTCTTTATGCACCTGAGGCTCAAGCTTAGGTTTCGAAACTTTAGTCTTTCTAGTTGCTTCAGCATTGTTGTTGTCATCACTCCCACACATTACATTAAATTCCCATAAGCACGCTGATCAGCGGTTCTTATTAAGAATTGTTGTTGTGTTTGATGCAGTCAAAACTGCCTTATCTGAGCAAAACGCATCAAGAAATACACATAAAAGAAATATGTTCAAAATAAATTCGAAGATGTTCACATTTCTGTTACTCTACGTAACAACGAGTATTTGTTATTCAAATGCGTATTTACCCGAAATTAAATAAATACCCGGGTATGAAAGTGGGTATAAATGGGTAAATACCCAGCGTTGGGTAAATACCCAGCGTTGGGTAAATACCCAGGTCTAAACCCATCTCTAGTAACAACCAAGTCTATAAATTATCCTAGGGCTAGAAAATTTTAATTTTTATGGAAAAAATAAGCGAAAAAACAAAAACAGTCGTATGTATGTATTAGCTCATATCTTAGAAAGTTATGGGTCGATTATGCTGATTTCGAATACAGATCCGCTCCCGAATATTTCTGATATTTGAAAACCTTACACGGATGTCGGGGGCTTCTAAATATTGATTTCAACATACACACGGACAGACGGAAAATGTTTAATTGACTCCCCTATTCATAAGCTTCAGAAAATATATACTCTATGAGAGTAGTTCTTGTTTATTCTCATTTTACCGAAATTTACCCAAAAAGTGGAAAATCTAAAAATTAATGTTCTGACAATTTTTTGGTCAACGAATTTATGATAATTTGTATAGTATTTGCACATTCGTACATTATACAAACAAACTTATTTAAATAATTTTCATGTTGAAATAAATGAAAAATTTGCGAACCTATAAAACGGAGAAATAAAAGTAATTGTTTCGCTTTTGCTGGACATACATTCATTGCTTTTGTCATGTATTTAATTGACAAGATATCGTTGATGCTTTTCTTATTATCATTTATCAAGACGAATTTAAATATTTATTCCATTTGAGCAAGATTTCAGAGTTGTGCCCTTTGCTTTTAAACTCACCTACTCATTTTTGCCAGGTTAATCTTGGACGAACTCGGTTTCTACATCCCAGTGTATTCCAAGTAAAGCAGGGTTTTGACAATGCCTGTTTCGTTCCTAAGAGCGTAAACCAATCCAAGTTATAAAATAAATTTTAAATTTTTTATTATCCCAATTTAAAAAAGCAACTTAAAATTTACAACAAAAAAGCCTTGTTAATTGTTTAAAATTTTTAAATTTATTTCATTTGAAATTTTACTTTAATTTAATTTATTTTTTGTTATTTTTCTTTAAATTACGCGCAAATATATATATAATATACTTTAATTTTTAATTTATTATACGTTTTTGCTTTTAAATTTCTTATATTGTTGTTTGTTTTATAAATTTAAAATGTAAAAATATTTAATTTATATATAAAAAAATGTATTTAAAAGGCAAAACTAAATAAAATAAGTCTTTTTCAAAACTTAATTCTGAACATAGCATATTATTTTTTCATAGAGACAAAATAATATAGGAAAGATAAAAAAAATTTAAAGCAAAAATTAGATGATTTGAAACAAAGGAAATAATTGAAAAACATATTTTTTTTGTAAGAAGTTCTGCTTAAAAACTTATATTTTTTGATTTGCTTCTTTGTCTCTTTTTTTTACTATATAATTATTAATTTTTTTTAACAGGAAAAGTTTGTTATTATTTCAGAGATAAATTAATTTTAATTGAATTGAATGAGGAAACATAAAAAGAAATGAAAAGTTGTCTCTATTCTGTATTTCAAATGGAGTCACAAATTGTTCGGAATTTGCATAACATTAATGTTATAAACAACAACACGGCAATAATTCGAAACACAGAACAGGGGAGGCATAATTTATAATATTATAATTCATTTTTTGTTTTACACAAAAAAAAAGAAGAAAAAAAATAAATTTTCTTCCGTTTCTTGTTATTGTTGTTGTTTGTTATGATGCTTTCGGAAAGGATGTTATTTAAAAGAAAGTTTTCATTTTTAAATTATAGTTGTCACACTAATTAACAGCTTCTTAGTAGAGAATAGTAATGAAAATTATATTTAAAAGATAAATAACATGGGCATTTAGCGTTATTCTGATGTTGTTGTTGATTAAAGGTGTAATAATTGTGGGGCAGATATAAGGCGGTCACTGACAGCACTGTTTGCGTACATCATTAGTAGTCGGCTTAATATCAATTGGTACATCATTGCCAGGACGTATAACATCACCTTCCGGAGGATCACGTATTTGTTTTTGAGAAACAATGCGATAAATTGCTAAAATAAATAATAATAAAAAAAATAATTAAACAATTTTATTTATTTATTTATTTTTTCTTTAACAACTTATTTTTACCCACCTGTGAGTATATTCTGGAATGCAGTTTCAACATTAGTAGAATCTAGCGCTGAAGTTTCTATAAAACTTAAGCCATTATGTTCGGCAAACAATGTCGCCTCATCCGTAGGCACGGATCTTAAATGTCTTAGATCCGATTTATTGCCCACCAGCATAATAACAATGTTTTGATCGGCGTGATCACGCAGCTCTCGCAACCATCTGTCTACATTCTCGTACGTCAAATGCTTGGCAATGTCATATACCAACAAAGCACCTACAGCTCCACGATAATAAGCTGATGTTATAGCACGATAACGTTCTTGGCCAGCTGTATCCCAAATTTGGGCCTTAATAGTTTTACCATCAACCTATACACAGTGCACATTATTTTTGTGTATTTTTATTTAAAGGACGAAAATTAAAACAAAGGACACATTATTAGTAGGTATTAAAAAAACAATAATGTAGAATTTAAAGGTGCAGGCTACATATTTGTTTGTTTTCAATTTCTTTTTATTATACACAAATTTTACAGAAACAATTTTAAAAAGTTATCGACGTATTCCTTAAAAAATATTTTAAGTTTATTGAAGACGTACTTATGAGTACGGCAGTCAGTCTTTAAATAATTATAATTTAATTTTTTAAGAAAATTCGGGTAAAAATATTTTACAAAATACTTGATTTAATTGCGATTTTAAAGAAAAAATTCACTTTTAATAATGAAAGTATTTTATGGAAAATTTGTTATCTCACCTAGTCGAGTTTAAAACATATTTAAAACCAGCAACAAATAAATGACAAATTTCATAATTGAAATTTAGGACAAATTGCATACTGACCTTAAGTAAGAAATCATAGTTCAAGTAAAAAATTATATTTTTTGAACAAAAATCTTCAAATTATAGATCATTAAAAATAAAGTCATTATTCTGGCAACGCTGTCCCTGACCTAAACAATTTTTATGTACTTTATTTGCTGTTTGTTTGTGTGTATAGGTTGGTAATCTCATTGCCAATTGCCAAAGAAGGCAAAAAAAAACTATAAAGTGCAAAATTTTAATTTATAGTACAAACAATCCTTATTTTTATTAGACGCGGTAAAAATCAATAACAATAAATGCCTCCACTATATAAATTTACTTTCGTTTTTTGGCACATACATACATATATATGTATATATGTATATACTTAAATATAAGTGTACATACTATGTACATATATATGTATGTAGGTACATACAAACACCTTTTATTTGGATTTCTTTTGATCCTTTTTGACTTTTGTATTTGTAAAATATAAGTTATATGCTGTTTGCTGTTTGAGTTCTTTTATCTAAATATTTACCTCTATGCTACGTGTGGCAAATTCCACACCAATCGTTGATTTCGATTCCAAATTAAATTCATTGCGCGTAAAACGTGAGAGTAAATTACTTTTACCAACACCAGAATCACCAATTAGTACAACTGTAAAAAAAGAGAAAAAGATAATTTATTAAAACATTTTAATACAAACTTATTAAATTTGAATTTATACATTAAATAAACGTTAAAATTGTAACCTTATTGTTTCACTATACCTTTTTAAACTGACTACTAGGTAGGTATATGAAATAATATATTCTTGTATTTATGTATTGCGGTCGATCCATTTAACCGTAGTCAAAGTAAATGTACATTATTATTTTAAGCTAAAAATATAATTTTATTTAAACAATTTTAATATCTACATATTTAATTACTTTGACTTAAATTTCTTTCCTAAAGTAAATCCAATACCTAAACTGTAAACACAAAATATAAAAAAAAATTTGATATATGAACAAGTAAGTGCGCTATATTCGGCAGTGCCGAATCTTATATACCCTTCACAACGTGTAGTCATGCAATAACAGTAGTTTGTATCACCATTCATCCCATATAAAATACGTACATACATATAAAAAATAATTATAAATAAAAACATCCCATTGTAAAATTATAAATTTACGTATGTATGTTAAAAAAAAAAATAAAAAAAAAATTTTAAAAAAAATAATAAAAAAAAATTTTAAAAAATAATTAAAATATATATAATAAATATCAAACAAAAAAAAAATAAAAAAAAAATTTAAAAAAAAAATATAAAAAATTTATTTTTTTGGCTCAGCTGGGATTCGATGCCATGTTTACTCTAACCAGTATACACGTTTGTATGTATGTATGTATGTTGTTGTAATGTTGTTTTTGTGAAAAAAAATCGAGGTGGTCTTGGGTTTTTGCTCATATCTTAGTTCTTTATGTACCGATGTTTCTGATTTTCAATACCGATATACTCCCGAATATTTCTGATATTTTAATACCTCACCCGGGTCCAAGCGATATCGGGGGGCTTCAAAAAGTTGATTTCAACATACACACGGACAGACGGTCAGACTGACAGAGCTTAATCGACTCCCCTATTCATAAGCTTTCAGAAAATATATACTTTATGGGGTCGGAAATTAAAATTGTAGAAATTTCACACGGAATGACAAACCTATATATACCCTTTTTATACCCTTCACACAGTGAAAAAGGGTATATATAGGTTTGTCATTCCGTGTGAAATTTCTACAATTTTGATTTCCGACCCCATAAAGTATATATTTTCTGAAAGCTTATGAATAGGGGAGTCGATTAAGCCCTGTCAGTCTGTCCGTCTGTCCGTGTGTATGTTGAAATCAACTTTTTAAAGCCCCCCGACATTGCTTGGACTCGGGTGAGGTATTAAAATATCAGAAATATTCGGGAGTAGATCGGTATTGAAATCCAGAAACATCGGTACATAAACAACTGAGATATGAGCAAAAACCCACGACCACCTCGATTTTTTTTCACAAAAACAACATTACAACAACAACATACATACATACAAACGTGTATACTGGTAGAGAAAACGTGGCATCGAATCCCAGCTGAGGCAAAAAAAATTTTTTCTTAATTTTTTTATATTTTTTTTAAATTTTTTTTTATTTTTTTTTTTTATTTTTTATATAATATATTATTTATATTTTTATTATTTTTTTTTAATTTTTTTTTTGTTTTATATTTATTATATATATTTTAATTATTTTTTAAAAAAATTTTTTTTTTAATTTTTTTTTAAATTTTTTTTTAAAATTTTTTTTTTTAATTTTTTTTTTAATTTTTTTTTTAATTTTTTTTTTAACATACATACGTAAATTTATAATTTTATAATGGGATATTTTTATATATGTATGTACGTATTTCATATGGGATGGTGATACAAACTACTTTTATTGCATGACTACACGTTGTGAAGGGTATATAAGATTCGGCACGGCCGAATATAGCGCTTTTACTTGTTCACTGTGTGAATGGTATAACAAGTAAGAGTACTATGTATATTCGGCCGTGCCAAATCTTATATGCATACAATAACAATAGTTTCAATAGTCTCATATGAAATACGTACATACATATGTATATAAAAACATCCCATTCTAAAAATTATAAATTTACGTATGCGTGTTAAAAAAAAAATACAAAAAAATTAAAAAAACAAATATAAAATAAAAAAAATTAAAAAATGATTATTAAAAAAAATTATTAAAAAAATAATAAAAATATAAATATTATATAAAATAAAAAAAAAAAATTAAAAAAAAACATTTTTTTTGGCTCAGCTGGGATTCGATGCCAAGTTTACTCTAACCAGTATACCACGTTTGTATGCATGTTGTTGTTGTGTTAAAAAAAAAAACGAGGTTGCCGTGGTTTTTTGATCATATCTCAGTTGTTTATTTACCGATGATTTTGATTTTCAATACCGATCTACAAAATACACACGGACAGACAGTCAGAGCTTAATCGACTCCCCTATTCATAAGCTTTCAGAAAATATATACTTTATGGGGTCGGAAATGAAAATTGTAGAAATTTCACACGGAATGACAAACCTATATATAACCTTTTTCACTGTGTGAAGGGTATAAAAAAGGACAGATAATGTATCCAGTGTAAAGTTTAAAGCAACTAGTGTATTTCTAACCACAAACTAGTTACTTTATCTGCAGGGTAGTTTGTTTTTATTTATTGAGTTTTTTACACACATATGATTTGCGCATGTGTAGTAGCAACTTTAATCGCTTACAACTCCCAAAATACTAAAATAATTTTAATAGGATTGATATTGCGCATTGTTAATACATTCGTTTGTGGCTTTTTACGTTTCGTGTACTATAGGCTTAAGCACACACATTGCAATATTTTGAGGATATCGGTATTGATCGATCTATAAACAACTGAGATATGATAAAAAAACCTAGAGCACCTCGTCTTTTCACACCAATACCAACTGGATGAACGTAGGTTCGAATCCCAGTTAAGACAAAAAAAAATTTTTTTTTAATACATACATAAATTCAATTTATAATATTACAATAGCAGGTTATTAAATGAAACATATATGAATGTATGTATTTCATATTAATAAGATAAGTGGTGAAACAATTGTTTTTGCATGACTACATGTTGGGAAGGGTATATAAGATTCTGCACGGCCGAATATAGCACTCTTACTTGTTTACAATTAATATCGTGCGTTTTGGTTGAACCACCCTTTACAATTCAAAAAGATGAATTAATTACATATGTATATAAAAAATTTATTTTCTTTGTTTTCGGGATAAAAGTCTTTATATTTTATTAAATTAAGAGATAATATTCTGTTGGTGGGGAATTATATGTGGTTTTAGATACACAATGTTGTATTTGAATACAATGTAATTCGGGTCATTTCCGCCATTAAATAATACATATTTTAACATATTCCACCCCCTGTACCGCCACACCTGAGAAAGAACGTTATATTTATACCCGCTTTAGTTTTGTAATCTACTTATCAACTGAGATGTAACAACCCCATTCAGGTATGTCCGAAATGGCCCGCATAACTAGGTATCAGGTCAATGCAATGCATCGGTTTTATAGTTGATGCATTGTTTCGGAACTTTGCATATGTATGTGATTAAAATACAGTAGCAATACTGTATACAAACTTTGTATACGAACGTTTTGGAAGTCAACCATACCCTTCACACGACAGTATAAAAGGGTATATATACATATGTAGGTTTGTCATTTCGTGTGAAATTTCTACAATATTCATATCCGAACCCATAAAGTATATATTTTCTGAAAGCTTATGAATGGGGGAGTCGATTAAGCTCTGTCCGTGTGTATGTTGAAATCAACTTTTTGAAGCTCCCCGACTTCGATATGACTTGTGTAAGGTATTAAAATATCAAAAATTTTCAGGAGCAGATCAATATTGGAAATCAGCATAATCGCCCCCTCACTTTCTAAGATACATATCAGCATAAACACGACTGCCTCCATTTTTTGGTTATTTTCACCACAAAAATTAAAATTGTTCAGCTCTAAAATAATTAATAAGCACGGTTGTTGCTATATGTAGATTTGATATGTATGCCTCTGGAGATATTTATGAACAATTTTGGACAAATTGGTCACTAATCGTCAAAGTCATAGGTAAAAATTATTTGAAAAAATATATTTTTTTCAATATATTAAAATGTTTCAAACTTCTGAATCATTTTTGAACACGCTTAAGATTATAAGCAAATTATAAGCCGTAATCATAGAAATTATTGCTAAGAAAAACTCACAAATCGGTTTGAAACCAACTGAGATATAAGCACCAAAATACAAGTGTTTTTCCTTAAATTTACAAACGGAAATCGATATTTTTCAGTTGCAACCAAGAGAGCTAATATCGAAATCAAATGAAAGAGCTTGAGTATTAAAATATAGTTATCAATGAAAAGAAAAAGATCCAAGATGGCGTCCTAGTTTAAATGGCGAATATATGAGTCACTTTAACACCCACAATATTGGTATCAAATAAAAGCGATCGAACAGTACAATGTAGTAAACTATTGAAACAGTGTAAAATCCAAGATGGCGTCTGAAACAAAATGGGGAAGAAATTTTTTTAACGCCAACAATATGGGTATCAAACGAAAGGGATTGACAAATAGAATGCAGTTAACTATGTAAAAATTCATAATAAATAAATAAATATAAAACAAGTAACAGTGCTATATTCGGCCGTGCCGAATCTTATATACCCTTCACAACGTGTAGTCATGCAATAACAATTGTTTGTATCACCATTCATCCCATATAAAATACGTGCATACGTACACGTTAGAATAAATGTGGCATCGAATCCCAGCTGAGCCAAAAAAATTTTATTTTATTTAATATATTATTTATATTTTATTATTTTTTTTTAAATCTTTTTAAAAAATTTTTTTAGAAAAATTTTTAAAAAATTTTTTTGAAATTTTTTTTAAAATTTTTTTTAAATTTTTTTTTTTTTGTAGTTTTTTTTATTATTTTTTTCTTATTTTTAATATTTTTTTTTTTTTAATTTTTTTTGTTTGGTATGTTTTTTACATGTATGTATGTATGTATGTTGTTGTTGTAATTGTGAAAAAAAACGAGGTGGTCGTGGTTTTTTGCTCATATCTCAGAAAGTTATGGGGCGATTGTGCTGAATTTCAATAGCGATTCATTCCTGGATATTTCCAAGAGATTGATACCATATACAGATCTGAGGAACATATAGTTGCTTCTAAAAGTTGATTTCAACCAACACACGGACAGACGGGAAGACGGTCAGGGCTTAATCGACTCCTCTATTCATAAGCTTTCAGAAAATATACACTTTATGGGGTCGGAAATGAAAATTGTAGAAATTACAAACGGAATGACAAAGCTATATATACCCTTGTGCACCACAGGTGAAGGGTATAAATATAATAATAAAACAAGTAACAGTGCTATATTCGGCCGTGCCGAATCTTATATACCCTTCACTACGTGTAGTCATGCAATAACAATTGTTTGTATCACCATTCATCCCATATAAAATACGTGCATAAGTACACATTAGAATAAATGTGGCATCGAATCCCAGCTGAGCCAAAAAAATTTTATTTTATTTTATTTAATATATTATTTATATTTTATTATTTTTTTTTATATTTTTTTTAAATTTTTTTTAAAAAAAATTTTTAGAAAAATTTTTAAAAATTTTTTTAAAATTTTTTTTTTAATTTTTTAAAAAAAATTTTTTTGTAGTTTTTTTTATTATTTTTTTCATATTTTTAATATTTTTTTTTTTGTAATTTTTTTTTGTTTGGTATGTTTTTTACATGTATGTATGTATGTATGTTGTTGTTGTAATTGTGAAAAAAAACGAGGTGGTCGTGGTTTTTTGCTCATATCTCAGAAAGTTATGGGGCGATTGTGCTGAATTTCAATAGCGATTCATTCCTGGATATTTCCAAGAGATTGATACCATATATAGATCTGAGGAACATATAGTTGCTTCTAAAAGTTGATTT
Source organism: Phyto melanocephala (assembly GCA_941918925.1). NCBI lineage: Eukaryota > Metazoa > Arthropoda > Insecta > Diptera > Rhinophoridae > Phyto > Phyto melanocephala. The sequence continues at coordinate 43,062,358 of OW799233.1, read as the reverse complement.
CAACCAACACACGGACAGACGGACAGACGGTCAGGGCTTAATCGACTCCTCTATTCATAAGCTTTCAGAAAATATATACTTTATGGGGTCGGAAATGAAAATTGTAGAAATTACAAACGGAATGACAAAGCTATATATGAAACATAAAATCTAGGTTTACTAGCGATGATGTGGTATTTATGTACAATGTACATGATGGTGGAGGGTATTTTCAGATTCGGCAAGGCCATTCTTACTTGTTTTTCCTTACTTTTATACATACTTTTTTGTAACGGTTGGGAAGCCAAAAGGAGTTAATAAAAAAATTAAAAGAATTAAATTATTTTATGATAAATATTTATTAATTCTTCCTTTTATATTTTGATTGTTAAAGTTGTTTATGAAAAGTTGTAAATACTTCACCTTTTTTGGGCTTTTTTTTTACAAAATTATATAAATAAATAACAAATTTGCAATAAAATATCGGCCTTATTCATAACAAAAAGTTAGCTACAGTTTATACACTACGTACAATGAGCTGCTAACTAGAATTCCGATTGGCAGCTCGTTGGCACAGAGTTTATTCATAACAAACTTTTATCCGTCTGCCAACTTTTAAAAAACCAACTCTGAAATTGCATGATACTCCTCAAAAATGCAACCATTTTTTGTATATTATCCCTGATTTTGACATTTTATTGTTTTTCCATCCATACTAACAATTTTTAAAATTTAAAAATAAATTAAACAAGTAAGAGCGCTATATTCGGCCGTGCCGAATCTTATATACCCTTCACAACGTGAATTCATGCAATAACAGTGGTTTGTGTCACCATTCATCCCATATGAAATACGTACATACATATAAAAACATACATATATAAAAACGTCCCATAGTAAAATTATAAATTCACGTATGAATGTTAAAAAAAAATCAAAAAAAAAAAAAATTTAAAAAAAAATTTAAAAAAAAAAAAAAAATTTAAAAAAAAAAATTTTTAAAAAAATTATTATGTATATAATATATACAAAACAAAAAAAAATAAAAAAAAAATAAAAAAAAAAATTTAAAAAAAAATTAAAAAAAAAATTTTTTTGGCTCAGCTGGGATTCGATGCCACGTTTTCTCTAACCAGTATACACGTTTGTATGTATGTATGTTGTTGTTGTAATGTTGCTTTTGTAAAAAAAAATTGGGGTGGTCGTGGGTTTTTGCTCATATCTCAGTTGTTTATGTACCGATGTTTCTGATTTTCAATAGCGATCTACTCCCGAATATTTCTGATATTTTAATACCTCACCCGAGTCCAAGCGATGTCGGGGGGCTTCAAAAAGTTGATTTCAACATACACACGGACAGACGGTCAGACGGACAGACTGACAGCGCTTAATCGACTCCCCTATTCATAAGCTTTCAGAAAATATATACTTTATGGGGTCGGAAATCAAAATTGTAGAAATTTCACACGGAATGACAAACCTATATATACCCTTTTTCACTGTGTGAAGGGTATAAAAAATAAACGAATAAAATAATTTTTTATAAAAATGTAAAAGCAAGGTAAACGGTCTGTAAATTAAGAACAGGATGAAAATGTAGGTAAAAAAAATATTGGTAATGTAAAACAACAACACAGAACAGCTGTTTTCACAAGTTGGCAAACGTTTGGCAGCTCGTTAACAAGAGTTTAGCAAATCCTTAGCCAGAGTTTGGCATGTGTGTTATGAATAAACTTTATGCTAACTTTTTGTTATGAATAAGGCCGTATATATGTATTTAGGCCGTGTAAATTATTATCAACTCAAAAAGTATAAGTTAAACGCATTTTTAATTAATTGTCATAAATATGATTAAAAAAATATGTGTCTTTGTATGTATGTATTTACATACATTAAAAAATACGTAGTATTTGTAAATATTGTACTATATTATAATTCAACATTAAAAGGCGTAGTTTAGTAAAATGTCTATGAATGAATGTCAAAAGCAAAATTCAATAAACAAATAAATTAAATCATCATAATAAAAAAGAAATATTTATTGAGTTTTTTTAAGCAAACTGTTGAAAATGAATGTATGGATAGATTAAATAAAAAGGTTATTTTGTAAAAAGTGAAATTTGAGAAGAATTTATAAATTATATACATGTTAAACTTATGGTAAAAATTTATTATGAAATTTAACATTTGTTAAAAAAAATTCTTTAAAAAACATGTTTATTAACTGACTATACTTTCTGTCTTGATTCATCAACTAATTCATTGATTTAGTTGATTCATCAACTTATCATTTCTACAATATTGATTTCCGGCCACACAAAGTAAAGGGTGGTTAAATTTTAAGGGCCGATGTTGATTATTGAATAAAACATAAATTATTTAGGAAATTATTGTCATTTCTTTTTATTATGATAATATTGGTTTGGCGCGAACTCAGCGGCACATCTCCATCCGATGGTCCAAATTTTCAATGACTATGTTGATGTTAAATTGTTGGGCACGATGATGAGTCGAGGTTGTCTGCTCCTTTGCCATACTATCTCGCGACAAACAACAATGTTTTCCGTTCAACGAACTAAGAGGGCGTATACAGGTGTTTCACATTTTATACAGACCTGGGGACTGATTCTCGCATCCGTATACGAGCGAAATTATATTCGAACGTGCGAGTTGTCTTACTTTTGGGATTCTCTCATTTGATATCGAGTATCGTCTATCGAAATTTCTAATGATGGTATTCGATAACGAGCTACATTTCGAATGCAACCTTGGGAGTGTAAACTTGTTAGCAAAAAATCATTCGAGTTAAACAGAGAACAGAAAAGAAAATGTAAGTTAAAAATTTATTTTTTTTTAAGTAAATTTTTATATTTCTAGATCAAAGTTAACAAAAATAAATTATTCTCAAAAAGAGATCCTTGGAAATTGTATGGCAAAGCACACAGATTAGGCAAAAAGGGCTAACCAACTTTGGAAGCAACTAGCCGCGAAACTTAATGTTTCTAGTCTCACCAATAAAAGATGTGAAAATGTGGCGGAAGGTCTTTTACTTTTAGTATAGATTTTTTTGTTTAGGTATACACTGATCAAAAACAACATGTAAAAAAGAAGTTTTCTTTTGATAAATCTTCGAAGAAAAGAACCGGTGGAGGCCCGTATGAAGAAAAAAACTCACTCAAGTAGAGGAACAAATCTTGGCTGTGCAAAGTTTTGGATCAGTTTTAAAAACACAAACAGAGCCAAAGTCAAACCTAAAACTTTTAGGTGATGAATTAAGTGTAATAGCGCCTGAAGGTCGCAATAATGACTTGCCATGCACTTCTTTGTCTTTAATCTCGGACAGTAACCACTCCTCATGTATAGAAGATGATAATTTAGAAGAATCAGTGCCAGAAAAAATAATAATATACGGAGACTTAAAAAACTAGCGTAAAGAAAAGGGAAACAAAGCTTAAAAATTAAGAAAGAGAAGCAATACTTAGACAAACAAATTAAAGAAATAGAGTTGCAAATACGAAGAAAGGAGTTAGAAACACTTAATATGGGCATCGAAATGCAATAAAAATAGCAATAAATCCCTATGTACATACAACTTTTATAAGCTTTAATTTTTTTTTAGTTTCAAAAAATATGAAAAAACAAGTAAAAGTGCTATATTCGGCCGTGCCGAATCTTATATACCCTTCACAACGTGTAGTCATGCAATAACAGTAGTTTATGTCACCATTCATCCCATATGAAATACGTACATACATATATAAAAACATCCCATTGTAAAATTATAAATTCTCGTATGTATGTTAAAAAAACAAAAAAAAAAATAAAAAAAAAAAAATTACAAAAAAAAATTAAAAAAATAAATTTAAAAAAAAAAAAAAATTATTATATATATAATATATATAAAACAAAAAAAAAATAAAAAAAAAAATTAAATAAAAAATAAAAAAATATAAAAAAAAAATAAAAAAATATTTAAAAAAAAATTTTAAAAAAATTTTTTTTTGGCTCAGCTGGGATTCGATGCCACGTTTTCTCTAACCAGTATACACGTTTGTATGTATGTATGTTGTTGTTGTAATGTTGTTTTTGTGAAAAAAAAAATCGAGGTGGTCGTGGGTTTTTGCTCATATCTCAGTTGTTTATGTACCAATGTTTCTGATTTTCAATACCGTTCTACTCCCGAATATTTCTGATATTTTAATACCTCACCCGGGTCCGAGCGATGTCGGGGGTCTTCAAAAAGTTGATTTCAACATACACACGGACAGACGGTCAGACGGACAGACTGACAGGGCTTAATCGACTCCCCTATTCATAAGCTTTCAGAAAATATATACTTTATGGGGTCGGAAATGAAAATTGTAGAAATTTCACACGGAATGACAAACCTATATATACCCTTTTTCACTGTGTGAAGGGTATAACAAGTAACAGTGCTATATTCGGCCGTGACGAATCTTATATACCCTTCACAACGTGTAGTCATGCAATAACAACTCTTTGTATCACCATTCATCCCATATAAAATACGTGCATACGTACACGTTAGAATAAATGTGGCATCGAATCCCAGCTGAGCCAAAAAAATTTTATTTTATTTTATTTAATATGTTATTTATATTTTATTATTTTTTTATATTTTTTTTAAATTTTTTTAGAAAAATTTTTTTAAAATTTTTTTTTTTATTATTTTTTTCTTATTTTTAATATTTTTTTTTTGTTATTTTTTTTTGTTTGGTTTGTTTTGTACATGTATGTATGTATGTATGTTGTTGTTGTAATTGTGAAAAAAACGAGGTGGTCGTGGTTTTTTGCTCATATCTCAGAAAGTTATGGGGCGATTGTGCTGAATTTCAATAGCGATTCATTCCTGGATATTTCCAAGAGATTGATACCATATACAGATCTGAGGAATATATAGTTGCTTCTAAAAGTTGATTTCAACCAACACACGGACAGACGGATAGACGGACAGACGGTCAGGGCTTAATCGATTCCTCTATTCATAAGCTTTCAGAAAATATATACTTTATGGGGTCGGAAATGAAAATTGTAGAAATTACAAACGGAATGACAAAGCTATATATACCCTTGTGCACCACAGGTGAAGGGTATAAAAATAAGTTCTTTACAACACTGAACTAAAAACTCGATTCGTTTCTTATCGAGTAACATCATTAGAATATTGTACGCTATCGAAATTAATTTCGATACGAGTTGTATTTCGATCACGAATGCGAGTATTAGCTTCTGGGATCAAATTACGGCATTCGATCATGATCGAAATTTTACTCGAACGATCAAGTTCGCTGTGATTTAGGTATAGAGATTCTAATAAGAATTTTAAAATTTCCGTCACGTTTGAATGCCGTTATTTGCCCCCTGTTTTGCTTAAATTTAAATATTGTGGACGAATTTAAAAGATCATGTTGTCGAAAATAGTCACAAAGTGCACGACATGCATTTTGATTTGAACGCCCATTTTCATAATAAGCCTGAATAACTTTAACGCGTTGCTCGATTGTGTATCTTTCCATGAAATTTTAAAAGAAACTTAACATTTAGGTTTGGTTCACATTCAACATCGGCCCTTAAAATTTAACCACTCTTTACATTAAGCTGATATCCAAAATTCATTGCATTAGTACAACAACACTTGCATAAAAAACACATCCGTTTGTAAAACCATCTTGTATTTTTTTTTATGTTAAACTGCAATTATAATAGAAATACAATTTTTTTTACAACTACAACAAAAATGTTGGCATTAATTGATGATGAGACAAACTACAAAAAATAAAAGCATGTATTCAAATCCATATTTTAGATTTAAAGGAAATGGAAAATTTAATAAATAAAGTAGCATTTAATTATTTATTAAATTGATGAACCATAAATGACGAGAATAAGAAAACGCTAAAAGAAATGAAAAAATATAGTATAAAATTAAAGGGGGGCGTAATATTGTTTAAAAAAAGCATGATATCCATAAACTGTATAGGTACTAAAAATAAATATTATTAAGACTAATTCTGTGTAGTTTTTATACCCCACCTGTGGTGCACAAGGGTATATATAGCTTTGTCATTCCGTTAAAAATTTTTAAAATTTTTCTAAAAAAATTTTTTAAAAAAATTTAAAAAAAATATAAAAAAAATAATAAAATATAAATAATATATTAAATAAAATAAAATTTTTTTGGCTCAGCTGGGATTCGATGCCACATTTATTCTAACGTGTACGTATGCACGTATTTTATATGGGATGAATGGTGATACAAACAATTGTTATTGCATGACTACACGTTGTGAAGGGTATATAAGATTCGGCACGGCCGAATATAGCACTGTTACTTGTTTGAAGTAATTTTATTTTATAAAACGTTACGCCTTAACCCTTTCATTCGTATCGGGAAAGAAACTTTGAATGATACTACTTTTTCTCTATAGTAAGAATAATCATGTATTTAAAATGTGTCAGATGTATTATTAAGTTTTGAGTTATAAAATCATTAATAGAACCTTATTTTTAGCACGTTATTAACGAGATATTAGTATTAGTTGATGTAAAAATTCTCCTGAAAATAACGTCATTTGTCAATTATATTAAAAAAGTCATTGTAACTGTGTTGTTAAAAATATGTACGTTTTTATACCCTTCACCTGTGGTGCACAAGGGTATATATAGCCGACCCCATAAAGTATATATTCTGAAAGCTTATGAATACATAGAGAAGTCGATTAAGCCCTGACTGTCTGTCCGACTGTCCGTGTGTTGGTTGAAATCAACTTTTAGGAGCAACTAAATGTTCCTCAGATCTGTGTATGATATCAATCTTTTGGAAATATCCGGGAATGAATCGCTATTGAAATTCTGCACAATCGCCCCATAACTTTCTGAAATATGAGTAAAAAACCACGACCACTTAGTTTTTTTCCACAACAACATACATACAAACGAGGCATACTGGTTAGAGTAAACGTGGCATCGAATCCCAGCTGAGCCAAAAAATTTTTTTTATATTATTTATATTTTCATTATTTCATTCATTTCATTTCATTTTAGCACCGTTGACGACATATTCTACTTTTCAAATGATAAATTTTTCCCGTTTCTAAGTACAGTTTTTTTATATTTTTTATTATTGTTAATTTGAGATATATTGTCCCATTCGGGGTTTTATTGAGCACACTTGCATTGTATAAAGGGTGATTTTTTAGCTATTATCTTTTTGGCAACACTTGTTTAAACAGCTGAGGCACGTTTCGTGTTTTGTTTCACTGTCAAACATCTTCAGTTTGGTCTATAATTTAACCATGAATCGTCTTACAAACGAACAACGCTTGCAAATTATTGAATTTTATTATTAAAATGCGTGCTCTGTTAAGAAAGTTCATCGCTTCTTATCGAAAAATTGTGTTCAGCGACGAAGCTCATTTTTGGCTCAATGGGTACATTAATAAGCAGAATTGTCGATTTTGGAGTGAATATCAGCCAGAAGCATTGCAAGAGCTACCAATGCATCCAGAAAAAGTCACAGTTTGGTGCGGTTTATGGGCTGGTGGCTATATTAGACCGTACTTCTTCAAAGATGATGCGAATCGTAACGTAACTGTGAATGGTGAGCGCTATCGTGAGATGATATTCAACTTTTTTTCCCCAAAATGCAAGAGCTTGACTTGCAAGACATGTGGTTTCAACAAGACGGTGCCACATGCCACACAGCACGCTTAACAATGAACTTATTGAGAGGCGAGTTCGGTGAACATTTTTTTCACGTTCGGGACCGGTCAATTGGCCGCCTAGATCGTGCGATTTAACGCCTTTAGGCTATTTTTTGTGGGACTATGTTAAAGTTCATGTCTTTACACACATGCCCGCTTCAATTGACGCATTGGAAGACAACATTAAAGCATTTGTTCATGAGATACCGGCCGAAATGTTGGAAAGAGTATGCCAAAATTGGACTAAGCGGATCGACCATTTGAGGCGCTGCCACGTTCAACATTTGCAGGAAATAATCTTCAAACATAATTATATGGACCGTAATACCGATTCAAATAAAGATTTCATGAATTTTTTCTGAATTTTGTGTTTTTTTTTAAATCACGCTTTATTATAAGCAAAAACAATGTCACAACTATGTAAAGATCTTTAAGAGCATTTAAAAGCCGATATTTTCGATAACAGCGAATATAGTGACTCCGAATCCCTAAACGAATCTTCAGATTTAAGTGAACACGAGTTGGAGAGAAAAAAATTTCGAATGAAAATTTTATTTGGATCTAAATCCCAAAAAAAAAAATTAAAACATACATATGTACTACGGAATAATTCAAAAAGATAACATAGATATGACTTTGCAGAAGTTCAACTGATGATGAAGTAATTTAATTTTGGCGATCATATTGGTCTATAGGTATATATATATTAGATCTATCTACCTATCGAGTTTTTTTCCTTAAAACGTTAAAGGGACTGGTAGAATATATCTAAGGAGCCTAATTGAACCCTAAGTCATTAGTGGGATTCAGTATGCTTATGTTAAAGATGATCAGTCGAAAAAATATATAAAAAGAATAATCTTTATATATAAAAGTAAAACTCTGTGTGTGTGTGTGTGTTAGCTATTGACTCCGAAACTGTAAAACCGATCGGACTCAAACTTTGGCAAGTTGTTGTACACATTCCAGGGAGCGTTTATGGGTGGTAAAAGATGGGCGGTGCCATGCCCATAAAAAATTAGTTATCATTTTTAGCTACTTGCACTTGACCGATTTTTCTGAAACTTTGCACACATATTGAGCTGTCATGACTATATAATTTCGTGATTAGAAAAGTGGGCGGGGTCACGCCCATAAAAAAGTTATAATTTTGAGGTACTTGCACTGCACCGATTTTTCTGAAACTTTGCACACACATTGAGCTGTCATGACTATACAGGTTCGTGATTAGAAAAGTGGGCAGTGCCACACTCATTAAAAAAAATTATAATTCTTTAGCTTTTTGCACTTGATATTCAATTTAAATTCAGAATGCATTCTTATTCATTAAGGGGCGTAGCAACGCGCGCCGGGCTTTTCTAGTAGTAATATAAATTTTAAACCTTCTTAATGACTAATAACTTGTACGTTTATCAAACTCGTTATGACACATATTTAGCTTACATACAACCTTGAGTTTTAGGTATAAAAATTCCCAAGAGTCAAAATAAATTAGTTAACCTCCTATCCTTATTAAGTAAAATCCTAAATATATAAAAAGAAAAAGATGAGCTAAGTGAAATTTTTGGTGTATGTAACATCAAACTATTATTTAAACAAAAGATAGACAGAAAAAAACCTCGTACTTAATATTACCTTAAAAAAATTATTTGTTTAAAAAAGAAAACACATTTTGTTACTTAGCAAAAAAACAAATGAGAATAAACTGTTCTAGTGACTTGGAAACCCAAATATGGTAAAGTATCACTAAACAAACAGAAACACCAGAGCTCCATTAATCACTTTGCAACCAAGTGTATTTGTTATACGATGTTTGATATGTGAGAATCAGTTTTTCATTTGTTTGTTAATATTGGTTAGTCATTTTATGTTTTAAATATGTACCTAGTATAAAAATATATATTTGTTTTATCAAATTGTATATACATAGATGCATTAATAATTAAAATAAAAAATGTTCGCACAATAGCAAAAATTAAAGAAAGTTCAGTATAAGAGCAATAATAAAAAATTTACGATAACAACAATGTTCCCATACTTTTTAGAGAAACAAATACTTACATACATATCTTAAGAAAACAATTTTTACAAGTAACAAGTAACAGTGCTATATTCGGCCGTGCCGAATCTTATATACCCTTCACAACGTGTAGTCATGCAATAACAATTGTTTGTATCACCATTCATCTCATATAAAATACGTGCATACGTACACGTTAGAATAAATGTGGCATCGAATCCCAGCTGAGCCAAAAAAATTTTATTTTATTTTATTTAATATATTATTTATATTTTATTATTTTTTTTTATATTTTTTTTAAATTTTTTTAAAAAATTTTTTTAGAAAAATTTTTAAAATTTTTTTTTAAATTTTTTAAAAATTTTTTTTTTGTAGTTTTTTTTATTATTTTTTTCTTATTTTTAATATTTTTTTTTTGTAATTTTTTTTGTTTGGTATGTTTTTTACATGTATCTATGTATGTATGTTGTTGTTGTAATTGTGAAAAAAAACGAGGTGGTCGTGGTTTTTTGCTCATATCTCAGAAAGTTATGGGGCGATTGTGCTGAATTTCAATAGCGATTCATTCCTGGATATTTCCAAGAGATTGATACCATATACAGATCTGAGGAACATATAGTTGCTTCTAAAAGTTGATTTCAACCAACACACGGACAGACGGGCAGACGGACAGACGGTCAGGGCTTAATCGACTCCTCTATTCATAAGCTTTCAGAAAATATATACTTTATGGGGTCGGAAATGAAAATTGTAGAAATTACAAACGGAATGACAAAGCTATATATACCCTTGTGCACCACAGGTGAAGGGTATAAAAATGACACAATACAAAATAATAATAATCTGTAATAATTTTAACGATTTTTTTTATATGTAGGTATTTATTAATTCAAATTTCAATTTTTACAAATTAATTTTAAAGTCTTTTAAACGAAAACGTAAAATGTATGTAGCTTAGGTATTGAAATAAATATGTAACTTTAATTTTTTTTTTAAATCCTTTGGTTTATTATACCCTTCACACAGTGAAAAAGGGTATATAGTGACAAACCTATATGTCATTCCGTGTGAAATTTCTACAATTTTCATTTCCGACCCCATAAAGTATATATTTTTTGAAAGCTTATGAATAGGGGAATCGATTAAGCTCTGTCAGTCTGTCCGTGTGTATGTTGAAATCAAATAAACAAGTAAGAGTGCTATATTCGGCCGTGCCGAATCTTATACACCCTTCACAACGTGTACTCATGCAATAACAATTGTTTGTATCACCATTCATCCCATTGTAAAAAAAACATCCCATTGTAAAATTATAAATTGAGTTTACGTATGTAAAAAAAAACAAAAAAAATTAACAAAATTTAAAAAAAATAAATAAAAATATAAATAATATACATATAAAATAAAAAATTAAAAAAAAACATAAGTTTTTAATTTTAATGGCAAGGTTGTAAAACCATAGAGCCAGGGTCTCCCACACAGGTTTAGTATCCGTAAGTCGACCTATACCTTCATATAGGAAGTCGGAGCTGAACGCGAAAAGTTTTGCAAAGGTTAATTGAGACTCCGGGTGTCTGTACCTCAGTACAGTTAACCGACGCCACGCAATTAACCAATGCGAGAGTGAGACGCGAAACTCTCGAAGCCGGATAAAAAGGACGACCTGATTGCCCTTAAGAGATAATGGCAATGACGCGCGAGCTCTTGACCCGACCACAGCTGAATCACGACTGAAAAAAAAAATTTTTGTTGGCTCAGCTGGGTTTCGATGCCACGTTCACTCTGACCAGTATACCACGTTTGTATGTATGTGTTGTATGTTTTTGTTGTGAAAAAAATGAGGTGGTCGTGGTTTTTTGCTCATATCTAAGTTATTTATGTACCGATGTTTCTGATCTGCTTCCGAATATTTCTGATATTTTAATACCTTACTCGGGTGGCTTCAAAAAGTTGATTTCAACATACAAACGGTCAGACTGAGAGAGCTTAATCGGCTCCCTATTCATAAGCTTTCAAAAAATATATACTTTATGGGGTCGGAAATGAAAATTGTAGAAATTTCACACGGAGTGACAAACCTATATATAACCTTTATATACCCGCCACCAAAAAACAAATCGTGGGGGTATATTCATTGGCTGACTTCCAAAACGTTTGTATACAAAGTTTGTATACAGTATTGCTACTGTATTTAAATCACATAACGATGCATTGTTTGCTTTCTTATTGCGTTAAAAATACTTGGCGGCGTCGTTTTGAAAGGGTATACATTGTATCGGGTGTCCCAACTAGAACGCAATTTTTAAATCTATATACATATATAAAAATCAATGTGTGTTTGTATGTTTATATGTTTGTATGTTTGTATTTTGTTTGTGCTTTATAGACGGTTAAACGGCTGGACCGATTTCCTTGAAATTTTTTACAGAATCTTTCTGTATGTCTGGAAGGAACTATAGGCTATACTCTGGTTTGAAATTGTAAGTGGGCGGGGTGCCACGCCCTATTAAAGAATAAGTATTAAATATTATATATCACGAAAGTTAATGCAGCTAGAGTCTTCAAATTAAGAAACGGTAAACTTTGACATCCACACGAACATTTGTGTAAAAAATGGGCGTACTTGCAATAGTAGGCGTGGCCACATAAATTAAATACTAAAATTCGTATATTTGAAAAACGATATTGATTAGAGTAGTAAAATTTTGCAAGAGCAACTATGACACCCAAATGAACATTTAGGCAAGAAATGGGTGCATTATCAATAGTGGGCGTGGCACCTACCATATGAATAAAATACTAAAATTCGTATATCTGGAAAACGATATCGATTAGAGTACTAAAATTTTGCAAAAGCAACTTTTATATTCAAATAAACATTTATGGAAAAAATGGGTGCATTAACAATAGTGGGCGTGGCACCTGCCATATGAATTAAATACTAAAATTTGGGGTAGCGAAGCACACCGGGTATTAGCTAGTTTTAAATAAAACACAGATATTTAAAAAAAAAATCGTGAAACTTTATTATATCGTAAAGTAGACAGAATGAGGTTATGTATGGAACAATATATCGTGCAGATGGCCGCCGCGGCTTTGCTTGAACACACGCGATCTTTTAATGAAATTTTCAATGACCTTTTTGCATAAATGCTGCGGTACTTCATTAATGCAGCGTACAATTTCCTCTTTTAAGGCCGTCGGCTTATTCGCGTAAACCATCGACATAAAAAAAACCCCAAAGAATAAATCTAAAGATGTTAAATAACACGATCTAGGCGGCCAATTCTGGTCTCCAAAACGCGAAATAACACGACCGGGAAATGACTGATGCAGCAATTGAATTGTTTCTCTGGCTGTATGACATGTGGCGCCATCTTGTTGAAACCACATGCCCTCCACATTCATTTCTTCAATTCTAGGCAAGAAAAAACTGGTTATCATTTTATGATACCGAACACCATTGACTGTTTGCGCTTGACCTGCCTCATTTTCATAAAAAAAAGGTCCAATGATTCCTCCAGCCCAAAAACCACACCACACAGTGACACGTTGAGTATGCATTTGCTTCTCGTGAATCACTCGAGGATTTTCCTCACCCCAAATGCGACAATTCTGCCTATTGATGAAGCCATCAAGATGGAAATGGGATGATCGCAATTTGCGAACTGTAGCCGCAAAACTTTCACCATTTTGGTAAAACAATTTCACAATGAGAATGCGTTGTTCATTCGTGTAGCGCTCCATTTTAACTAACCTCGTACCTTCTACTAGCAAACAATAACAATTGTTCAAATGTCAAACAATGACACTTCGAATGGCGCTAAATTTAAAAATTGCGTTCTAGTTGGGACACCCGATATAATTATTGCACTGTGGCGTTATGAAATATAATGCTTTGTTCAAACACAAAGCAATTGACGTTTTGGAAGTCAGCCATTTTGTCATTTCGTGTGTAACATATCGAAATATCTATTTAAGACCCCATAAAGTAAATATATATTTTGTATCGGGGTTTGATTTTTTGACGCTCTAACTATGTCCGTCCCTCTGTTAAAAGCACAATAGAGGTCGGACCGAAAAAGCTAGTGTGCTCAAATTTTGTCAAAAAATTTCTTATACACAAGGTTTGTTTGGTATTGAAAATGGGCTAAATCGGAATATTAGGAAGAAAGTTATAGCTCGTAATAACCGTGTCCTTCTAACATCGAATAAAATGGCATTAACGTAGAGTCACGAAACTTCGAATATATATTTCCTGAGTAAAAACAATATTTTTCGCTGAAAATTGCTTAAATCTATGCTTTAGGAAAGGAGTTACAGATTAAAATGTACAAAAATTTATACCGAACAGTGTATTTTTCGGTATATTTAAAATTTAAAACTTAATAAAACTCACAAAATTAGATGTACGATTTTGAAATTTCGAAAACATTGCTTTGTTTTAACGGAAAATAAATGTGACACGCCCACTTTTACAAACACCTCCCATATAACGTTTTTTTCTCAAATTCGTATAATTTCTTTATGAATAAAGATTTTCGAATAATAAAGGACTATATTGAAATATCCAAATTGTATTCATTAGCTGAAACAACTTTGACACGCCTACTATAACGCTCACATTTTCAGTTACCTACTGTTAATGAAATTTAAAAGCTCATAAAACCGACAAAATTAGAGGTATGATGATGAAATTTGCTACAGATATTCTTCTAGTCAATGTCATTGGTGTGCCACGCCCACTTTTACGCCTACCTCCCATATAACGTTTTATCTTAAATTCATATAATTTATCTATGGACAAAGTTTTTGAAAGAATAAAGGACTATATTGAAATATCTCAGTTTTGTTATTAGCAGAAACTATATTGACATGCCTACTTTAACGCCCACTTTTATTGAAAGACTATATTTACGAAAACATTTTACTAGCATATCGAAGTTATACAAAGCAAGTGATACATGTTTTAGTATAAAGAAATTATTCTATAGGGATTACTGTTAATAACAAAATAATACATTTTGTGCTATAAAAGTACACAAAATTGGTGGTGGGTATAAAAGATTCGCCACAGCCGAATATAGTGCTCCTACACGTTTACTGTGGAAGGGTATAATACATTATTACTTAATAAAGTGGCAATGAAAACGGCTAGGAACAGTAAATTTAAAAAAAAAAAGTTCAATTCATTTATTAACAAAATCAACAAAATATCAAATTTAACAAAAAATATCAAATTCTATACGTTTGGCTTTGTTATTTTCGCTAATGTATGGCTTCTTCCTGGGCACACGACTTTGATATTCGCAATTTCTGATTACACATAGGACTGTTTCTGGGTAAACAGAAATAATATTATTTAAATCCATTTATTTTGAGATTTCCACTGCTGTAATTCTTGGACTTTTTTTAATTTCCCCAAGAATCAGCCGTTTTATACGTGGAGTTACTTTAGATGGACGGCCACTTCTTGCCTTACTTTCAAGGCATTTTGTGTCTTTATAATTTCTAATTATTGTTTGTACAGTTGCCTTCGAAGGTTTAACTAATTCGACAATTTCCCGTAAAGATTTTCCATCTTCGTGGTATTGAATAACAAGTTTCTTTTCCTTTTTCATTATTTATTTTAATATTATTAACTTTTTGAAAAAAAAATTGGTTTAAATTAACACGGAAATAGTAACTGTAATTTATTTAAGAGCTGAATTTAGTTGGTAGCATTGTTAATTTTGCATGGTTGCTAATATAGGTACGTTAAGTTAGCAGTTCTGTGCCCTAAAATGGGCATTTTGTTGTTTGTAATATTATTATTATTACAGAAACTGTGAAATTTACTAATAATTTAGGGATTTATCTTTTATTATACCCTTCACACAGTGAAAAAGGGTATATATAGGTTTGTCATTCCGTGTGAAATTTCTACAATTTTCATTTCCGACTCCATAAAGTATATATTTTCTGAAAGCTTATGAATAGGGGAGTCGATTAAGCTCTGTCAGTCTGTCTGTCTGTCCGTGTGTATGTTGAAATCAACTTTTTGAAGCCCCCCGATATCGCATGGATACGGGTGAGGTATTAAAATATCAGAAATATTCGGGAGTAGATCGGTATTGAAAATCAGAAACATCGGTTCATAAACAACTGAGATATGAGCAAAAACTCACGACCCCCTCAATTTTTTTTCACAAAATCAACATTACAACAACAACACACATACATACAAACGTGTATACTGGTTAGAGAAAACGTGGCATCGAATCCCAGCTGAGCCAAACAAAATTTTTTTAATTTTTTTATATTTTTTTTTTAATTTTTTTTATTTTTTTTTTTTAAATTTTTTTTTTATTATTTTTTTTTTGTTTTATATTTATTATAAATATTTTAATTATTTTTTAAAAAAATTTTTTTTTAAATTTTAAAAAAAAAATTTTTTTTTAATTTTTTTTTTGTATTTTTTTTTAACATACATATGTAAATTTTTAATTTTACAATGGGATGTTTTTATATATCTATGTTTTTTATATGTATGTACGTAGTTCATATGGGGAATGGTGATACAAACTACTGTTATTGCATGACTACACGTTGTGAAGGGTATATAAGATTCGGCATGGCCGAATATAGCGCTCTTACTTGTTATACCCTTCACCTGTGGTGCACAAGGGTATATATAGCTTTGTCATTCCGTTTGTAATTTCTACAATTTTCATTTCCGACCCCATAAAGTATATATTTTCTGAAAGCTTATGAATAGAGGAGTCGATTAAGCCATGACCGTCTGCCCGTGTGTTGGTTGAAATCAACTTTTAGAAGCAACTATATGTTCCTCAGATCTGTTTATGGTATCAATCTCTTGGAAATATCCAGGAATGAATCGCTATTGAAATTCAGCACAATCGCCCCATAACTTTCTGAGATATGAGCAAAAAACCACGACCACCTCGTTTTTTTACACAACAACAACAACAACAAGTAAGAGCGCTATATTCGGCCGTGCCGAATCTTATATACCCTTCACAACGTGTAGTCATGCAATAACAGTAGTTTGTATCACCATTCATCTCATATGAAATACGTACATACATATAGGGCCAATTCAAAGTGGTTGCATATCAGTCATATTTGTACTATTTCATATTATTTTATGCACGCATAAAATTTTTGTTAGTAATTTCCATAAAAAAAAATAATAAGACTTTACACATTTGTTTCCTATGTATAAGAAATTGTTTATGTTATACTTTTAACCATACTGTCTCTCAGAGAGAATTTCTTCGCTTCTCACCTCTCAGAGAGAATATTTTCTATTTTCTTCTTTCCTGTATACATACAATTTTTAACAGCGTCATCTCTTTGTCTTCTTTCTTGTAATTAATACATAATTTGTTAACAAAAGGTGTTCAAAGTCACTAGTCATATTAATATGAATTATATGACATAGTACAATATGAGAGTCTACTTTGAATTGGCCCATAAAAAATATACATATATAAAAAACATCCCATTGTAAAATTATAAATTTACGTATGTATGTTAAAAAATAAATAAAAAAATAAATTTAAAAAAAAAAAATTAAAAAAAAAAATTAAAAAAAAACAAGTAACAGTGCTATATTCGGCCGTGCCGAATCTTATATACCCTTCACAACGTGTAGTCATGCAATAACAATTGTTTTTATCACCATTCATCCCATATAAAATACGTGCATACGTACACGTTAGAATAAATGTGGCATCGAATCCCAGCTGACCCAAAAAAATTTTATTTTATTTAATATATTATTTATATTTTATTCTTTTTTTTTATATTTTTTTTAAATTTTTTTAAAAAATTTTTTTAAAAAATTTTTTTAAATTTTTGTAAAATTTTTTTTAAATTTTTTTTTGTAGTTTTTATACCCTTCACACAGTGAAAAAGGGTATATATAGGTTTGTCATTCCGTGTGAAATTTCTACAATTTTGATTTCCGACCCCATAAAGTATATATTTTCTGAAAGCTTATGAATAGGGGAGTCGATTAAGCGCTGTCAGTCTGTCCGTCTGTCCGTCTGACCGTCTGTCCGTGTGTATGTTGAAATCAACTTTTTGAAGCCCCCCGACATCGCTTGGACTCGGGTGAGGTATTAAAATATCAGAAATATTCGGGAGTAGATCGCTATTGAAAATCAGAAACATCGGTACATAAACATCTGAGATATGAGCAAAAACCCACGACCACCTCGATTTTTTTTTCACAAAAGCAACATTACAACAACAACATACATACATACAAACGTGTATACTGGTTAGAGAAAACGTGGCATCGAATCCCAGCTGAGCCAACAAAATTTTTTTTTAATTTTTTTAAAATTTTTATTTTTTATTTTTTTTTTTATTTTTTATTTAATATATTATTTATATTATTATTATTATTTTTTTTTTTAATTTTTTTTTTTTAATTTATTTTTTATTTTTTTTTTTGTTTTGTATATATTATATACATAATAATTTTTTAAAAATTTTTTTTAAAATTTTTATTTTTTTTGTTTTTTTTAACATTCACACGTGAAATTATAATTTTACAATGGGACGTTTTTATATATGTATGTTTTTATATGTATGTACGTATTTCATATGGGATGAATGGTGACACAAACCACTGTTATTGTATGAATTCACGTTGTGAAGGGTATATAAGATTCGGCACGGCCGAATATAGCGCTCTTACTTGTTTTTATTATTTTTTTCTTATTTTTAATATTTTTTTTTTGTAATTTTTTTTTTGTTTGGTATGTTTTTCACATGTATTTATGTATGTATGTTGTTGTTGTAATTGTGAAAAAAAAACGAGGTGGTCGTGGTTTTTTGCTCATATCTCAGAAAGTTATGGGGCGATTGTGCTGAATTTCAATAGCGATTCATTCCTGGATATTTCCAAGAGATTGATACCATATACAGATCTGAGGAACATGTAGTTGCTTCTAAAAGTTGATTTCAACCAACACACGGACAGACGGGCAGACGGTCAGGGCTTAATCGACTCCTCTATTCATAAGCTTTCAGAAAATATATACTTTATGGGGTCGGAAATGAAAATTGTAGAAATTACAAACGGAATGACAAAGCTATATATACCCTTGTGCACCACAGGTGAAGGGTATAACAACATACTTATATACATACATGCAAAAAAAAAAAAATTACAAAAAAAAATATATTAAAAATAAAAAAAAAAAATAATAAAAACAAGTAAAAGCGCTATATTCGGCCGTGCCGAATCTTATATACCCTTCACAACGTGTAGTCATGCAATAACAGTAAATTCACGTATGTATGTTAAAAAAAAACAAAAAAAAAAATAAAAAATAAAAAAAAAATTTAAAAAAAAAAAATTTAAAAAAAAAATTAAAAAAAAAAAATTATTATATACATATATAATATATATAAAACAAAAAAAAAATAAAAAAAAAATTAAAAAAAAAAAAATAAAAAAAAATAATAATAAAAATATATATAATATATTAAATAAAATATAAAAAAAAAAATAAAAAAAAAATTAAAAAAAAAAATTTTAAAAAAATTTAAAAAAAAATTTTTTTGCCTCAGCTGGGATTCGATGCCACGTTTTCTCTAACCAGTATACACGTTTGTATGTATGTATGTATGTTGTTGTTGTTATGTTGTTTTTATGAAAAGAAAATCGAGGTGGTCGTGGGTTTTTGCTCATATCTCAGTTGTTTATGTACCGATGTTTCTGATTTTCAATACCGATCTACTCCCGAATATTTCTGATATTTTAATACCTTACCCGGGTCCAACCTATGTCGGGGGGCTTCAAAAAGTTGATTTCAACATACACACGGACAGACGGTCAGACGGACAGACGGACAGACGGTCAGGGCTTAATCGACTCCTCTATTCATAAGCTTTCAGAAAATATATACTTTATGGGGTCGGAAATGAAAATTGTAGAAATTTCACACGGAATGACAAACCTATATATACCCTTTTTCACTGTGTGAAGGGTATACAAATTACAAAAAAAAATTTTTTAAAAATTTTTTAAAAATTTTTGTAAAAAATTTTTTTAATAAAATTTAAAAAAATATATAAAAAAAATAAAAAAAAATATATATAGTATCTTAAATAAAATAAGATAAAATTTTTTTGGCTCAGCTGGGATTCGATGCCACATTTAGTCTAACCAGTATATATGTACTTACATACATATGTACGTATTTTATTTGAGATGAATGGTGATACAAACAATTGTTATTGCATGACTACACGTTGTGAAGGGTATAGAGGATTCGGAACGGCCGAATATAGCACTGTAACTTGTTTTTCTAATCGTTTACTATAATTATACCCTTCACACAGTGAAAAAGGGTATATAGGTTTGTCATTCCGTGTGAAATTTCTTCAATTTTCATTTCCGACCCCATAAGGTATATATTTTCTGAAAGCTTATGAATAGGGGAGTCGATTAAGCTCTGTCAGTCTGTTCGTCTGTCCGTGTGCATGTTGAAATCAACTTTTTGAAGCCCCCCGAAATCGCTTGGACCCGGGTGAGGTATTAAAATATCAGAAATATTCGGGAGTAGATCGCTATTGAAAATCAGAAACATCGGTTCATAAACAACTTAGATATGAGCAAAAACCCACGACCACCTCGATTTTTTTTTACAAAAACAACATTACAACAAAATACATACATACAAACTTGTATATTGGTTAAAATAAACGTGGGATCGAGCCAAAAAATTTTTTTTTTATTTTTTTTTATTTAATATATTATTTATATTTTTATTATTTTTTTTTAATTTTTTTTTGTTTTATATTTATTATTTATATTTTAATTTTTTTTTATTATACCCTTTACCTGTGGTGCACAAGGGTATATATAGCTTTGTCATTCCGTTTGTAATTTCTACAATTTTCATTTCCGACCCCATAAAGTATATATTTTCTGAAAGCTTATGAATAGAGGAGTTAATTAAGCCCTGACCATCTGTCCGTGTGTTGGTTGAAATCAACTTTTAGAAGCAACTATTGTTGCAACTATGTTCCTCAGATCTGTATATGGTTTCAATCTCTTGGAAATATCCAGGAATTAATCGCTATTGAAATTCAGCACAATCGCTCCTTAACTTTCTGAGATATGAGCAAAAAACCACGACCACCTCGTTTTTTTACACAATTACAACAACAACATACATATATACATACATGCAAAAAACATGCCAAAAAAAAAAATTACAAAAAAAAATATATTAAAAATAAAAAAAAAAATTAAAAAAAAATTAAAAAAAAATTTAAAAAAAATTTAAAAAAAAATTTAAAAAAAATAAAAAAAAAATAATAAAATATAAATAATATATAATATATATAATAAAATATATTTTTTGGCTCAGCTGGGATTCGATGGCACATTTAGTCTAACCAGTATATACATACATATGTACGTATTTTATATGAGATGAATAGTGATACAAAGAATTGTTATTGCATGACTACACGTTGTGAAGGGTATATAAGATTCGGCATGGCCGAATATAGCACTCTTAATTGTTTTTAGTTATAAAGCTTTATCAGGCTTTCCGCAATTGGAATTAGTAAGGGGGTAAGAAGAGTTTTCTGTGCCACTGTATGTACATACCTCACTCTTCAATTATAAAGATAACATTCATAAGAGAATTTATCATCATTTGTTAAGAGTTTAAAAAAATATATAAAAAAGAAAAAAAAAACAATAATAAACCCACAACAAGAATTAACCACCATGGTATGGAGTAAGAAGAAATTAAAAAAAAAACAAAATATGGGGTAGAAAAAACAGCTGAGTAACAAAGAATTATAAATAAGTTTATGCAACGTGTCATAGGTACCTATAACAATAATTGAACAGGTATAACTAAATTATTAGGTAAATAAAATAGAGTTAATTATAATAAATCGAGAAGAGATGAAGTTCAGTACTAATATACAATATTCATAACGACTATTACTGTGAAAAAAACAAATGAAACAATTTTGTCTACTGCGGGAGCAAGATGGGGGTTCAAGCATCATACAGAATTGTATAACTGAGTGTTTGTGTATGTACACTTACATATGTAGTTCTACAACATGTTCTGGAATTTAAAAATTAATATTTCATCTAAAATGTAAAGCAATAATGAAATTTGTAAACTTTAAAATAACTTAAAGTTAACGTTCCTTAATAAATTATAGAATTACTATAATTAAAACAAAAAATATATATTATAACACTCAACGCCACACAAAAAAAGCAGACGTCATCTTACATAAATAAAAAACAATATAAATTGGTACTGCCAGATGATATTAAAACTTGAAATACAGCGTGGGGAAAATATCAACAAAACTAACAAAAATATTTAAAAGAATTAACGCTAAACTTTTCTTACTAATATTTTCTTTAAAAAAATGTGTTAAAATCGTTCGGAACAAATTATAACAGCGCTTGAAAATTCCAAATAATTTGATTCCACTTGGAGTATAAAATATGAACGAATATTTTAAAAGTGTAGACGTACATGTAATGAAAAATCCCATATATACGTATATGAAAACTTCAGAAGACTTTAACTCGGAAACGCATAGATCCGATGTACGTTTTTTTTTTCAATTTGGAAATGAGTTGTTTAACTAGATTTGTTCCTATTTACATTTGGTATTTCATATTTTTATTAAAATTTATGTATGCAAAAATTTTTAATATTTAATTACTCATGTTGTTTATTGCTTTTATGACTTCCTATTGGGGTGATATATGTACATATGTTATATAAAAAATTAAGACATTCACTAAGAACAAAAAATAAAATTGGTGTTCGCGGCCAACGACTCACAACGTCGATGTCAGGGAAATCTGATCCTATATTTCAATGTTACAAATTTTAAAATAGTGTATGTACATTGATGTATTTTAAAAATGTCTTTAATTTTACCCAAAATTATTAAAACTCATTATAAATTTAGTTCTAAACACTGGCTAAATATTAATTTCTTTTATAAAAATGTTATAGGAGAAATGTTAAAAAAATGTTTTCTCCAACTAAAGTGAAGTCCCTTATAAAAGTTATTGCATTGTGACGAATATACGGCGCGTCAAAATGATAAGGTCATTTACTTTTTCGTCTCTTATTGCAAAAATACAAAAAGAACTGATTGATACCGTGTCTTAAAATACTTGTTATTCGAATGTTATTTATATTTAATTTTTTTTGCTTGCATTAGTTTACTTTTAGTTATTTTTATAAACGAAAATACAAAGAATTTTCATTAAAACATAAAGTGTTTCCACTTGAGTGTTTTGCTCGAAAACACGTAATTTGCTATTTGTTTTCTCATACAAATTCCTTATGAGGAAAATATTACACTTAACACGTTTATTAGAAAAACACGTCAGAAATCGCCTGTACAACACAGCGTTGGTGTCTCTGATGATAACTCTTGGTTATCTTATACTGATTGACAAATTAGAAAATTTGAAATTTTCAGGATAAATTTGATAATTTAATAATAATTTGAAATTAATATAAATATGTATATATATTCCGGCTTTATTTATTTTATTGATTGCAAATTGTACAAGAGTGGTGTTTTACGTATTTTATATATCAATAGCTTAGATTACAACGGTGTATCTCGATTTTTTCTACATTACAGATTACATTACATTTTTCTAATGTAATATATACATATTATATTATAGGCTCGGTTATGTAAATGAAGAATTAATAAAAAAAACTGAATAAAATTTATAATATTGGTCTGAATTAAGATTTTTTTTACGTGGCGTCTATAAATACTTTATTTTAACCATACCTCACTAAATTTTTTATGAGTGATGTGAAATTAGATATATTTTGATATTGTGATAATTTCTCAATAAACATTTTAATTAAGTTGCTTGCATATAATACATATGTATGTACAAAATGGCTGCAAACATAAAGGTTTCATGGTAAAAACGCTGCTAGTGTTTTTTTAAAGATTTTTTTGTTCCTTATAAATGCTTCGAAGTAGTTACCGCGTTTTTTTTTTTTTTGTAGTATTCAAAATTTTACGTATGGCTCGTGATTAAATAATAGCTGTTTGTATTTCTTGCGTATTTATTATACGGATTTACCGAATTCTGGTTATAAAGTGACTTTTTACAGATTCGTAAACAAAAAAAAATGGATAAAAAAATAAAGCATGGAAAAGCAAACGCAAAAATTCAGAAAAATAATTCTGCAAATATTGTAAATGCGAAATTAACGCTAAATTTTGTACACTAAACGGTTCAAATCCTTTACCTTACAAACCGATTAAAATGAAAACTCAGCAACAGGAGTTCTCACTGTGTATGCTTTTAGCTGCACTTAGTTCAATTGCTGCAATAGATCATTTGGGAGAAATCTGAAAAAATCGATCTAATTGTCCTCCGTTAAAACTGCATAAATTAAATACTTATTACCTCTTATAAATAACTTAGGTTTTTTATTACTAATTAGCAGGTACTATTTATGATTTGGCCTGGAATACTATGTATTGCTGCGTTAAATAAATAAAATAAATTCTTGTCGTTTTGATTGCTGGGTAACTCGCTTATCTGCACAACTGCATTTCAACCTTTGTCTAAATATGGATTGAAATAAACTAACTGTTCTGTCTTTGACTAAAAGTTAGTATCAAATTAAAGTTATCTTTTTAATAACTGTCCTTTGTATTTTAACTGATTTTTTATTTAAAAATTACTTACGGAATACTTTTACTTGCAGTCATAATTCTCTAAGAGTATGTAAAAAAATATACGTGGTTTTTACTGAAACCTGATGATTTTTTTTTTGGTAGTCTCCTTTGAAATTTTTAGCCTTTTAGTTTTTTTTTTGTATTACACTTGGCCTTTTTATACCCTTCACACAGCGAAAAAGGGTATATATAGGTTTGTCATTCCGTGTGAAATTTCTATAATTTTCATTTCCGACCCCATAAAGTATATATTTTCTGAAACCTTATGAATAGGGGAGTCAATTAAGCTCTGTCAGTCTGACCGTCTGTCCGTGTGTATGTTGAAATCAACTTTTTGAAGCCCCCCGACATCGCATAGACCCGGCTGAGGTATTTAAATATTAGAAATATTCGGGAGTAGATAGGTATTGAAAATCAGAAACATCAGTACATAAACAACTGAGATATGAGCAAAAACCCACGACCATCTCGATTTTTTTTTCACAAAAACAACATTACAACAACATACATACAAAAATCTATACTGTGCCCATGTTCTGTAACTCTCGCTACGAGAAACTTTTCACTTGAAACATGTAAATTGGTACAGAAATACAACAAATCGAAACAAACAGCTGTTTTTTCTCACTGTACTGTTTCTGTAACTATTCATGCGAGAAATACCTGTCACGTAAGAAAAATACTCGTAAGCCATAAAAAAAGTGTTTCTGTAAAGTTTTCAGGCGAGAACTTCTCACTTTGAACTGTCAAAATAAGTCACAAACAAAAAGACCGCGAGATTGCAAAAACTTTGAGCCAAAAAATATAAAAAGTCAAAAATCAGTGACAAAAACATGGAAAATGTAAAGTTTAAATGTTTTTTTTTTATTATTAATGCATACATATGTATGTATTAATATTATAAATTTGTTATCGTTAAGAAAATTATGCGGGTTTCAAAGCAACAAAAAGGAAAATTAGATATCGAGTTTAAACTATCGAACCTTCTATAAAATATTTTGTAATTGAAATAATGTTTTTTTTTGTGCTTTAAACTTTTATGTATGTAAAAGAAAGAAATTAGGAAATGAAAAATTAATTACTTTAAATTTGAGGTTATAAATTTTCTTACTACGGGAAATAATTTATGGTAACTATCTTTGTTTAATTTACAAAAGTTTTTATATTTCCAAAAAATATAGATTTTATTTTATATTGATTATATTTTTACAATCATCAAAGTCATTTAAAGTTTAAAAAAACTAACTAACTAAATAAAATTGCTAAATTCTTTTCATTTATTTTTTTTTTATTTCAATTTCGAAATAATTTTTATAATTTTTTTATTCCTTTTTTATTTAGACCTTAAATATTTACAAAAAGTGTTTATTGTTTAACCAAATTGTTTAATTTGTATGTCGTGTGTCCTAAACAAAAATCCTAAATACACCACCATCATCATTATGTTTATCATCAAAAGGAAACAATGTTACCAATGTCTTGGAAAGTGAAGGCAAATTTGTATTCCTTACACCTTTTCTCATAAAAGGTGCCTTCAAGCAGAAACATTGCTGATGATCTGCTTAAGCGATATAGTTCCTTAAATCAATTCTCCGGCATTTCAAAAGCGTCTGTTGAATCGCACAACCTTTTGCGATGAATCCGCAACATATTCCTTTCATTATTCCCAACCGCTCTAACTAAAGCTGCATTGTACATTTTATTTCTTTCTTCTGCACTTATTTTTTTAAACACTTTTATTTTCTAAATTTTATATGTATTATTATTTCCGCACTTCTAAAGTTTATTTTTTTTTCTTTTTCTTCTTCTTCTTCTTATAATTAAGTATAATTTTTGATAACTATAACGTAACAACGTAATCATAAATGGTAGTTTTCGCCATGAGTTACAGATACACTTTTTTCTCACACATCGAGAAACGGTGGGATATTTTGTTTCATGACTTTTCGACGCGAGAAGTTCTCACTAAAGTTACAGAACATGGGTACTGGTTAGAGAAAACTTGGCATCGAATCCCAGCTGAGCCAAAAAAAAAATTTTTTTATTTTTTATTTAATATATTGTTTATATTTTTATTATTTTTTTTTAATTTTTTTTTATTTTCTTTTATTTATTTTTTTTTTGTTTTATATTTATTATTTATATTTTAATTATTTTTTAAAAAAAATTTTTTTTTAATTTTTTTTATTTATATTTTTTTATATATGTATGTTGTATATATATATATGTATGTATATGGATGTTTTTATATATGTATGTTTTTTATACGTATGTACGTATTTCATATGGGATAAATGGTGATACAAACTACTGTTATTGCATGACTACACGTTGTGAAGGGTATATAGCGCTCTTACTTGTTTGAATTAATAATTCGCAACACTAACCTAGGCATCAGTGAAACAAGCCGAGGCAAAATTTTCGGCGGCGGCGGCTGAGCAGTTTTTAAGCGGCGGCGGCTATAACAAATTAAAATCGGCGGCTCAAAATTTCAAAGTGACGTCACGAAATTTTTTTTTACAAAATTCTAACTGTAAAATATTACAAAATTTTTCATCACTTTTTCGAAGAAAATTTCTTCTTGAGTCGATTGAAGTTGATCAAAACGGCGGCTTTCTTGAGCCGTTTTAAGCCGACAAAAACGGCGGCGGCGTGGACATTTAAAAACAAACCGGCGGCGGCGCGCCGTCGGCTCTGAGCCGGTCGACTTGTTTCACTGCTAGGCATGTTTATTTATCAGGTAACCGTAGTTCGAAAAGAATTTATTGGTTTGTAATTTTTTATACATATATGACATCTGAATTGAATGAGAGGAGAGAGAATTGTTTTTAATGTATAAACTTTGACAGTTGAAGTTTGAAATAAGTAGAGAAAAAAAATAATCAGTAACCAAGATGTATTAACTCCAGGTAGACTTAAGTCCACAGCTGATCATTGTTTTGTTTATGTATTTCTCGTTCCAAATATCAAAATTTGTTTACCTCTTTTTTTTCGTTTACATACCTACCTTCTTTTATACTAGACGTGTTTGCATCATTAATATTGTTTATTTACTAACATTTTGCTTGCTTTTTTATCAGCTGTTTAGGTGTTTGCTGCGACATTTAGAAGTTTTTTGTAGCAACAAAATAACGGTGAGTCTACCTGGAGTTAATATACCTTGTCAGCAACTTATTAAAAATCGAGGTCGGAAACAAAAACACAACATAGTGGAAACACCTTAACGTTTTCCTAAAAAAATTTTATTTTTATTTTATTTATCCCAGCTTTTTTTTGTGCTAACAAATGTCAAATTCTATGTACCTATAAAAAAAATAGATTCAGTGAAAAGATTTGTCAAATTCCTTATAACAAGAGAGCCAAAATGTTCTGTCTGCCTGCGCTATCACCTATGTGATTACACAATGCTATTACCCAACATTGAAAAAATAATGAAATTTAACTCTGGCATCTCTACTTAAAAGTCAATAGAAAACTAGTGTTTTTTTATTTAAGCATTTTAAAGCAAATTCAATAAACAAAGAAAAAAAAGTTAATTTTATAAATGTCAAACAAAAACCTAACCAAAATTAAATGACAAAAGTCCTAAAAATATTTCATTTTAGGTTAGTAAGAAGTTTTAATAATTACCTTTGAATAAATAATCATATTCATCTTCCCTTGTGCCCATTATGATGTTACTGTTGAGTTCTCTTTGTTACTGCTAAAAATTTTGTTTTGCTTTTAATGTTATCCTTGTATTTTTTATTTTTTCTTGTTTTAAAAATGTATAACTTTTTTATCTTCTTTTAAAAACAATTCTTTTTACTTTCCAACAAAATATCTTTTTATATGTGATTTTTTATACACATTGTTAATAAAAGGACCCAAAAAAAATCACAACATATACACCAATAAGATTATCATCCCGTTTTTTATATCGGCCCAAATACAAGCGTAAAAAATACCAATAGCAGCAGCAATTGTAGTATCACAAAAAGTTATATACACAAACAACACAAAGGGAGCCAGCAACAACAATCACAAGAGGAACGTTGATTAATATTTGTATTGTAGTTGTTATTTTTGTACAAGTGCAGCAGCCCCAAAATATAAGCAGCAAGGAAAAAAGAAAAACACCGTACAATGAGCAACGAACACGAAGTCAATGATTAAAGACCAACATACACAGCCCAAACACCAACAATTAAAAATCCGTAAAAAATGAGAATAAAAGAAAAGAAAAAATTTTCTAGTTAATTTTTTGTTAACAAAATAAAAACTTAAAAAAAGAAGAAAGCAGAAAAGATGTTGGATAGAATGACGGGCGGTTACTTTTTTATTTCTTTATAATCACTTTCTTTGAAAAGAAGCACTAGATTTTATTTGCTTTTATTTATTTTCTTTTGCTTAACACAACTTTTGAATTGAATTTTAAGATTTGTAGAATTTACTCTATTTATTAATAATTGTGCGATTTAGAGTTTGCAAATTAAAAATTACAATCCATTTTACGTTTTAATATGAATTAATCACCTTTTTTGCGACTTTTCGCGACGAACGTAGACACAAGAAAAAATCTCTCTTTTTTTTCTCCTTGTTCGTTTCTGTACAAGTTCAATATGGCCGTTCGTAAACTTTTTTGTTGTTGCTGTCAATAAATTATCATTTTCAAAATAACAGAGTTGTATCGGAATGTTGTCATTTCTTTTAAGAAGAAAGATGCCAGAGGTTCTTTACTTGAACTAAAGTAAATAAAAGGTAGATGTTATTTATGTAAAATTCATTTCATTACATTTTTTATTATACATTTTAGAAAATAATCTCTTTTTAGTAGGTTTGTAATATTTATATATAAAAAATTTCTTAAAAAAAGTATTGTGGAATTTCATTTAAGTACTAGATAATACATTATTTTATGGTATATTTTGTATAATACAGTAAAAATAGTTGATAAACAACAAAGTAATTAATAAATTATATAAATTATAATTGTACTCTTTGTAATACGTATGATGGTATTGATAACAATAGACCACCTAAAACATAGGTCATTTGAGAACCAATACACCAAAAAGATATGCAGCCCACAACAGGTCCTATAGCACGTGCTAAAGCTCCCAAAGAACGGAATATGCCTAAAACCGAACCTTTTTGATCATCATTGCCATATTTAGAGACCAATGTCGTTAAACAGGTGACAGTAAAAGCTGTAGCTGTGAAATAAAATTAAGTAAGCAGCTACATAAATATTTTTTAAAATGATTTTTTCTTACAAATGGCGTATAAAATCATGCCGATATATAATATAACGCCCGAGTGGGCTATTCCCACTAATACAAAAGCTGGCATCAGAAGATATAAACTTAATACAGCATATGATTTTACTTTTTGTTGGGGAAGACGTCTTACTACCGAACCCTGTAATATCGTCATTATAATACCTTTGAAGAGACAAATTTAGTTATGTGAGCATTTTATAAACAAATTTAATAAAAACCTGTTGTTAAAAACATTTTAGCTTGATCCATGGAGTTATAACCAAATTTATGATACATTAAAAATGTTACTGTAAATTCTAAACCCGAATACAGAAAAAGATATATAAAATAAATCAGTCCTATAGTTTGCAGAGATTTTATTTGTTTTTGAGGCACATTTTTAATGGTGGCAAATCTAAAAAAAAAATCAATTATTTAATTTTTTAGGTACATATGTTAATATAGCAATAAAACTAGAATCTCCAAATTTTTTAATTTTTAGCAACAAAAAAAAAGTATTTATTTTTATCTTATACACTAGTACCAAGCAAACAAGACATGCACCTCATGGTAACATGATTCGAATTTCACATTAACTTGTCTTTATAGATCATATCTTAATATGAATATACTATATATGAATATATGCATATATAGGTAAAACGAAACCAATTTTTTATGAGTTAATGATGATTATATACATAAATTGTAAAGTTTTTTTAAGCACATAATTTACAAATTATTTTGATTTTATAGAGGCATTAAGAATGCATTATCTTGCACTATTAATTAAGTCGTGAAAATTTAATTTACTTTGAATTACTGCAAAGTTTTTATAGCAGGTAATGAAGAAAATTTTTAAAAACACAAATAAATTAATAAATTTTACTTTAAAAAAATTCGGTATTTCTAACAATATTTTTTTTATCTCATATGAAACGTAAATATCTGAGATAATTTTAAACAATTTTGTTTTGTTAGTATTATAATTTTTTTATTTATTTCAATTCCGTAATATAAAGCCACATTTTTAAATTTATTATAAATGATTTGTATTCTGCCTTAAGTTATTTTTCTATTACTAAACTTCCTAAAAAGAAGGATTAAATTAAAAAAAATTAAATTATAAAAATTAACTTAAAACAGAATAAAAATGATTTCCTTTAAGTTGAAATTTTATTTTGTTTAAAAATATTGCTCTGTAGATAAGATTTATGCAATGCAGCGCTTGGCAAACTTTTAATTTGGAACAACCGAATAAACCGTTTTTATCTGTTTTTTACTTGGTAATTGTTGATTTTTTTTATAAAAAATTTTAATCATATGGGTCAATTTAAAAAAAAAAACGCAATTTTTGTGTCCCCGCACTTTACACTACTTACTATTTTAGGTAAAAAAAAACAACAACAAAAAAATAAAAAATTTGATAGTGATCAGCGAGGAATATGTAACAAAAAAACGTAATTCTCAAATTTGTATGTTTGTTTTTTTGTTTATTCAGAATGGTATTTTGTATCTCCCTCGGACTCCTTCCATACAAAAGCATGTGTCCCCCGCTAGAATTTTTAGTAAACAAAATTAAATAAAATCCAGAAAAAAGTAAATATGCAACATTTAATAACAGTTTTCGAATTATTGAGTTTCTTTCTTGTGTTTTCATTTGTTATAGTCGTCAAAACTAAATTAGTGCGAATTTGGTGTTGCAAAGAAAGGTTGTCCCCACAATTTGCATTGAGCGTCACTGTTTTTATAATTCAAGTAATATTACTAGTTTTCAATTTGCATTTAAATAAAGTAAATAACGTAAGGAAAATACAAACCTTAATTATTACAAAAGTGAAAGAGCGAAAAAAAAATCTTTGTAAAAAAGTGTGAATTTGCGCAGTTTTTGTGAACACCATGGTAAGGGCGCGATAAAATTTCATGAGCGTCATGCTAATTTTTTTAAAAGTGAATATATTAAATGTAAAAAATTGAAGTTGACAATCATTGTTTACATGGTTTGAACTCATTTTTTTATAATTTGTGAGTTTGAGAAATAAATTGCATACGAAAAAAAAAACAGAATAGGCAAATATTTCATGAGCATCACTTTTGATATATATTGCTTCATAGCTTAAAATGCTTCATTATGATTTTATTTTTTAATTTTTAAGAGTAAAACAACAAAAATTAATGGCGGCTGAAAGAGCACAAAGATATCAAGAGAAAATAAAGCTCGATAAAGCGCGTAATGACGAATATAAAAGAAAGAAGAAAGAAAGGTATAATCGTGGTATATTTGAGTTTAATCGTGCTTTTGCAACTTAAACCTCTGGGGGACTGGAAATTTATGCAACTGCCACAAACTTAATTCGAAAGTGGTAAAAATTAATGAGAATAAAAAAAAAAACAAAGCCGCTTGTCATTTCATGAAGTTTATACAGATTCAGAATAAGAATTCGAATGAAAATTTATAAATTAAATTAAGTTATTTTTTTGCGTCAAATATTTACATACATATGTGTCTAAGTTTCTTCAAGAGTTACTTCCTTTTTTCTATTTATGTTAAAGACATCAAAGAATATGTATGAAAATTTTTGTTTTTTGAAGATTTTTTTTTTTTACTTAATTTTTTAAAATAATAAACTTTTTTTCGTTAAACTTTAAATTTTGCATTATTTCTTGTTTACTTGCAACAAAATCTCTTGATCGTCACAAAATATCTTGAGCGTCACACTTAGTTTTTTTCCTTAAAACGCTTATAATTAATTTTTTTTTTTAATTGTTACAAGCCTATTACTTTGCAAGTAACCTCTAACTTCAAGTATTTTTTTACCAAAAATTTACATATTTTCATCTTAAAATTTTAAAATACCTAGTCACTTTTAAAAAAAAATAAAAATCAAGGTGAACCGTGATTTTGTGTTTATAATCGAAAAGGTGATTTTCGCAAAAGTCAATCTTGAGAAACAAAAGAACAGCGTAGTAAGCTTGAATTTCAAATAGTTTTGCATTTTTAGAGATTTTTTATACATATTTGGTGTGTGACGCTCAAGATAGAAATCAAAGAAAACCCAAAAAAAACTTCAAAAAATATTGATCTTTTTGAGAGCCTAAAAGTACCACCGGAATCTTCATAAATTTCTACATAAATTGGCCACTCCTACCGGCGAATTGAAAAAACTTTAAAAGCCAAAAAAAACTCGATGTGTACGTTTTTTTTTGAAATTGACCCATATACAAAACAATTGATAAAAAAATGTTATTTTTTTCAAAATTGTCTTAACATTATTACTATATTGAATTTATAAAAAAAAAATGTTCTACTATTAAATAGTAGATATAGAAATTGTGGAAGTTTTAACAAATAAAGATTTTCGAAATTTACCATAAATATTAAAAATATTTAACAAAAAAAAATATATATATATATTTAAAAAAATATCCCTGCTATTAGAAGCTGAATCACACATCATTTAAATGTTATACAAAGGCGTGCAAATCAGCAAAATTATTTAAATTTTTCTTGATAATTTTAATTAACGATTTTTAAAAAACTAACAAAAAAACTTACTGAAATATTGATGAAACATTAAGCAATTGCCAAGCGTATGAGAGGCATGATGAGATTTCTTTGACGCGTTTTTCCTAAAAAATAAAATTTAAAATTATACATTAAAATTTTTTTATAAAAATTTTAGACTTAAAAATAAAAAAAATCTAAATTCAAATCCAAAAATAAATGTTTAAAAAAATAAAAAATTAATTAATACGTTGTATTTTTTTATAATTTTAAAGGTAATAGAAACTTAAATGAACGATGTATTTTTTTAAGGGAAGATAGATAGGTCTTAGTAATTTAAAAAATATATATATATATGTATATGTATACCAACATACCTTTGGCAGTGTTTCTTTCAAGCAAAATACTAATACCAATAGATCACCCAATGCCAAGCCAAAGGCTAACAAAGATGGCAGCATAAACCAAGGTCCGCTAGATTTATTTGAAAATATTGCAAACATCGCACCTATCATGGGACCCACTATAAAACCTAAAGAAAAGGCAACACCCACCAAGGCCATACCTCGACCTCTAGTCTTTTCACTGGATACATCCGTAATGATGGACATGCATAATGAAATGTTTCCTTTACTAAGGCCACCAATAAAACGAGATAAAACAAAAATTGCAAAATTACGTGAAAAAGCCCACAACAAGTAAGAGGCGGCAATTCCAAACTAGCATAAAAAATATTTTTATATAAACAAAATTGCATAAAACATGTTTTTATCTCTACTTACCGCACATGTAACAATAACTGGTTTACGTCCATAATAATCAGATAAACCCCCCACGACAGGACTGGCTAAAAACTGAAGAAAACTAAACATGGAACCTAAAAAGCCACCAAACAATACTGAATTATAACGTTCGGGAGCACCCAAAAACTCTTGAAACCATCGTATACGATTCGTTAAAATGTCATATAAACCGGAACTATCATTTCCCTTAAAGTACTCCAAAAGTGAGGGCAACAACGGCAAAATAATGGTAAATGCCAACAAATCAAACAATAGCGATATAAAGACAACAAACACCATGGGATTTGTTTTTTCTTTTTTTCTTAAATTTTGATCATTTTGTAGGGAGTTGCCCAATACTACTTCCTTGTTCCCTCTAACTTCATTATTATTGACTGATGTTTCTGATTGTACACTTTTTTGTCTTAAAGACGAAGACATTTCCGCTTGATTTTGAGAAAATTAAACTATGAATGCGTGCGTGGGTACGTGCTTCTATTTGAATTAAAGCTAACAATATGTTTAAATCATTTCTTCTTTTTGTTTTTTTTTGCAAGACCTTCATTAAAGCATTACTAAAATCAAAAGCTAGATACGAAATAATACAATTACAAAGTGAAAGTTTGTGTTTTGTTTTTGTTTTACTTTTTCCAGTTTTTAAAACAAAACACAAGTGTCAAAATAAAAAAACAGAGTTGCGACGTTACCGAAAATACCTGAATGCAGAGCACAATGAATGTATTCGTCGATACTCTAAATGATTGGTTATGTGACAATTTTTTATTTTTTTATGCTCCATTTTTAATCTTTATCTAACAAACCGTTAAGAAATATTTTATTTATATATTAAACACAGCAAATATTAAGCACATAAAATCAAAAATAAACAATAGTCCGTATGTGTAAGTGTGACATTGCGAAGTATAAAAATAAAATTATATATTTGTTATGCTTAAATTTAGAAAAAAATGCATAGGTGTATTGCTAGAGCTATTACGATATATAACTTTTTAATAACATATGTATGTATATAAAATACATATTTATGTTTTTGTTTATATAAACAAAAATCAATCTTAAATTTGCTTAAAATTAACCTTTAGTCGTAATTAAGCTCTGGTCGGATCAAGAGTTCGAACGTCGTTGTTATTATCGTTGTCGAATAAAGACAATCAGGCCGTCCCTTTTTATCTGACTTCGAGAGTTTCATATCTCACTCTCTCATGGTTAATTGTGTGGCGTCGCGTAATTAGGCTTTGGATACAGTTTCCAGAGTAATATATAATTAAGCGCGTGCATATATTTGGATTGAATAAACTGGCGGAGTACCAACTAGATTCAAAAATTTGCAACTAGAGGAGTACAAACTTAACTCGTTTTTTTTTAATGGAGGAGTACCAATTAAACTCAATTAATTCTAACTAATTTGTTCAGATGTCTCCGATTTCTTATACAATGGTACAGGTCGGCTTACGGTACCTGAACCAACGTTTTTTTTAACTAGAGGAGAACCATAAAACTCAGCTTTAATTATTGTTCAAGTGTCTCCGACTTTCTATACATCGATTTACTAAGCCGGAACCACCGTGGGATACCCTGGCTATTTGGTTATGTACCTTTGCCAATCAATTTTCGAATAAAAAAAAATAATAAATTAATTAAATATATACCAGCACCTTCACTTAAAATAAACAGTTTTTAAATAAGATTTTTACGAAATCCAAATCTTGGCTAATTCACAAAGAGTAGGACACCTTGCTATTGATACGTGTTGTTATGATAATTTTTTTTAATTTTAAAAAGGTACACTACACTAAACCATCATAAACTTTTTAATCACTTTAAATTTTTGGGAATTTATCGTTCAGTGTCGTATCATATTTTAAATTTTTTACAAACAAAAAAATATTGTTTAAAATAAACAAATATTTTATTTTATTTTTTACTATTCAAATGGCGGAGTTTTTAACGCACATATGCCGAATCTTAATTAATCTTAATTATCCACAAATATAATTGTATTTTCATTGACAGTCAGGCTGCTATTAACTCGCCAGCCGGTGTTTATTTCATATACGTTTTGATTATGGAACGCCGTGTATCTCTTAACGGCATGGCGAGACATTGAACTCAGATGCGTACCTGGCAAAAGGGAGTGTCAGGAAAATGCATTGAGGTAGGTCTGGCGAAGAATGGTTATCTTCTACATTCAAAAGTGTCCATTCCCACAAGACACTTATAAAACAGAAGTTATTAAATTTCGCACAGAATAGATGGTCTGCATAGACTGCTACTTGCGAAACAGACGTGGCTATCGATGGACGACAGTCGAAGGAGGGTACTTATGGGACTCTTTCCCAGTTATTCTCACGCGTTCCTTAACGTACGCGTTAAGCAAACCAAGCACTTCCGCCTGATAGACGGACACGTACTTTCCTAGACTTAATGTGCAGTATAAGTCAAAATCTAGTAAATATGTACCAGCACCTGCCCGCCCATCCATAAAAGACTCTTCACACATTCTTTTCTATCACTTTCACTCGACCTATGCGCTCCATTTGCATCTGCGTATACCTAATTTCTTTAGTACGATATTTAGGATTCTCCATGTCCCAAATTTAATCTAAAGTGATACAATGTACCATTTTTTTTTTGCTTTCAATATGGTGTCTGAAACAAAATGGCGGAGTGAATAGCGTATTTCATAAAATCTAAGATCTAGGCTAAGCTACGATGTGGTCATTATACCTATGTACATGATTAAGATTAAGCACGGCCGAATATAGCCCTCTTACTTGTTTTTTCTTATTTTAATTTTAATTTTTGTACACTTTACATTGTTAATATCTCAGAATTCTCTTTTACCTTGTACGTATATTTTAGCCTTATAGGTTTGAATTAATACATTAATAAAAAATTAATAAATCCACCACAAAATGACACAAATAAAGGGAGTTAAGCACTAGAATATTATTGAAGGATACTTATGAAAGATAAAAGTTAGTGCCATTTTCGATATAATCCACAACAGTACATAATAGTGCGGCAATGAATCATGATGATATTGTCTCCTAGGACTCATTAATACCCGAAGACCTACGAGAAAAACCAACTTTAGTCATCTATGAACGTTTGGACATTTACTTTAAAAATTCATATATGAAACCAAAGAAAAATAAGCATATGTCATCCATGGCTCAACATTGTCAGCGTTTGTCACGATGAATCATGAGACTTTTGCTACTGGGGATTAATTGTTTCAATCACACATATTAATTTTTTGCTGGTTGTAGCAATTCAATATAAAATTATTGCAAATGTGTGTTTCAGTCATAGATTTCTTGTAGGGCTTATACTCTATTGGTTTTATTTATTAATAATATTAATATTATTAATGATATAGAGTTTGATGTTTATAGACGCTAGCTAGTAGCCGTCACACACACAGTTTGTGGTCACACATAAACATATTTATGTCACAGGGAATTATTGTTTTTTAAGAAAACAAGTTACTTAGCTTAAGACTTGGTAGCCCTGTATCTACAGCTGTTTTAAAATATCAGCTGTCTGTTAAATTTGTTTTAAACAATTCTTCTGTCGCTGTAAAATAGTTTTTATTTTATGAGTTTGTATATTTTTTTTTAAATTGCTAAAAAAATTATAGAAAAAACAAATTATGTCAAAAGTTACAGTACAAGATATAGAGGCCGTCGACGATTATTGGGGTCCCACATTTCGTTCAATTCTAGAAGGTATAACAAAAACAAGCAAATAAAAACTTTCACGCCCATAATTTTTTTTTTCTTTTTGCAGGAGACAACAAAGAATCAATTTCAGAACAATTGGAACAACGCATTCGCAGTCATGATAAAGACATTGAAAGAATTTGTAATCTTTCATATCAGGGTTTTATAGACTCCATACAAGAACTTTTGCAGGTGAGAACACAAGCCCACCAGCTGGCAACGGAGGTGCAGACATTGGACAAATCGCTGCAACAAATTAGTGCTTCATTAATACAGCAAGGCAACGATTTGGTTAAGGCCAGACAAATTGAATCAAATTTGGCTTCGGCCATAGATGCTTTACAGGAGTGTTTACCAGCATTGGAATGTTATATAAAATTTTGCCAACAAGCCTCTAATAAACAATACTATCAGTCGTTGCGTACATTAGAGACTTTGGAGTTGCAACATTTACCTAAACTGAAAAGTTACAAGTTTGTGACTCAAATGCGTCACGCCATACCAGTGATTAAAGAGAATATAAGACGTTCAGCAGAAGCAGATTTTCGTGAGTTTTTAGAGAATATAAGAAGATTTTCGCCTAAAATTGGTAAAGAAGCCATTGAGCATACAAAAAAGTTACAAAAACGTGATATTAACACTATCATCGAGGATCATAAGAAATCTTTAAAGAATAAAGAAAATGCCATAGATGAAGATAACTTATCGGCTCAAGATTTAATCGATTTTTCGCCCATTTACCGTTGTCTCCATATTTACACTGTGCTAGGTCAGAGAGATTATTTCGAAAAAGATTATCGCCAGCAAAGACGCGATCAATCAAAATTGGTGTTACAACCTCCGCCTGGCATGCACGACAACTTGGATGCTTATAAACTGTATATTTGTGCAATTGTGGGTTTCTTTGTTGTAGAGGATCATGTTAAGAATACAGCCGGTGATGTTGTTACTACGACATATTTAGAGGAATTATGGTCATCTTCGCTGACCAAATTTGTCAATGAGATTAGCATGAGCTCGTCGTCTTGCACGGATCCGAATATTTTGCTAAGGATAAAGAATTTAATAATGTTGTCTATAAATACGTTCAAGTGTTACGGATATACAGTGAATATATTGTGGGAATTGTTACATAATATGCGAGATCATTATAATGAGGTAAGTAGTATATGTTGTTTCTAATTTCTTGGGTTTGTAAAATTGTTTCCCAAAAAAATTTTTTACTAAAGTGTATGCGTAATATATTTTTAGGTTTTACTCCAACGTTGGGTGCATGTTTTTCGCGATATCCTCGATCGCGAACAGTTTCTTCCCATGATAGTGGAAAGCCAGGAGGAATATGAATCAATAATCGAACGTTTTCCCTTTCATTCGGAACATTTAGAAAATGCACCTTTTCCCAAGAAATTTCCCTTCTCACGCATGGTTCCAGAAGTCTATCATCAGGCCAAAGAGTTTATGTATGCCTGCATGAAATTTGCCGAAGATTTAACACTCTCACCTAATGAAGTAGCTGCTATGGTACGTAAGGCAGCAAATCTTTTATTAACCAGAAGTTTCAGTGGCTGTCTCTCGGTAGTATTTCGTAATCCCAGTGTTGCCCTGCCACAGCTTATACAAATTATTATAGATACTCAGTATTTGGAAAAAGCCAGTCCCTTCTTAGATGAATTCGTTTGTCATATGACAAATACGGTGAGTAGTGTTACGCAGACACCCTCGGCAATGTTTCATGTGGCCCGCCAGGATGCCGAAAGACAAGTGGGCATACGCATCTGTTCAAAAATCGACGAGTTCTTTGAACTTTCGGAATATGAATGGCTATTGGTGGAGCCACCGGGCAAAGCTTCTGCCTATATAACCGATATGATTTCCTATTTGTCCAGTACATTTGAGAGTTTCTCCACAAAATTGCCCTCTATAGCCCAAACAGCTTGTCATAGAACTTGTGAGCATATGGCGGAGAAAATTTGGTCTCTACTTTTCGATGATGAGGTCAAACAAATTTCAACGGGGGCTTTACAACAAATCAATTTGGACTTATTACAATGTGAGTTTTTTGCTGCCAAAGATCCTGTACCCGGCCTAAAAGAGGGCGAAATTTCTAAGTACTTTTTGAAATGTCGTCAGTTACTAGATTTGCTTACCATGGAGGAATGGGCCACATACTTGCATGATTATGGCACTAAAGAAGATCGTTATCACTTGGTACATCCACAAAATATTATAATCATATTGGAAAAAATTCGCGAAGCCGACAAGAAAACCATGTTTTCAGGTCTACGTAAAAATGACAAAAAGAAATTATTGGAAACTGTTTTAAAACAACTGAAACATTTGGCTGAACGACAAAATTAGTTTTAAATGTCTAGAACATAAAAAAAATGTTTTTAAACATTTTTTCAACGATACCAATTTTAATATACACGAAGTATTTAACTAAATTTAATAAAATAATGGGCCAATTCAAAGTAGACTCTCATATTGTACTATGTCATATAATTCATATTAATATGACTAGTGACTTTGAACACCTTTTGTTAACAAATTATGTATTTAATACAAGAAAGAAGACAAAGAGATGACGCTGTTAAAAATTGTATGTATACAGGAAAGAAGAAAATAGAAAATATTCTTTTTGAGAGGTGAGAAGCGAAGAAATTCTCTCTGAGAGACAGTATGGTTAAAAGTATAACATAAACAATTTCTTATACATAGGAAACAAATGTGTAAAGTCATATTATTTTTTTGTATGGAAATTACTAACAAAAATTTTATGCATGCATAAAATAATATAAAATAGTACAAATATGACTGATATGCAACCACTTTGAATTGGCCCAATATTTATTTTGTGCTATTAGCTACTATCTATTATTTTAAGTTTTTTAATGCAATAGAATGGCGAATAAAAAACAAATACAATATTATATGAGTTCTTTTTTTGTTTAACAATTTCAAATCCCACAGTAATTTCACATTATTTGTAAAGTTCTTCCTGCAAAGCGGTCGATATTTAATTTTAATACCAACAAGAAGTTGAACTTTGTACTTATTATTTAGGTTAAAAAAAAAAATGAGACATGCGAATTGAGTGAAATTTTTCATTTAAGAAGATCATCATTTATATATTTATTTTTATATTATAAAGATTATATACAAAGTACAATATGGTTGTAATACATAAAATGTGAGTGTTATGTTTAATGCTTTTTTTCCTTCGTTTTATAAAATATTTTTATTTTTAAATAATTGTTTTTTTTAATTATCAAATGAAAAAAATATTTAAACTGCACAATTAGTTAATGCATTTGACATTTACATTATTAACTATATTTTTTCTTTGTTTTGTATATATGTATATTAAATAACTACAAATTTTTAATGACTTTTATCGAAAGACTAATATAATTTCTGATTTTATATTAAATTATTTTTTTTTTTTTTACTAATTTAAAGTTTTTTTATTTTCATTTGACACACTACTATAATATATTATCTAATGCTTTAAGCTTTACTTACTAAAAACGGGGATTTGTGTTTTAATACAATTGCTTTTATAGTTATAAGTTCTGTTTATTTAGTAGTAATATTATGAATATTATTTGTTTGTATAAAGTGTAAAAAGAAGTTGGAAAGAGTAAATAAGAACATGACATTTACCGGTTGGTTTTGGTATTTAAGAAAAATCAACAAAAAATAAAAAACAAATAAATTGTGTGTGTGTATAAATTCATCTAAGACACATAGAGATAATGATGACGATGTCAACTTTTTGTCTCTAAATGCTTGGGGGCGTCGGCGTATGTAAATTTGAGCCGAAATGCTTCAGCAACTAAGACATTGATTTGGCGATCAGACCAATTGTGTGTAGGCAGATTTTGTAGCAGTAATAAGAGACCCTGAAAAAGTCATTCATAAACAAAATAAATATGAGTTATCAAATATATCGGGTATTTTTGCTTTGTAATATTGTAATATTTAGGGCCCTTATGAAATATTTGATCTTAGCTTGCTATTTGCATTTTTTTAGTTTGCAAGCAAATTGTATTCATTTTTACTCTCAGCTGATACAAATATAACATTATGAAAATTTAAAATAATTAATTTAACATTATCATACATGATCCTAACTGCTCGATAATTTGACATAAAAAAATTTAAATATTGTTTATTTTTATCGAAAGTTCGTCAAAACACCAATTCGACTTCTTACCACTTAAACAAAAGTAGGTATGATGTTTAAAGAAATAACTAAACAAATTATTCCAATCCAAGCTTGTTATGAAAAGCATACTTGGTGGCACCTAATGCATTGCCGTTTATACTATTAGGTTACTATGATATGTGGCAATAAAATCTATTTTAAAATATTTTCTTTTTAATTCATGAAAAGTTTGCACTCACCTGAAAATCATTTTGTTGCATTAATTCCTCCTTCCAGTGTAATAGAAATGCAGCACAGACATATAAATGAAATAATGCGAAGCCATCAGATTCAGCTAAATAGGTGTCCCATAAACGTATGGTACAGTGCAGAGGCAATTCACGAGTTAATAAATTATTCATCCAACGAAACGAAAATTGTAAATAATCAACACCATGTGTTTGTAAATGACGATGTAAAGTTCCTAAAAAAAGAACAAAAAAAAAAAAAAAACATTCAAATTATTTCCAAATTTCTTATAAAAAAATAATTATATTTGACCTTACCATCTATTCTTTGTATTAAATCTTTCAATTGATTAACCTTCTCCTGTATACCCAATTGAGCAAATATATAATTATCTTGTATACAATCTAAGAATTTTGATAAACACCAAAATGAATCGGCTTCAATGGCATCACGAATTTCAACAGATAACGAGTTCATATGAAATTTTTCAATATCAGTCCCTGAAAAAAAAATTGTGATAAATTATGTGTTATTGTTATTAGTTGACAAAGATCTACCTGATGGCAATTGTTCCTGTAAAAAAACAATGAAGAATGGCGTTACTAAATCATTAATGCCTTGTACATAGCCAGATGCTGGATGACGTATAGACCAAATGAACAAGATGCGTTCAAACATCTCTTGTACGAGTTTTTGTTGGAAGAGCGATATTTGAGGATTCATACGTGGCACATCGATATGTATCTAATTTAAAAATATTGACTTAAAAGAGAAAAATAAAAAATAATAACTTACTTGTCTATAGGTATCCTGCTGCGATTCATCTTGACTATCCACCTTAAAGTAATTTTGTCTTAAGTCTTGATAACCCTGACGCTTACTTTGCAACACCGCATTGCGCCGTTCTCCTGATGGTGGTAAATATTTTGATAATAATCGCCAACTAATGCCGCGCATCTAAAAATAAAGTTGATTAGTTTTATATTATTACCTTACATGTAAAAATGTAATATGTATAAATTCAAGTGAGCTTAATAAAAACCTTTCTTGGTATTCCAGACCAACTTAGTTTTTTTAAAGCCACCAAATCCAGTAGGGGTGAGTCCAATAATATTTCAAATTTTTCTATTTTCGTTTCATATTCGGAATCCTGCGAATTGGTGAATTTTTGCAATTGTGGTCGTCCGGGTAAGGCCTGAATATGGCGTATACGTGGTCTGCAATTAAAAAAAATATATATTTTTTTCTAGCTTTTTTTTTACAGCGAAAGAAAAACTGATGCAAAGGTAAGGATAATTTTTTTTATAATATAGTTTTTGTTATACCTATAATTTAACCAATAAAAAAATACCTTTGTTCCTGTGACTCCCCCTTCAGGTCTTCTTTATTAGGATTTCTATTATGTTGTTTACCCATAGGATTATCATCATAAGATTGTTGTTGATTTGTTGTATCGGTGTTTGAATTGTTATTAATTATCGTATGGCCAGCATTAATACCGCTACTACCTGCACTCGAGGCTGTTGCAGTTTTATGTATTTCTATAACAGTTTGAGCTAAGGTTTGTGAAATTTGCCGGGAAATTTGAGGGTCTAATTTTAATATATAGAACACATATTTTTTATTTATTTAAAAAAGCCTATAAGGCGCTCCTTTAAAGAAATATATTACCAGATTTTGCTAATGCAGTATTAGGAATTCTATGCTTAGATTGCTGCTGTTGTTGCAAAGCTGCACTTGATATTATGCAAAATTCATCATCTCCCGTATCCCAAGCATCACTAACCGAATTTTGATAATCACGAAAAGTTGCCATCATGCCGCCTCCACGGCTGCTGCTACCCAATTCCAGGGCTCCAAACGAATTACCCCTTTTGGGACTAGGCCTTCCTGGTACAATACGGCTACTATTTTTCCAAAATGAATTTGTTGCAGCGGTCACTACTACGGTTTGTTGAGGAACTTCTGCTATGCTTGCCGCCGCAGTTGCTGACGATGTTGACAATGAGAGTGTTCTTAAATTACTTGTTGTTGTAGTTGAAGTTTTGTTAACGTTGTCTACATTATTGTCCATAGTATTATTTCACCTCAAATGTTGTTGGAAAAGTTCAATTGCTTTAAATTTACTATAATATTTGAATATCACGTTTTCGCTTTTCTTCAGATTTAATAGTCTTCAGATTTTAGTTAAATAATTTGTGGTTTTATAAAATTCGTAAATTTTTTATTATAAAAAGAAAATAAAATACACTTCATCCAATTGAAAAAAAGCAACAGCAAAACACAGCAATAAATCACTATTGTGAATGGTGCATATTCTAGGGTTGCTAATACTATTTGATTGTTCTATTCACTTCTATTACTTTTTTAAAAGGATATACATATCTTACGAAAAAAATTTTCAAATATGTTTGTTATTTTCACCTGTAATATTATACTCTCAATTATATTAAATTTAATATTTTATAAGCAAAGTTGATTTTA
Source organism: Phyto melanocephala (assembly GCA_941918925.1). Classification (NCBI taxonomy): domain Eukaryota; kingdom Metazoa; phylum Arthropoda; class Insecta; order Diptera; family Rhinophoridae; genus Phyto; species Phyto melanocephala. The sequence continues at coordinate 43,017,737 of OW799233.1, read as the reverse complement.
TCGACTATTTGCTCCTAATATTTTTATTAATGTTATTTAATTTTTATTAGAAGCTTATCATATGTATTGAAAATTTAGTTTTAACATTGATTTTTGATTTTACCTAAGCTTCTGATGGAAGAAATTTTAATTTAACATTAACAATGTTTAACATAATATTGGTTATCATATAATAGCTTTTCCAAGAAATCAAATTGCTTTCATCACTAAAAATAGGCACTATTTCCAGATGTCATTTGGAAACGGCTAAACAAAAATTTAATATGCATATATTTTTCTATTAGTTTTACTTATATTAATTCATATTATTGTATACTTTATTTAGTTAATATCTCAGGATTTTTTGTTACCATGGCCTTATAGGCTTTGTATTACTATTTTAATAAATAAATAAATAAATAAATAATCTAAAATATAATATTTTATATTACAAATACATGAGAGTTGTAGAATTTCTTTGGCAAACAAAATTAAAAGATTTTATTATATCTGTGCAAAAAGAAAAATCTGCTAATGTCTGTTCTTAGATTTTCAGTAAGCAATTAATTTTCTTTAAAACAAAGGGTATAGTACCATTAGTTAAATTTTAAGTTGAAATATGCTGTTATTCCAAATGATATTGTTCGTTGAAATTAATAATGATTTTCTCTCTTTTATAATTTATTTCAAATGTCAAACTTCATATATAAAAAATATAAACAACAAATTCTCTCCGAACTGCAATTACCTGATGAATAAATATGCCTTGATGCCTACCCAGCAAATAAAAAAAACGATGACAAAAAAGTGATTTTAGGGGTTTAATTGGTGAAGTGCTTAAATTTAGGTGAAAACACTAATGATTTTAACATTAGCTTGTCATTTGAGATCATGTTTTTATATGAATGTATTAATGCACTACTTCCAATTTTTTGCTGGGTAGCACCACTTAAACATCCACTGAACATACTTCTCACTAATAAGTGTCACTTTAGTTGGACATTATTGTTTTTTTTTATATTTGCTGTTCTCAAAACCGGTGGTATTTTTACATAAAATACTATAGCAAAATATTGTGAACTTAATAAAACTAAAACAAAAATTCATGTTATATTCAGACGAGAAAAAAGATTTACACATAAATTGAAAAATGGAACAACAGCAGCAACAAATAATCGAGCGTTTACAACGCATATTTGAAAATTTTCTGCATCAAGATTTCGCCACCACCAGCAATGTTTACTTTGATAAGCTCATAACACACTTAGCTGAAAAAGGTAAATATTGGTTTTGGCACAAATAAAAAATCTGTCTGCTACTATAATATGATAAAAAATTAACTTTCTTATTTTAGAAAACCTCTATGTTTTGCAAGCTCCCTTTGCTATGGATTGGGTTGACAAGTGTATTATCCTTCTGAACGAAGATTTCACAAAAGTTAATCCTAAAGTTACATCGTTTATGTTAAACTTCTGTAGTCTTTTAATGCAAAATGAATGGATTTTGATAACATTAAAAGAACGCAATATAATGGATCGGTAAGTACTTACATAGATGATGTGTTCTGCTGTGTTTAAAGATTTTTCCAACTGACTTGTTTAAAATTTCGAATTTGGTATACTTACTTCTTACTGCATACCTACAATATTAAATACAATAAAAATTTTGGAATTATTTGGTTGTTGGGTTATGGCTGGTTTATTTGCATTTCACTGGAGCTTATGCCAGATTATCAGTAAACATTTCACAAAAATGTTTGAGAAAGTTAGAAATGTTATAATATTTATCTAGTTGTTGGTTTTAAGCTAGTCTATATACATTTCACTGGTGCTTGTGTCAGATAATTCAACAACAAATTTTACTAAAAGATTAATTGGAAGCATATCCCTGATAATTTAGTAGATTGTTAAAAAATGCAGATATATATTCTTTTGTAATTTGTATGCAGAATATTTTATTTTCGATTTTATTATGCAAAATTCAAAATAATTGGAAGAAAAAAATTTTTTTTTGCGGATCGAAAACAAAGTAAAACATATTTAAATAACGCAGAAATGTTTAATTTTGTACGATTTCTAGATAACATTTATACACGCAGTTTTTGAAACACAAAAAAGATTCCAAAATTATTTTAAAACTATTAAAATCAATAATTGTGTTTAATGAAAAATAAGTAAATTGAGTACCTATAATGCTTAAAAAGTGTTAATTATAAATAAATATTTATTAAGTTAAAAAAACTATAAAAATAATAAAAGTTTTTTATTAGGAAATTTAACCATTTTTGATAATATGTAATTTTAGCGCACTTGTCATTATTGAGGCAAATAAACATCGCTTTAGCCCCTCTATAAAACTTGGTTTCATACGCCTTTTGGCCGCCGTGTCACGTTACAGTTTGGGCTTGGCCTATATACGACTTAAACAGTGTTGGCACTTTCTTATTGAACTCTGTAATCGTGATCACACCATGTATGTGGTGAGAGAGGCACGCCAATTGCTCTACGAATTGCTGTATAAACTTTCTGTTAAAGCTAAGGACGAAAAAGTCGTTTTGGAAATGCTTAGCGAAATTATACAGCCCATTCAGGAGAATGTGTACAAAGAAGGAAGCGATAAAATAATGATCAATGTTGATGATTGTGAACTGCAGCACAGACTGTCCTCCACCCTGGATTTGTTGTCGTATCTATTCGAACAGACTTTGGAGTCGGAGGAGAAAACAAATATAACACACTTGTGTCAGAGCTATCACAATTTGGAATTGACTATATGGAAACTTATAGAGATGACACAAAATCGTTGCTTTTTGTATAAGATTCTACACACTTTAGCCAGTTTCAATTATGCCGTATTGGTACAAGATCAGTGGGATAAAGGCCAAATTGCGCCGGAGAAATTTACTCGTTTCGGCTTGAGCTTCTTTAACAGCATGAAATTTTGTATACAGCGTTCGGAAATACTAAACTTAATCAAATTGGCCGAGTTGAATCATATGCTGTGGAAGAAATTAGGTTCTCGTGCTCCCCCCGAAATACTGATTGAAACGGAACTGGTGAGATTTGAAAATCAATTGATCACTTTTCATTTGCTGCCGGTTTTAGTTATTTTGCGCAGTCGCCAAAGAGAAGAGGAATTGTTTGATAATTATCTAATGAAAATGTTTGAAGTTTCGTGTGAACACACTTTGCGCATTTGTTATTCATTTCGTGATATTATTCTACCGTCGGAGGGTACCTCATTGGAAGCCATAGCGGATTTAGCCTACAAGTCTATACATGGCATATTATCGATGCAAAATATATTGGAACGGGAACAAGCTGTAATGGTTTTTCAGGCGGTCATTTATGCTCTAAAAGAGTTTATAAGCAATTCGAATACTCTGGAAAAATCCAATGGCTCGTTCGAGGGTCGAGTAGTGCCAATATGGTGTAAGATCTGGATGGGTGCTGAATTTATAACGGCCATACCTAATGTTTTATACGCCTGCCTAATCGGTTTACAAACGCTAATCAAACGTTACCGTATATCGTGGAAGGAAAGCATAGAAAGCACTTGTTTGGTTAATACAGTGGCTGTTATTTTGGAAAATCCCAATCTAACCGATGGGGTAAGTGATTAGGAATTCAAAAAAAGAGTTCGTTTTTTATATATTGTACTTTTTTATAACAAGCAGCTGGCTGTGCAGGCTTTAAAATTGGTGCAATTATCCATAGAACATTTCCTATCGCCTAATATGGCTTTGTTAGTGGATAATCTTCAAGGGTCGGGTCTGGTTTGTTTGGGTCCCATAATACTGAAACGTTTCCATGATGTTGCCTGGGAGGTACGTGATAGTACGCTAGAATTAACCACATCCATAGCCAATATATCAAGAATTAGTAAGTCCTTAAAATCAAATTGTTCAATATATGTACTATGTGTTTAATAGATTTTATTTTTTCTTAAAGAGTTTCCTGCTTTTCAGAAATTTTTGCATGACTATAAAATTTGTCCTATTGTCATGCAAATGGCCAAAAATGACCAAGAACCTTACGTTAGAGCCTCAGCTTTAAAGTGCCTCTCCAAAATGGTTATGATTAACATAATATGGGAAAATGATTTAAATAATCAAGATTTAATTGTAAATAATTATATTTATTTTATATATGACCTTATTTTCATATGATTTATTTTCTTAAAACAGGATCATTTATTCGTTGTCCTCTTTAACGAAAGTGAAGGCATTGTGCGCAAAGAAGCCATGAAAACCTTGGCTATTATTTATGAACATCGCAAAATTCCATCATGCTATATGGATACTTTATACTCTACTTTGGCCCATTGTGTTATTTCTGATCTACATTGGGAGGTTAAATTGGAGGCTTTGCGGTTTTGGGAGTTGGAATTTAAGAAACAATTTACCAATCAAGGCATGATTGATGGTACTTTTCCCACCGTTACATTCTCCAAAGAATACAAAAAGATTGTCACTCTTACCGAAAAGGAAATAAATGTCAGAATTTTAAAAGTTTTTAAGGAACTTTCACAACGTGGTTGTTTGGGTGTCATCTTGAAATGTTTGCAAGAGGAATATGATCTAGAAGTGATAAAGACGGCCGTGTGTATGGTACATTGTCTGTTGGAAAATTTAAAAAAATATAATTTTGAATCTTTAGTAGAGAGTATAGATAAAACTTTGTCACCTAGCACCAGTAGTTCAGTTCCCCTTATTCCTCAGTCGAATTTCACATCTCCGCAAACAGATACAAATTTAAATGATAATGTCCCTCTAACTCAGCCAGAGAACGCTCATTCAGATGAAGTTATTGAGTCTATTTTATCTTCCCAAGATATCAATTTATTAGTGGCTTCATATGAATCGCAATTGCATATAAATAATGACACTCCCTTATCTGCCACGCAGCCGTCCAGTGAAAATACTCACAGCGAAAAGCCATTGCCCAGTATTGATGTTGAATTGTATAAAGCCTACACTACAGTGGATATTAAGGAATTTATGCTGACTGTTAAAAGTTTAGACTTGGAACAGCTTTTAAAGAATCACTGTGATTGGTTTTTAGGTTCGGAAAGTTTTATATCTCTATTGGACGACATTATCTTTTCGATGAAACAACAAGATGAATCTTTATTTGCTGATTGTTATTAGAAATCGTTGTACATATTAATATGTATAATTGATTTTGTTTTTATTTTTTTGTTTGTCTTAAACTGTGTTTCTAAAGTTGAATGTATTTATAATAAATAAATAAATAATGAAATTGTAAGATAATTTACATATATTTTTTATTAGAAACAAGAAATTTTTTTCTGCTCTTATTTTGAGTGAGAGCAAATTAAATACATATATTTTAAAAATTTATGTTTTGTATTCTTAGGGCCATTATTACAACTTGCCTTTAGTTAAAGGTAGGATTTTGTTTGCCCCATAAATAGCTTTGCATTATTACAATTTAAATTTTTTATTATTATTAACTTAAATAATATTTGATGGATTTAAAAAAATGTTTAATGTTCAGACACAGTTTAGTCATAAATAGAAATTAACAATTGCAGTAATTCTCTAAAGTATCTATGATAATTTTTTTAAAAATATTTATTTACTTATGTTTTCCACACCTGGTTCTTAAGGGATTACAACAAAATAAATACTGCCATATTTAAAAATGTTGCAAAAACTCCACAACATGTGTTGGCAGCGCTGGCTAACAACAAAAAAAACTGCTCAATTTCCTAAGAAAAAATTCACAATAGTGAGGTAAATAGAGAACAAAAGCAAAAACAACGTTATTTTGTACTCACTTTTATTCAATGCAATTTTACTTCTCGACGGGCGTCAGTCAAATTTTTCAGTTTAACATTAGCGAGTGTGAAACGGACGGTCGATGAGTGTGAATAATTTTTCTTTTTGCTTCATAAGAAAAAAATAAAAGTAGTGCAAATTTTTATTCAGTTGAATTTAAGACAACTTTTAATAAAAAAGAAAATATTTATTTAAAATATATAATTTGATTTATGTTTAAATAGTAAAGAAAAATGTGGGCAAAGGAAGGAAAAAATGAAAAATTTTCATTAAAAATTGCATTTTGCTGATATCTATGAAAAGTGAAAGAAAATCCGTCGTAGTATAGTGGTGTAAGTGTGTACATATGTTTAATTGAGTGTTCTTTTGTACGTGCTGTGTGTGGAGTTAGAAACGACGAAATAAAACAAATAAAAAAGTCGAAAATAAAAGCAAAAAGAACAACAAAAGTGAGTGGGGTGGTGCTTAGGCTGCCGCTAAAAAGCCTTGAGAGGATAAGGAAAAACAGCCTAAAACACAAAGGTTTGGAAAAAGCAGGAGCAAACACCACAACAAATAACATCGATAAGAAAAATAAAATGAGGCTGTTGGTTGCTCCTCAAAAGAAATATCAAAAACAACTTTACCTCCTACTTAAAGTTTTCAGCATTTAACGCAAAAAGTTGATTAAGTGGATATTTTATAGCATAGTTTTTTTATTATTTAATTCTAACCAATAACCAACAGCTAAAGTTAATGGAATAATTAAAATGACTTCAAGTTGTGAAAGGTGTGTGTGAGTAGCATTTTTTTAATATGTTTAATAAATGGCCCAATAATAAATGTTTATTTAATGTTTTTTTATGCATTTGGTATTTTTTCTGTAGGTATAGTTTTTTTAATTTTACAATTAAAAAATTTCAAAGTGTTGGGATGCCAGTTTATTTTGAAAATACATTTTCGAAAAAAATTTATGACAATAGATACAAGTAGGAAATTTAAAAAAAATAGGTATTAAGAAGCTATGTTTATACTGTTTATAGATAACATTCATTAAAGACGCATTTATTGTTGTAATGTGTTTTTTCCTCATGCGAACGTATTCTATAGATAGAGCATTCATATCCTAAAATAAGGTAGTTTACTATTGAATCAGATATGTACAAATCGATGGTCAAAAGTAGAAAAAGTTCCTAACTCAAGTAATTGTAAAAACAGCAGAAAGTAAAAGCGTTACAGAATTCTTTCGTAAAATTGCTTTTAAAACTTTAATTTTTGATACTATTGTGTTAAATATTTGTGTCTATGTATTTTGTGAAAAACTCAATTTCCTAAATACCCTTTACACATTTTTCCTAAAAATGCAGCATTAATGCAGTTTTTTAAAATTCAATTAATTTTTATAGGTATTTCTTTTAACTTCGCACTTCCTCTTTATAAAAACTGTCGCTCTCTTTTTCAATACACACTCATTCACAATACTAACGTGTTTTTATATATTTTTTTTTGATTGAAGTAATCTAATCGATTTTTTTGTTTTGGTCTTTAAAACAGTGTTGACAATTTTTGTTTTTTTAAGGGTAAACGATAATACAAATGCTTTTTCCTGAATACTAGCATGATCTGCTGTCGTCCCACCCAACCGTAATCTAGCTGTAAATCTAACTATACTCTCTTGTTTTTTTTTTTTGTACAAATTTGCATCAACAATGTTGACTAAACATGTTTTTATATTTTTATTAAAGGCCTGCAACTGTTGCACTATACAACATAGAAACATGTGTCACATAATGCAACTGCTAATTCATGCAATGCCGAAAATGCAGCACATGTTTTTTTTATAGTGCATTTTAATTATTGCAATAGAACATTATATGCAATAAAATCAGAAATTTATTTAATATAATTGTAATTACATACTTTAAGGAAATTTCTTTTAAGGATTTATTTAAAAAAAATATATAAATAAAGTCAATTTGTTTTGTGTCGGGTTTGGCTGTTTTTTTTTTGGTTTTTGCGTTTGCCTTTATTTTCCGCAAAATATAACGCTCGTCCTGCTCACTAAATATTTTATTCGGTGCCTTCCTGCCTTTGTTATGAACCCGATTTTCATGTATGAAACGCTCAATGATTTTTTGGACCGTAAAAGAATTCATGTTAACCATTTTAGCTATTTTTCGCTGTGAGTGGTCATTTTTGAAATGGTTTAAAACCAATTGTCTTTGCTCTAAAGTAGTACGCGGACTCATTTGAATTTTTGTAAATTGACACTCCAAGGAACGAATCTAAACTAACAATTCAACAAAAAACATTGCTAGAATTAAAAATACGAAAAACGAAACCAAAAACAAAACTGCATTGAAGTACCGTTACAGTAAAAAAGACGTGGTATTAAACACAACAGCGTACAACAGCTTGCCTAAGTTGCAATGACATGCTAAGACAGTATGTTTGAGTTGGCATAACATGTTATAACACCTTGTTTAAATTCGCATGGCATAGCAAAGCATGAAATCTTTGAAAATTACATTTTTACAGAAAATGTTGAATTGTGCAGGAATCTAATTTTTATACCCTTCACACAGTGAGAAAGGGTATGTGTAGGTTTGTCATACCTTGTGAAATTTCTACAATTTTCATATCCGACCCCATAAAGTATATATTTTCTGAAAGCTTATGAATAGGGGAGTCGATTAAGCTTTTTCCGTCTGTCCGTGTGTTTGTTGAAATATCAGAAATATTCGGGAGTAGATCGGTATTGGAAATCAGAAACATCGGTACATAAACAACTGAGATATGAGCAAAAAACCTCGACCATCTCGTTTTTTTCACAACAACAACATACAACATTTTTTTAATTTGTTTTTATTATTTTTTTTGTTTTTTCTAATTTTTTTTTTAATTCAAAATTTCAAATGGTAATGTTCTATTAAAATCAGTTGTATGTGAACGTAAACTGTGTAACAAAAAATCGACTTGGCTAATTATATCAAACTAGCTAATACCCGGTGTGCTTCGCGACTCCAAATTTTAGTATTTAATTCATATGGCAGGTGCCACGCCCACTATTGATAATGCACCCATTTTTTTCATAAATGTTTATTCGAATATCAAAGTTGCTTTTGCAAAATTTTAGTACTCTAATCGATATCGTTTTCCAGATATACGAATTTTAGTATTTAATTCATATGGCAGATACCACGCCCACTATTGTTAATGCACCAATTTTTTCCATAAATGTTTATTTGAATATCAAAGTTGCTTTTGCAAAATTTTAGTACTCTAATCGATATCGTTTTCCAGATATACGAATTTTAGTATTTAATTCATATGGTAGGTGCCACGCCCACAATTTTAATGCATCAATTTTTTCCATAAATGTTTATTTGAATATCAAAGTTGCTTTTGCAAAATTTTACTCCTCTAATCGATATCGTTTTCCAAATAAACGAATTTTAGTATTTAATTCAGATGGTAGGTGCCACGCCCACTATTGATAATGCACCCATTTCTTGCCTAAATGTTCATTTGGGTGTCAAAGTTGCTCTTGCAAAATTTTACTACTCTAATCGATATCCTTTTTAAAATATACGAATTTTAGTATTTAATTCATGTGGCCACGCCTACTATTGCAAGTCCGCCCATTTTTTACCCAAATGTTCGTGTGGATGTCAAAGTCTACCGTACTTAATTTGAAGACTAGCTGCATTAACTTTCGTGATATATAATATTTAATATATATAAAGCTCAAACAAACATACAAACACACATTGATTTATATATATATAGATATATAACAAAATTTTTTTAAATATATGTCAAAAATCAACAATGTATTTAAAAAATTTTCGGCGTTATTAATAATATGAAAATGCGTGTTAATTGTTTGCTAGTTTTTGCTAGTCACTAGCACACAGTTTATATGAACAATGCCGTAAGAGTAGAACAAATAATTTGTTTGAGTTTAAATCTAGTTTTTTGTAGAACACGTTTACCAGGACAAAGTTTGTATGAAAAAAAATGAATTAGGAAATGGGCGGGATAACTCTAGTACAATTAAAATTTATATACAATTGCTGCATTTATGCAATAACATCAATTTAGGGGTTTTAATCTCATTCTGTGTAAATGTGAAGTGAAAAGATTTTGTGTGTCATATCATATGGTACCACCATAAATTTTGCTGTACAAAAACAGTTTCACCAAACGAATAATGAGTCTCTTTTAAATGACATTTAAAAGGAAATTTCGTAAACTTTATATTAACCCGTGCCAAAACAGATCGGCTCATTATTTTACTATATTTTTATCCATAATTAAATTTTCATTGGTTTCTACAACAAAATTTAGGTGTATGTTACAAATTAAATTGAAATTTGATAGTTATATGTTGCAAAAAAAATGTTTACATAAAAATGTCTCAGAATAATCCTTTGTGATATTGGCCACTGACACTATTAAACAGTAATAATACATTGTCGGATTTAAAGATTATGTTATTATAAAGAAACAATCATCTAGGAATTTTTTATTTTTCAAGAGTAAGTTACATATACATTTTTTTAAGGATTTACGCTAAAATTTTAAATAAATTAGCGATTATTACTAAAACTTTTTATTTTTTTTGATACATTCAGCGGGATTTGTTGAACAATGTTCGGAACGTTTTTTTCTAATTATTAGTGCTTTTTCTAAATATTAAATTTCAATTCATTTTTTTAATGAAAACAATTGTCGCAAGGTAATTTAAGATTAAAAACTAAAAAATATTATGGATGTTTTGACCAAATGATATTAAAAAGAGAATAGAATAGAGTATCGATAGCAATAAAATTTAGTTTGGTTGCCAGTTGTAAAAAAGGTATGCCAGAGGGCAACTGGCTTCCAAAAGCTGTAAATTTTGCTGTAAAATAGTGATTATACCGGCAACTTTAAAGTTTATGGTGTTACACTGTTTAATTTAAAATCTAAAAGGAGCGATGCGAACTTAACTTATATGGAAATTTATAATTTTATGAAACAAATGGAAACAATTTTAAAGTTAGTTGTTTATTTTTGAAAATTATGCACTTTTTCTTGCAATATTTGCTTTTTGAAATTTTAAAGTTGACTACACTTTTGTTTATTTAATCTGTCCAGAGCGAGTTAAGGAGAGTGTAAAACACATAAAACAAATTTAACTATTGTGAATGATTGAGTTGTATATCTTTCTTCGAGATATGTATGTAATATGTAAATCCATATGAATGTTTATGTCCTTTTAAGGAATACAAGTACGGTGTAGTGTGTGCATACATAAAAACACACACATTCAAAAATGAAAAACGTGTAATACATAAAATAGAAAAAGCCGGAACTATTTAAAATTTTCACGTTTTACTTTGTTTTTATAAACTACATATTACTATAAATTAAGTTAATTTAAATTACTTTATTTCCTGCCATTATTTTTAAACTGTTCGGTTTGTTTTGCTCTTAATTATCTATAAATAAATGATAGTTTTTTTTCTCTTGCATATGTTTTTCTTTTTTATTTTTTTTATGAATGAACTCAAATATTGAATGGAAACTATTTCTTGTTCTTGTTTTCGCCAATACTTTATACATTTTTCTATATTTTAAGTATTGTTTTTTTTTTCTTCCTCTCTTTTGCTTAAATTGTGTGGTTTTTTAAATAAGGAACAAATAAGTTGAAAGTAGGGCGTTGCACAGTAGTGGGTAAAATTTTACCTACGTATGTATTTATCAAACGTTATATTTTTTATAAAAATATTTTAGTTTTATTTATTAAAAAGGTGTACTATTTATTTATTTTTTTTTAGGAAAAACTAGCAAAATTTTTTGTTTTTAAACGATCTAATGCTGCAGTGACCTGTTATCTACTTTTTTTGTTTTACTCTTTTTTCCTAAAATTAAAAAAAAAATTTTAATAATTTTTTTAAACTAACTTAGAATTTATGTATCTATTTTAAAATATAAAAATTCACAAAAAAATTTGTTTTAACTTTATAAAAATTAAAATTTGTTTAAAAATTGCTAAAATATTGAAATCAAAATTTACACTTAAAAATCCTTCAAACTTTTTTTTGTTGTTGTTCTGATTTGTAGTAACCAACTTGTGTATTTTATTGAGTTTTTTGTGAGTTTTTATTTATAATGAGATTTTTTTTATTGTAGTACTTTTGTTATTTTAGACCACAATTCCTCTTTCATGGTATACACATATGTAGTATATAAAGATGACTTATTATTAACATACAATTTTTTTGTTGTTGAAAGTTTTGTTCTAATTTATTTTATTATATTCTAATTACAGAATAGAATGGGTGGAAATAATCGAACCCCGCACCAAAGAACACATGTATGCCAATTTAACCACAGGCGAATGTGTTTGGGATCCACCTGAAGTAAGTTGTTTCTTTCTCATTAATACAAAATACATATTTTTTAATGGTGTTTTTATATTATAAACGTAATAAAGCAAACATTTGATTTTTTTTTCTTTTAAAAATCATTTCAACACTCTTCAAATGTTAGAAAAAAATAAAATAAAAATGTATAAAGAAACCATCAGCCAGTTTAAACATAAACATAATGTGTTCTAATTTGTTGTTCCCATTTGGGTAAACAAAGACAGAGTGAGCAAGCTAAAGATGTAAAAAAATAGTATAAAAAAATAACATATAAATACCCACCTTAAATAAAACTTTAAATTATTTATGAAGCATCGACAACAACGTACCAACAATCACATTAACACACACACTTGCATATTTATGTAAGAAATAGCACTTAAAAGGATATTAACTAGTATTTAGTGCATAGAAGGCAATAATTTAGAAAAAAGAAATACTAAAACTCCAATAAATTTACACACAAATTACACGCACACACAACACCCATTTATGTATGATTGCATTTTGTATTTTAAATGCATTTTAATTTTACTTGTTATAAATTTAAATAGAGATGCCAGATTAATGTTTTGATATTACAACTTATGCAGGGTACAATTATACAGGTAGCCGTGCCAGTCCAGCTGATTATTTTTTTGTGTTCCAATGTTTGTCAAACACCATATATAAAAAAGATATTTCAGTGCCAAGAATTGTCAAACTCCATATACAAAAAATACTTTCTGCGCTATCACTTTATGTGATTACACCATGAACTCAAGAGAGCATTTGAATTGTTTGTGTTGAGTGAACTTTTAGCTTTAATATTATTAAAAATTTGTTTGTTTTTAGCAAAATTTCGATTGATTTTCATGTTCTCTTATTTTCAATATTGCATTGTATTGTCTTTGCATCTTTAAAATAAGAAGGAGGTGAAGGAAAAGTGAGTGTGTCAAGTTCAGCTTATGCCTATTCAATTTAAGTTTAATATGAAACAAGAGAGTTCCAAAATATATGAGCATACAATTATGCATATCACACTAATTCTTAATGATGAAATCAATTTGAATAATAGAGCAAGTTCTACTGCATTACGCACAATAATAAATTGCCAAATTTTTTATGTGTAAATTTCCACAAGGGAAAGAAAACAGTTTGGTAATAAGCACATAATTTAAAGTATTTATCTAATAATTATAATTACATATAAAAAAATTGTGTCTGTACATAAAATATATTTTGAAAATTGCAATAGCGGTGTATATGGTATAGTGTAATAGCCATGGTATATTGTCAGTACGGGTTAGAGGGACCAACATCTAGCCAGGGTATATTATCAGTACTGGGTAGAGAATTGCGACCAACACTTATGGTTTCTTGGAACCATAACACTAGTATACAAATTTTGATTTTGAAAAAGTATTTTTTAGGGTAAGTAAATTTTTTTATTTATGTTTACATACTGCATACAAAAATGACAATTATATTTTTAAATTAGTTACAATTTCTTAAAATAAGTTTCTTCGCTGCCCTATTGTAGTGTGCTTTTGGAGCATCTCGATAAATAGTCCAGCAGTAATCCGCTAACATTGAAACGTTCCACTTGCCCTGATATCGTTTTGCCATGTTTGCGATGTCCTAATGGAAGCGCTTCCCGTGTTCATCGCTGAAAGCCCCACAGTTATCCGGAATAAAGTCCAAATGAGAATTAAAAAGTGAATTTTCAGGGACATGTTACAACCCAGTTCTTGGTAAGATGATAATATATTTCCAATAAGTTCAGCGTAGTTGTCAGTCCTCTTATTTCCCAAGAAGTTTTTTGTCACTTGGCGAAAATTTTCCCAAACTTTTTTTTTCTTTACCATCTAAAATAGAGTCGAAGCGTTCATCTTTAAATAAATTTCTTATTTGGGGACCAACGAATATACCCTCTTTTATCTTAGCCTCACTTAATCTTGGAAATTCTGGCGAAGGTATTGAAAAGCAGTTCCATTTTTGTTCATTTCTTTTACGAAATTCTTCATAAGCCCTAGTTTTATGTGCAGTGGTGGAAGTAACACTTTTTGTCGGTCAACTAAGGGGTTATTTTGAACATTTTTTTTACCAGGCTGAAGTGACTGATGATGAGGCCACACCTGTCAAATTGCGCAAAGTCTAAGTCAAGGTATAATGCCATCTATCGGATTTTGGATGAGAACTTTATATTTTTTTTAGGATGGGAAACACTAACGGAATCGATCTTTACACAGACGGTTCAAAGATTGGTGACCAAACTGGAATGGGCTTAAGCCGAAATAGAAGCAAATACTTCCGTCTACCAGATCACAACACTATTTCTCAGGCTGAGATCATGGCGATTACGGAAGGAATTAAATGGATAAAGGAAACGAATAGCGAAACTCCGATTCGTATCTTTACGGATAGCCAATAAGTGATTAAGACATTGAGAAAGGAGAAAGTTGAATCCCGGAACGTTTTGCAATGCAAGAGTGAGATAAACTCATATGCAAATTGTGAACATCTGGAGATAATATGGATACCAAGCCATCACGGGCTGATCGGAAACGAGAAAGCCGACAAATTATCCAAAATGGGAGCTCTTCTGAGTACTATAACTTTGGAGAACGCCAAACCCCTTAAATGATTTAAGGATGAACTTAAACGTTGGGCAATGGAAGAACATGTCAGAAAATGGCAAAGCACTGATGTCGGTAAGGTGACAAGAACACTCTGCGGCGACCCAAATCTTGGGAAGTCAAAGGAGATTCTGAGACTAAGTAGACCAACACTTAGGAAATTAACCAGTGTAATTACAGGTCATACGGAGTTGAGAACTCATCTAGCTCGCATGAGATTATCTGAGGAGACGACATGTAGAGCTTGCGAGGAAGAGGATGAGACTCTGGTACACTACCTCTGTCATTGTCCTGCGTTTGGGCATATTATGCGCGAAAATTTTACAGTGGATACTATGCCGAACTTGGAATACCTGGGGAACTCGAACTGGAGATCCATAAGGCGTTACATTGAGGGGACTGGTTTCTTGAACTAGTCCGTTATTTATGGGAAATTATGTTTATGGTTCTTTGTTTGGGAATTCCGTTTTCCACATGGAGCGCACAACATGCCAACTGGGCATAGGTGTATACCTGTCATGGGTTTGGGCTTTTATACCCCTCCTTTTCAACCTAACCTAACCTAACCTTATATTTTTTTAATTTAAAAGCCATTGAGGAATGATTTCACACAAAATTTCATACAAAAACTCGATTTTCGGTTTTTTCAATTTTCCTAAAAATTTTTTTGTAAAAACCTTCTCGAAAATACGAACAACTGACAACAAATTTCACATAAATCAGCCCAGCCGTTCTTATTTTATGAATTACTATACATTTTTTACACCATTTTTATATATACTAGCCAAGCCCGGCGCGCATTGCTAGGCCCCTTAATGAATAAAAATGCATTTTGAATTTTAATTGAATATTAAGTGCAAGAAGCTAAAAATTATAACTTATTTGACATGAGCGTTGCACTGCCCACTTTTGTAATCACGAAACTAAGAAGTCATGACAGCTCAATATGTGTGCAAAGCTTCAGAAAAATCGGTCAAGTGCAAGTATCTAAAAATGATACCTTTTTTTATGGGCGTGGCACTGCCCACTTTTTACCACCCATAAACATTTCCCGGAATGTGTACAACAACTTGTTAAAGTTTGAGTCCGATCGGCTTTACGTTTTCGGAGTCTATAGCTAACACACACACACAGTGAGTTTCACTTTAATATATATAGATAGATTCTAGTTTTCATGGTCTTTCAGCTGGAATAAATAGATATTTTCTGATCTTTGTGTTAGAGTGTTTTTTAAAAAAATTCTTCATGATTTCTCTTAATTTGGACTAAAGACACGTTTCTATTCAAAAATTTTCCATACAGATCATTATTTACTAAAGCAGCTTCCAATTTAACGTACCAATTTTTCTTTGAATTTTATTTTTTTATTTTTTGCGCTGTTCCTGCAGTTGCTGATTGTTATAAACGAAACTTTTAATACAAATACATGCATTACATTTAATACAAAAATATGGTTGTTGTTCTTGTTGTTTTTGTTGTCTACTTTGATGAGATGATGATAATATTGACCATATAGACGATAATGAATACATATGCAATGCATCTATGTATTATGTATCGGATGATTCATTATGAGGTTTAATTAATAATGTAAAATAAAACACATAAATATGAAAATAAACTTACAATTTTATTATTGGTTTAAAGAACAATTTGTAGTATTTACTGTTTGGAAATTATATCATGAAAATGTAGGCCAAAACTGAGGTCTGAGGTAGTCCATTCGGAAGGACCAAATTTGGGCGATTTGTTCGGGCATAGCGACTGGTATCTCGCTAAAATCTCGAGTAATGTTGGCCTGTAAAGCGTTAATCGTAGCTGGTTTATTCCTGAAGAACTTAAACTTTACATGTCCCCAGAGAAAAAAGTTCAATGGTACAAAACTTGAAATTAAGTGCTTACCAAAATGATTTCTAAACATGTCAATTGTTTCATGCTCGTAGCGCTCGGGGCTAATTACCGCAGTCGATTACGAGCGAAATTTATTCGAGCTTGCGTAATTTTTTACTTTTGAGATTTTGTCATTCGTTATCGAGTAACATGTTTCGAATTTTCTAGTTTTTTTTGTGTTTTTAAAAAAATTCTTCAAAAAAAAAAAAAGAAAATGTAAGAATAAAATATATTATTTTTGCTTATATATTAATTCTTATTAATTAATAGGTCAAATACAACAAAGATTAACTTTAGTCAAAAGCACATTCTTGCAGAATTTATGTCTGAACATAGCGACTTGGTCAAAGGAATTTTACTAAGTACAGCTCAAGCTAACTGAAAATTACTCAATGCTCGGCAAACTTAATGGATCACTGGTGTTGCGAATTCGTTTTCTTATTAAATTTATATTACATTCATCTTCTGAATCAGAAAACGAAGAATAAATATTTTTCAAATTAACTGCAAAATTTTTGTTTTTAATTTTTCTCTCACTTTTTAAGGTTTCTTTCAAACTAAACATATGATTGTTTACATTCATTCTTAAATCTTTTCAGTGGTGAATATTTTTTTTTGGAATTTTTTTTTTCCAACACTTAAATAAAAAATCGATTCGTTTCATATCGAGTTTAATCATCAGAAAATTTCGTACCATCTATATTAAATTCAATGCGAAATTATTTCGATCACGACTCCGGTAATTAGCCCCCAGAGCTCATCATCATCATGCGCTTAAATTGCAGAAAGCTCATAGTCTGTTAACATGGTGCAATAACGGTTGCCATTGACGGTAATAGTCAAGTATGCCTCATTTTTGAAACAATATGGGTCACCATGATTTCACCAGCCTATAACCATACCATACCGTTGTTTTTAATGCATATAATGGCAGCTCTTGGTATTCTTCGGGTTGCCCACCAGACTAAATACGGCAATTTTGCTTATTAACGTTGGGTCTCCATGTAGCAATTTTCATTGCTAAGCATAAGCAAAAACGTCGGCGGATTAACGGTACTTTATTGCTAAAGTATTTCTATTTTGATTGGGTGGAGAGAACACGACACAAGTAATTTATTTAAACAATTTAATATTTTTGTTTAAACTATTATGGTTTTTTTTTGGAATATCTCACTCTAAATTATTATTATCAGGTAAAATTATTTTAATTTTCCTTTGTTTTTGCAAAGAAAAACTAAAAATTCAAAGAAAACTAAGCAGTTTTGACAGCTTATTGCGGCAATAATTGCTCAAGCAATGAGCAAAGCAATGATTGCACAATAAATTGTTACATTTGGCAATTTGCGGTCTACACGTTGCAATTTCTATGGACGCATTAAAATTTGACAAATGCGGCCCGGGTAACGTATAACCGTTACTGAACAAAAATGACAAAGCAGTTTGATATGAGTCATGCCCCTGATCTGTCAAAAATGCGCATTAAAAATCAAACCTCACGATGAATAACCCAATATTTACAAATCCATACATACATACATACATATGTATGTGAGGCTATAAGTAAATATTTTGTATCTCTTATTTTACATGAATATCATTTGTGTTGCTACTATTTCTTTTGTCGAATAAACACTCCACTGATAATGACATCTGTTCAGTGATGTCTATAAATAGTTTAAATTTATTTATTTTGTTTCTATTTTCATTTCTGATGTTTATATTTATTTATTTATTTACATAAAAAAATAAATGTACATATGTATGTATGTGTGTGCATAATTATGCCCTCAAAAAATGTTTTTTTCGTGTGTTTTTTCTTATTCAAAAAGTTGTATGTGAAGTTAAACATTAATTAAAATTCCTATGTATGAAAAAGAAATTTATTTTTTAAAAATTTTCTATGTTGTTAAAAAATTTGTTAAAAAATATGTTTCTACTTACATATCTTTACATGTTTCAAAAAAGCCCTAAGTTACAAACAATCAAAAACGCCTTTTTGGATTGCTTGTGATGCACCGTATCAGTATACGAGTTCCAGCAAAATTTTACACTCTTTAAATTAAAATTAACGTTCTTATCAACATAATTCTAAAAAGCTCCTAGTGCAAGCGCAGACATTTATAAAACAAAAATGTAACTTTCGCCTTGTGACAAAAAAAAATGTTTAAAAAGAAGTGGAAACAGTTAAATGATTTCCTTCAAAAAATATTGGGCGACGTCGTCCATGTAGTAGTTACAACATGGTTCTATGTAATACAGTCATAGACCATTTAATTTCGGGTCAAATTGTATGATCTGGGCGGCCAATAGACTTTTTCAAAACGTGAGTTTAATTGCTAACAAAACTCTCTTCTAAAGAGTTCATGGTGGTATAGCTTGCCGTTTGCCATGAAGCACTGTCTTGTTGAAACCACATTTCAATCAAGTACAAATTTTTCTTTTTAGTAAAAAAGGTAGTACTAGGGTGATCGACTCGGTTTTACAACCGGTGTAAAACTCGGTTTTTTTCCTCTTTTAGCTGGCGGTTTTTTCTAAATGTTGATTTTTCGAATATCGAATACACCGGTTTTTTTATCCGAAAAAGCCGGTTTTTTCATTTTTTTAAGTTTATTTTCATATATCTTTATAACCAATCGTACCATAGTATATTTAGTACGCGAAGAGTTTCCAAAATTAGAAAATAAAAACTATTAAATATTCTTCCATAATATTGTAAGAAATTTATTTGTTGTTTAAAAAACAAATGTAAAATAAGAAAAATAATTGAGCTTGAATATTTTTTTATAGGATATAAACCTAACGTTAAAAGTTATAGGTAATTGAAGCATAAACTTAGCTGTTCGATCACTTTTAGGTAAAAAGTGTGGTTACAATAAAGAAAAAACCATAATCTTTACTACCAGATCCTAATTTTAAATAATGGCATTGAGTGTCTGTCAACTTTAATTTCAATTGAATAATCGAACAAACTAGTTTATGCCTATATTTGTATGTCTGTCTTGGGTATAAGAAAGAATTTTTAAAATGAAAATTTAAAGATTTTCTCCCTAGCCTTTAAAATGTATTTCAATTTACAGAAATCATTTTAAACAAAATACGATTGTACGTATTAGTTTAAAAGATCTATTATTATTAATTATTATGTATTAATTAATTCTATTTATTTATTTGACTTGTAAAGAGTATATTTTGTCCTTGAATTCAACTAATTAAAACCAAATTAGTCTGCATTCATGTCAGTTATTGCGTAATTGTGCAGCCAAACGTATATAAACTGTAAAAATTTCATATTTATATATAAATTTAATTATAATCTTTTTTTACAATATTTTTTAATTTTTTCTTTAAATATTATATTTTTTATATTCGAACCGGTTAACCGGGTTTTTCTCAATTTTAAAAATAGCAACCGGTTTTTTCAAATTTTAAATTTCAAACTATTTGAAACCCGGTTTCTTAAAAAAGTTGAATAATCGATCACCCTAGGTGGTACCTTACTGCATTGGCTGTAACGTTGCGATTTTTATTGTTCTTAATGAAGCGTTCTCTTGTGTTTTACATTAAAAGAAAATTTCAAAATTTTTGTCTTTTAATTTTTGCCGAATGTTAGGATCGCCTATTTTATACCCTTCACTTTTGATGCCAATGCTTTATATAAGTTTGTCATTCCGTTTGTAATTTTTGCATTTATTTCCCACCCAATAAAGTATATCTCCTCTGAAAGCTTATGACTAGAATAGTCGATTTAGCTATGTCCGTCTGTCCGTGTGTTGGTTGAAATCAACTTTTAGAAGCAACCATATGTTCCTTAGGTCTGTGTATGGTATCAATCTCTTGGAAATATCTGGAAATTAATCGCTATTGAAATTCAGCATAATCGCCCCATAACAGTCGTATTGCCTCTGTTTTTTTCTATATTTTCACTACCAAAATTAAAAATTTTCAGCCACATAATAATTTATAGGTGCCTTTGCTACTATTTGTAGATATAATATGCCTCTAGAGATATTCGTGAAAAATTTTGGATTAATCGGGCTCTAATCGATAAAGCTATAGGCAAACATTTTTTTTATATAAATATTTCAAAAATCTACAAACGTAATATAACCGAGATAACCGAGAAAGTTAATATTGTTATCGTCTGAAAGGACTTGACTAGCGCAATATAAGCATTATAAACAAATTAAAATTTATGTTGACCGCCACTACAAAATGGCGGACAATAAATTTATATATGGGTCAAATCTGGTATTTTAAAATGCAACTTCTTGAACCCCATCAATTTTGGTATCCAATGAAAGGGCTTGACCAGTATAATACAGTTAATTATTAAAAAATGTAAAATCCAAGATGGCGTCTAAAACAAAATGGTGGAATAAATTTTTTATAACCCCATCAATATGGATATCAAATGAAAGGGTTTGACTAGTAGAATACAGTTGACTACATAAAAATTCAAAATCTATGATGGCGTCGGAAATAATAAGGAAGAATGGCGTATAACATAAAACATAAGTTAAGCTACGATGTGGAATTATACCTACATATGTACATGATGGTGAAGGGTATTATCATATTCGGCACGGCCGAATATAGCAGTCTTATTTGTTTAAGTTGCCAATATTTTGTTATCACATCACATGTATTGACATGTTGCTTTTATACAATTGACGTTTTTTTTTGCCTTTTGTTAGATTGTTGTTCATAATTTACATGTTAATTGTTTTTAATATGTTAATAAATATTTAGTTAACACCTACACAATGTGGTTTTATTGTTTCAGGTTTTTTTTTTTAGTAAATCAAGTGTCAAAAATGGTTGATCTTTTTCTACATTTGTTTTTTCTTAAAAATGTATTACGAACTAAGTATTAGATCTTTTCAGCGCTTTGTATTTTACGCATTATTTTTGTTATTGTTTTTTTTTATGTACATACAGTAGACTCGCGATAATGTGAACCATTAAAAACCGAGCGTGTTCACGTTTGCGAAGTTGTTCATGTTGACGAAGGTGTAACTCTTTTAAACTCCCAAATAAATTAGACATGTGATTTAACTCAAATTCATATATTTTTTGGTATTTCGGATTGTTATGTACATATGTTTTGTTAAGAAAAAATAAGTACGTTAAAATTAATTAAAAAAATGTGTTACCTTTTTTTGGATTATCTTTTAAATTTTAATTGCTTAACAAATTCTTTCTCTCAAAATAGCCAACGGGATATCCTCTTTACAGTCTTCTTTATCTCCTAAAGAACTAAAAATGTTCAGCCAACATTTTGCTATTGTTTTCTTTTCAAGACGTTACCAAGTTGAATTTAAATAGCCAATAGCGTTTATTAATAGTTAAACCAATTTAAAAAATGGCAGCTGTCATCCATAACGATTTGGAGCAATTTTAGTCCACAGGAGATTAAAAATTTCTAAAAGAGCGAGGATTTTTTGTTTTTCCAATCACAAGAAGTTTACCTTTAGAATTTTGGTAGTTTTTGTGACAATTTCCACGAAAAACTTTAGATTAGATCATGCTAAATCAGCAGTGCGCACTAAACTAAACCTGTGCAATCATTTACGGGGATACCCCTTTTTATGAAAACTATTTAGATAACCGACAAATTTGTTCACGTTATAAGGCTTTCTCACTGTGTTCACGCTACAGAGCCAGTGCAAAAAAATTATGTTCATCTTATCCGGTGTTCACGTAGGCAGTGTTTTTGTTACCGCGAGTCTACTGTATGTACATACAGGGTTGCCCATATTCGACGGACCCATGTTTTTTTTAAAAAAATCAAAGAAAAAAATAAAAATTTGGCGGTTGGCAATCTTAATCATTTAATTTTTTCCAAGTAGATTTGTTTACATCAATTTTTGAATATGATATCTCTCAAATGGCCGCCTCTGGCGTTGATGGCGTATTGTGCCCTTTTTGCAGCATTTTCCATCGTTTTCGCCAACATTTCGGCCGGAATAGCGGCTATTTGTTCACGAATGTTGTCCTTGAGCTCTTCTAAGGTCCTTGGCTTGTTAACGTAAACCTTTGACTTCAAATATCCCCACAAGAAGAAGTCAGGCGGCGTCAAATCGGGCGAACGCGGTGGCCAGTCCAAATCACCACTTTTCGACATCAAACGGCCCGGAAACAAATTCTTCAGAAAATCGATTGTTATGCGACTTGTGTGCGGTGGAGCGCCGTCTTGTTGAAACCAGAACTGCCTCATACACTTTCGACGAATAATTGGCATCACAAAATTGGTCATCATGTCGCGATAACGCTCCTGGTTGATGGTAACAGCATGGCCATTTTCATTTTGGAAGAAAAACGGCCCAATGACCGTTTTCGCACTAACGCCGCACCAAACTGTGACTTTTTCGTCATGAAGAGGCACTTCTTGAATCTCCTGAGGATTTTCAGTGGCGTAAATACGGCAATTTTGCTTATTTACGGTCCCATTCAATGTGAAATGGGCTTCATCGGACATGATAATTTTGTTCCAAAATTGCTCGTCATCTTCGGCCATTTCGATGACTCTTTGGGCCCATTCCAATCGACGAGGCTTGTCCACAGGCAACAATCTTTGCGTCAATTGAATTTTGTACGGGAACAAATGCAAATCAACGCGAATAATCCGTTGTAAAGTGGACCGAGCCATGCCCAACTGCTGAGAACGGCGTTTTTGGGATGTTCTTGGGGACCTCTCAACACTGGCTCGTACGGCAGCGATATTCTCGGCCGATCGCCTTGGTCGACTTTTATTTGGCCTCTTCGGATTAGAAAGAGCCTCACCAGTCGAAAATTTTTCGTATAAACGCTTAATGGTGTTCTTAGAAGGCGCACTTCTCACATTTTTTAATATTTTAAAAGCACGTTGAGTTTTCACAATTGACTTGTTCTGTTGAATGTAAATTTCAACTATTTCAGAGCGCTCGCGTCTCGTGTATTGTTGCATGGTAAAAATCTGCTTGGACTGACGCTTCAAACGCGGTATGTCATTAAGCGATCTGACATCTCTGTCAAAAGTTATGGCGTTGCCAGATGGGTCCGTCGAATATGGGCAACCCTGTATATGCAAAATTGTATAAACAAATTTAAAGATAATTCTCTTATGTATTAAAAAAGAATGAAATAAATTTGTCTTATTTTTAAACGTTCAAAAAAACGAGCCATAAAAATAAATAAAACAGTTTTTTTATATTATTGTTGATATTTTAAGTTGAACTTAGCAACTTGGTTTACTTTAGCATTAAAAGCGTTTTATTTTTATACAGATTTATGCAATATAACACATTCTTATTATAAAGGGTGGTTAAACAATAACGCACGATGTTAATTGTAAGTTACATCTTAACGTCAGTTCTTTTACCCAAACTTAATTTGATTTTTACTATGTTTCATTGTTTGATAAATTCAAGTATGGAGACGTACATAATTGAGCAGCGCTTTAAGTTTCTTAAGGGCTTTTACGAAAATAGGCATTCAAATAAAAATGAGGCACACTTTCACCTCGGTGGTGTCGTTAACAAGCAGAATTGCCTCAATTAGGCAAATGAGAATCCACGAGTGATAGTTAAAAATACGATGCACCCACAAAGAGTGACTGTTTGGTGCGGTTTATGAGCTGGCGGCGTTATCGGGGCGTACTTCTTCGGAAATGAGGTAGCCTAAACAGTTACAGTGAATGGGATTCGCTATCACGCGATGTTACCGCATTTCTTGTGGCCAGAAATTGATTATATCGACCTGAATAATATGTGGTTCCAACAGGATGGTGCCACTTGCCACATAGCAAACGAAACAAAGCTCTTTTGCGCGAGAAATTCAATGGTCGTGTTATCTCACGTCGCACAGTGTTGCGAAACCAGAATTTTTTGGAAATCATATTGCCTAAACTGTAATTTTAATTGTATGGATGAGAAATTTCTACAGATTGGTCAGAATGAAATCCCAAACAGAATGAGTGAAAAAAAAATTTACACCGAAAAAAAATTGTTGGGTCAAATTTTCAACAAAAGTCAAAAATAAAAAAAAAAAATTGTTCGAAAAATTTAAAAAAAATTTATTTTAATTCTTCTTTTATTTCTGATATGATTAGTTTAAAAAAAAAATTATAGGGTGGTCCGAACAAGAATTTTAAACGTCAAATTTTTATGATTTTTCGATATTTGTTGAATAACTCTGAAATTTTATATAAAACCAAAATCTATTTCATTTCTTATTTGAAAGGTGTCAATAAAAGCTTTAATTTGATACCGGTTTGAAGTCAATAGCTTCAGTTTTAAGAGACTTATGCTCATTTTTGTGGAGTGCTAGAATAGATGTAGAATAAAAAAATAAGTGATTCCGAGAATTTCCGTTCTATTTCTATGGAATAAATACTGAGAGTGATATACTAAAATCGCTATAACTCCCAGGAGGGCAGGTATGGGCAGCTGATTTTTTCACAGTTCGTTGAAAACAAATTATGTTACATTTCTGTAGTGGTTTGGAACTGGGACTCCCTGGGACTTTTATGTGTGTGAAGATAAATTTGAAATTTGAAACCCTAGACACAAACCTAATAAGTTAACAGAGCTATGTTAACTACTTAACAGAACTAATGTTATTACTCTAAATTTAGTTGTTTTTTATAATTAAAGATATTTTTATATAGGAATATTCAAAAAAAAAAAAAAAAAAAAAAAAAAAAACTGAATTTATAGAACACACCTCTGAAGCAAGCAATTATTAAAAATATTTAATATAACATTTTTTAGGTGAAAATAATAACACCTTTATAAAGAGTGATTTTTGAATAAAATATTTATGTTTTTTCGAATATAAAAAGTTGGCACACAATACCACTATGTGGAAAGTATAGCCAGAGGCCATTGCTACCACATTATGGATGTGGAATTCCTGAATTGATTTTGTGAAGTTTTTAAAAAATTATTGAAAATTGATATTTTTTCATATGAAATTTCTGTGAGGGATTTTGGTCATTGTGGGCAAATATGGAGACGGCACGCAACACCACTATATGGAAAGTATAGCCAGAGGCCATTGCTACCACATTATGGAAGTGGAATTCCTGAATTGATTTTGTGAAGTTTTAAAAAAATGTTTGAAAATTTTATTTCTCATATGAAATTTCTGTGAGGGATTTTGGTCATTGTGGGCAAATATGGAGACGGCACGCAACACCACTATATGGAAAGTATAGCCAGAGGCCATTGCTACCACATTATGGAAGTGGAATTCCTGAATTGATTTTGTGAAGTTTTTAAAAAATTATTGAAAATTGATATTTTTTCATATAAAATTTCTGTGAGGGATTTTGGTCATTGTGGGCAAATATGGAGACGGCACGCAACACCACTATATAGAAAGTATAGCCAGGGGCCATTGCTACCACATTATGGAAGTGGAATTCCTGAATTGATTTTGTGAAGTTTTTAAAAAATTATTGACAATTGATATTTTTTCATATGAAATTTCTGTGAGGGATTTTGGTCATTGTGGGCAAATATGGAGACGGCACGCAATACCACTATATGGAAAGTATAGCCAGGGGCCATTGCTACCACACTATGGAAGTGGAATTCCTGAATTGATTTTGTGAAGTTTTTAAAAAATTATTGACAATTGATATTTTTTCATATGAAATTTCTGTGAGGGATTTTGGTCATTGTGGGCAAATATGGAGACGGCACGCAATACCACTATATGGAAAGTATAGCCAGGGGCCATTGCTACCACACTATGGAAGTGGAATTCCTGAATTGATTTTGTGAAGTTTTTAAAAAATTATTGAAAATTGATATTTTTTCATATGAAATTTCTGTGAGGGATTTTGTTCATTGTGGGCAAATATGGAGACGGCACGCAACACCACTATATAGAAAGTATAGCCAGAGGCCATTGCTACCACATTATGGAAGTGGAATTCCTGAATTGATTTTGTGAAGTTTTTAAAAAATTATTGAAAATTGATTTTTTTTCATATGAAATTTCTGTGAGGGATTTTGTTCATTGTGGGCAAATATGAAGACGGCACGCAATACCACTATATGGAAATTTTAGCCAGAGGCCATTACTACCACACTATGGAAGTGGAATTCCTGAATTGATTTTGTGAAGTTTTTAAAAAATTATTGAAAATTTGATTTCTCATATGAAATTTCTGTGAGGGATTTTGGTCATTGTGGGCAAATATGGAGACGGCACGCAATACCACTATATGAAAAGTATAGCCAGAGGCCATTACTACCACAGTATGCATATTTGCCCACAATGACCAAAATCCCTCACAGAAATTTCATATAAAAAAATATCAATTTTCAAACATTTTTTAAAAACTTCACAAAATCAATTCAGGAATTCCACTTCCATAGTGTGGTAGTAATGGCCTCTGGCTATACTTTTCATATAGTGGTGTTGCGTGCCGTCTCCATATTTGCCCACAATGACCAAAATCCCTCACAGAAATTTCATATGAGAAATCAAATTTTCAATAATTTTTTAAAAACTTCACAAAATCAATTCAGGAATTCCACTTCCATAGTGTGGTAGTAATGGCCTCTGGCTAAAATTTCCATATAGTGGTATTGCGTGCCGTCTTCATATTTGCCCACAATGAACAAAATCCCTCACAGAAATTTCATATGAAAAAAAATCAATTTTCAATAATTTTTTAAAAACTTCACAAAATCAATTCAGGAATTCCACTTCCATAATGTGGTAGCAATGGCCTCTGGCTATACTTTCTATATAGTGGTGTTGCGTGCCGTCTCCATATTTGCCCACAATGAACAAAATCCCTCACAGAAATTTCATATGAAAAAATATCAATTTTCAATAATTTTTTAAAAACTTCACAAAATCAATTCAGGAATTCCACTTCCATAATGTGGTAGCAATGGCCCCTGAATATACTTTCTATATAGTGGCGTTGCGTGCCGTCTCCATATTTGCCCACAATGACCAAAATCCCTCACAGAAATTTCATATGAAAAAATATCAATTGTCAATAATTTTTTAAAAACTTCACAAAATCAATTCAGGAATTCCACATCCATAGTGTGGTAGTAATGGCCCTTGGCTATGCTTTCCATTTAGTGGTATTGCGTGCCGTCTCCATATTTGCCCACAATGACCAAAATCCCTCACAGAAATTTCATATGAGAAATCAAATTTTCAATAATTTTTTAAAAACTTCACAAAATCAATTCAGGAATTCCACTTCCATAGTGTGGTAGTAATGGCCTCTGGCTATAATTTCCATATAGTGGTATTGCTTGCCGTCTCCATATTTGCCCACAATGACCAAAATCCCTCACAGAAATTTCATATGAAAAAATATCAATTTTCAATAATTTTTTAAAAACTTCACAAAATCAATTCAGGAATTCCACATCGATAGTGTGGTAGTAATGGCCCTTGGCTATGCTTTCCATGCTGGTATTGCGTGCCGTCTCCATATTTGCCCACAATGACCAAAATCCCTCACAGAAATTTCATATGAAAAAATATCAATTTTCAATAATTTTTTAAAAACTTCACAAAATCAATTCAGGAATTCCACTTTCATAATGTGGTAGCAATGGCCTCTGGCTATACTTTCCATATAGTGGTATTGCGTGCCGTCTCCATATTTGCCCACAATGACCAAAATCCCTCACAGAAATTTCATATGAAAAAATATCAATTGTCAATAATTTTTTAAAAACTTCACAAAATCAATTCAGGAATTCCACATCCATAGTGTGGTAGTAATGGCCCTTGGCTATGCTTTCCATATAGTGGTATTGCGTGCCGTCTCCATATTTGCCCACAATGACCAAAATCCCTCACAGAAATTTCATATGAAAAAATATCAATTTTCAATAATTTTTTAAAAACTTCACAAAATCAATTCAGGAATTCCACTTTCATAATGTGGTAGCAATGGCCTCTGGCTATACTTTCCATATAGTGGTATTGCGTGCCGTCTCCATATTTGCCCACAATGACCAAAATCCCTCACAGAAATTTCATATGAAAAAATATCAATTGTCAATAATTTTTTAAAAACTTCACAAAATCAATTCAGGAATTCCACATCCATAGTGTGGTAGTAATGGCCCTTGGCTATGCTTTCCATATAGTGGTATTGCGTGCCGTCTCCATATTTGCCCACAATGACCAAAATCCCTCACAGAAATTTCATATGAAAAAATATCAATTGTCAATAATTTTTTAAAAACTTCACAAAATCAATTCAGGAATTCCACTTCCATAGTGTGGTAGTAATGGCCTCTGGCTATACTTTTCATATAGTGGTGTTGCGTGCCGTCTCCATATTTGCCCACAATGACCAAAATCCCTCACAGAAATTTCATATAAAAAAATATCAATTTTGAAACATTTTTTAAAAACTTCACAAAATCAATTCAGGAATTCCACTTCCATAGTGTGGTAGTAATGGCCTCTGGCTATACTTTTCATATAGTGGTGTTGCGTGCCGTCTCCATATTTGCCCACAATGACCAAAATCCCTCACAGAAATTTCATATGAGAAATCAAATTTTCAATAATTTTTTAAAAACTTCACAAAATCAATTCAGGAATTCCACTTCCATAGTGTGGTAGTAATGGCCTCTGGCTATAATTTCCATATAGTGGTATTGCTTGCCGTCTCCATATTTGCCCACAATGACCAAAATCCCTCACAGAAATTTCATATGAGAAATCAAATTTTCAATAATTTTTTAAAAACTTCACAAAATCAATTCAGGAATTCCACTTCCATAGTGTGGAAGTAATGGCCTCTGGTTATACTTTTCATATAGTGGTGTTGCGTGCCGTCTCCATTATTGCCCACAATGACCAAAATCCCTCACTGAAATTTCATATGAGAAATCAAATTTTCAATAATTTTTTAAAAACTTCACAAAATCAATTCAGGAATTCCACTTCAATAATGTGGTAGCAATGGCCTCTGGCTATACTTTCCATATAGTGGTGTTGCGTGCCGTCTCCATATTTGCCCACAATGACCAAAATCCCTCACAGAAATTTCATATGAGAAATCAAATTTTCAAACATTTTTTTAAAACTTCACAAAATCAATTCAGGAATCCCACATCCATACTGTGGTAGTAATGGCCCTTGGCTATGCTTTGCATATAGTGGTATTGCGTGCCGTCTCCATATTTGCCCACAATGACCAAAATCCCTCACTGAAATTTCATATGAGAAATCAAATTTTCAATAATTTTTTAAAAACTTCACAAAATCAATTCAGGAATTCCACTTCAATAATGTGGTAGCAATGGCCTCTGGCTATACTTTCCATATAGTGGTGTTGCGTGCCGTCTCCATATTTGCCCACAATGACCAAAATCCCCCACAGAAATTTCATATGAGAAATAAAATTTTCAAACATTTTTTTAAAACTTCACAAAATCAATTCAGGAATCCCACATCCATACTGTGGTAGTAATGGCCCTTGGCTATGCTTTGCATATAGTGGTATTGCGTGCCGTCTCCATATTTGCCCACAATGAACAAAATCCCTCACAGAAATTTCATATGAGAAATCAAATTTTCAATAATTTTTTAAAAACTTCACAAAATCAATTCAGGAATTCCACTTCCATAGTGTGGTAGTAATGGCCTCTGGCTATACTTTCCATATAGTGGTATTGCGTGCCGTCTCCATATTTGCCCACAATGAACAAAATCCCTCACAGAAATTTCATATGAGAAATAAAATTTTCAAACATTTTTTTAAAACTTCACAAAATCAATTCAGGAATCCCACATCCATACTGTGGTAGTAATGGCCCTTGGCTATGCTTTGCATATAGTGGTATTGCGTGCCGTCTCCATATTTGCCCACAATGAACAAAATCCCTCACAGAAATTTCATATGAAAAATCAAATTTTCAATAATTTTTTAAAAACTTCACAAAATCAATTCAGGAATTCCACTTCCATAGTGTGGTAGTAATGGCCTCTGGCTATACTTTCCATATAGTGGTATTGCGTGCCGTCTCCATATTTGCCCACAATGAACAAAATCCCTCACAGAAATTTCATATGAAAAATCAAATTTTCAATAATTTTTTAAAAACTTCACAAAATCAATTCAGGAATTCCACTTCAATAATGTGGTAGCAATGGCCTCTGGCTATACTTTCCATATAGTGGTGTTGCGTGCCGTCTCCATATTTGCCCACAATGAACAAAATCCCTCACAGAAATTTCATATGAGAAATAAAATTTTCAAACATTTTTTTAAAACTTCACAAAATCAATTCAGGAATCCCACATCCATACTGTGGTAGTAATGGCCCTTGGCTATGCTTTGCATATAGTGGTATTGCGTGCCGTCTCCATATTTGCCCACAATGAACAAAATCCCTCACAGAAATTTCATATGAGAAATCAAATTTTCAATAATTTTTTAAAAACTTCACAAAATCAATTCAGGAATTCCACTTCCATAGTGTGGTAGTAATGGTCTCTGGCTATACTTTCCATATAGTGGTATTGCGTGCCGTCTCCATATTTGCCCACAATGAACAAAATCCCTCACAGAAATTTCATATGAGAAATAAAATTTTCAAACATTTTTTTAAAACTTCACAAAATCAATTCAGGAATCCCACATCCATACTGTGGTAGTAATGGCCCTTGGCTATGCTTTGCATATAGTGGTATTGCGTGCCGTCTCCATATTTGCCCACAATGACCAAAATCCCTCACAGAAATTTCATATGAAAAAATATCAATTTTCAATAATTTTTTAAAAACTTCACAAAATCAATTCAGGAATTCCACTTCCATAGTGTGGTAGTAATGGCCTCTGGCTATACTTTCCATATAGTGGTATTGCGTGCCGTCTCCATATTTGCCCACAATGACCAAAATCCCTCACTGAAATTTCATATGAGAAATCAAATTTTCAATAATTTTTTAAAAACTTCACAAAATCAATTCAGGAATTCCACTTCCATAGTGTGGTAGTAATGGCCTCTGGCTATACTTTCCATATAGTGGTATTGCGTGCCGTCTCCATTATTGCCCACAATGACCAAAATCCCTCACTGAAATTTCATATGAGAAATCAAATTTTCAATAATTTTTTAAAAACTTCACAAAATCAATTCAGGAATTCCACTTCAATAATGTGGTAGCAATGGCCCCTGGCTATACTTTTCATATAGTGGTGTTGCGTGCCGTCTCCATATTTGCCCACAATGACCAAAATCCCTCACAGAAATTTCATATGAGAAATCAAATTTTCAATAATTTTTTAAAAACTTCACAAAATCAATTCAGGAATTCCACTTCCATAGTGTGGTAGTAATGGCCTCTGGCTATACTTTCCATATAGTGGTATTGCGTGCCGTCTCCATATTTGCCCACAATGACCAAAATCCCTCACTGAAATTTCATATGAGAAATCAAATTTTCAATAATTTTTTAAAAACTTCACAAAATCAATTCAGGAATTCCACTTCAATAATGTGGTAGCAATGGCCTCTGGCTATACTTTCCATATAGTGGTGTTGCGTGCCGTCTCCATATTTGCCCACAATGACCAAAATCCCCCACAGAAATTTCATATGAAAAATCAAATTTTCAAACATTTTTTTAAAACTTCACAAAATCAATTCAGGAATCCCACATCCATACTGTGGTAGTAATGGCCCTTGGCTATGCTTTGCATATAGTGGTATTGCGTGCCGTCTCCATATTTGCCCACAATGAACAAAATCCCTCACAGAAATTTCATATGAGAAATCAAATTTTCAATAATTTTTTAAAAACTTCACAAAATCAATTCAGGAATTCCACTTCCATAGTGTGGTAGTAATGGCCTCTGGCTATACTTTCCATATAGTGGTATTGCGTGCCGTCTCCATATTTGCCCACAATGAACAAAATCCCTCACAGAAATTTCATATGAAAAATCAAATTTTCAATAATTTTTTAAAAACTTCACAAAATCAATTCAGGAATTCCACTTCAATAATGTGGTAGCAATGGCCTCTGGCTATACTTTCCATATAGTGGTGTTGCGTGCCGTCTCCATATTTGCCCACAATGACCAAAATCCCCCACAGAAATTTCATATGAGAAATAAAATTTTCAAACATTTTTTTAAAACTTCACAAAATCAATTCAGGAATCCCACATCCATACTGTGGTAGTAATGGCCCTTGGCTATGCTTTGCATATAGTGGTATTGCGTGCCGTCTCCATATTTGCCCACAATGAACAAAATCCCTCACAGAAATTTCATATGAAAAATCAAATTTTCAATAATTTTTTAAAAACTTCACAAAATCAATTCAGGAATTCCACTTCAATAATGTGGTAGCAATGGCCTCTGGCTATACTTTCCGTATAGTGGTGTTGCGTGCCGTCTCCATATTTGCCCACAATGACCAAAATCCCTCACAGAAATTTCATATGAGAAATCAAATTTTCAAACATTTTTTTAAAACTTCACAAAATCAATTCAGGAATCCCACATCCATACTGTGGTAGTAATGGCCCTTGGCTATGCTTTGCATATAGTGGTATTGCGTGCCGTCTCCATTTTTGCCCACAATGACCAAAATCCCTCACAGAAATTTCATATGAAAAATCAAATTTTCAATAATTTTTTAAAAACTTCACAAAATCAATTCAGGAATTCCACTTCAATAATGTGGTAGCAATGGCCTCTGGCTATACTTTCCATATAGTGGTGTTGCGTGCCGTCTCCATATTTGCCCACAATGACCAAAATCCCCCACAGAAATTTCATATGAGAAATAAAATTTTCAAACATTTTTTTAAAACTTCACAAAATCAATTCAGGAATCCCACATCCATACTGTGGTAGTAATGGCCCTTGGCTATGCTTTGCATATAGTGGTATTGCGTGCCGTCTCCATATTTGCCCACAATGAACAAAATCCCTCACAGAAATTTCATATGAGAAATCAAATTTTCAATAATTTTTTAAAAACTTCACAAAATCAATTCAGGAATTCCACTTCCATAGTGTGGTAGTAATGGCCTCTGGCTATACTTTCCATATAGTGGTATTGCGTGCCGTCTCCATATTTGCCCACAATGAACAAAATCCCTCACAGAAATTTCATATGAGAAATAAAATTTTCAAACATTTTTTTAAAACTTCACAAAATCAATTCAGGAATCCCACATCCATACTGTGGTAGTAATGGCCCTTGGCTATGCTTTGCATATAGTGGTATTGCGTGCCGTCTCCATATTTGCCCACAATGAACAAAATCCCTCACAGAAATTTCATATGAGAAATCAAATTTTCAATAATTTTTTAAAAACTTCACAAAATCAATTCAGGAATTCCACTTCCATAGTGTGGTAGTAATGGCCTCTGGCTATACTTTCCATATAGTGGTATTGCGTGCCGTCTCCATATTTGCCCACAATGAACAAAATCCCTCACAGAAATTTCATATGAAAAATCAAATTTTCAATAATTTTTTAAAAACTTCACAAAATCAATTCAGGAATTCCACTTCAATAATGTGGTAGCAATGGCCTCTGGCTATACTTTCCATATAGTGGTGTTGCGTGCCGTCTCCATATTTGCCCACAATGACCAAAATCCCCCACAGAAATTTCATATGAGAAATAAAATTTTCAAACATTTTTTTAAAACTTCACAAAATCAATTCAGGAATCCCACATCCATACTGTGGTAGTAATGGCCCTTGGCTATGCTTTGCATATAGTGGTATTGCGTGCCGTCTCCATATTTGCCCACAATGACCAAAATCCCTCACAGAAATTTCATATGAGAAATCAAATTTTCAATAATTTTTTAAAAACTTCACAAAATCAATTCAGGAATTCCACTTCCATAGTGTGGTAGTAATGGCCTCTGGCTATACTTTCCATATAGTGGTATTGCGTGCCGTCTCCATTATTGCCCACAATGACCAAAATCCCTCACTGAAATTTCATATGAGAAATCAAATTTTCAATAATTTTTTAAAAACTTCACAAAATCAATTCAGGAATTCCACTTCAATAATGTGGTAGCAATGGCCCCTGGCTATACTTTCTATATAGTGGTGTTGCGTGCCGTCTCCATATTTGCCCACAATGACCAAAATCCCTCACAGAAATTTCATATGAAAAAATATCAATTGTCAATAATTTTTTAAAAACTTCACAAAATCAATTCAGGAATTCCACTTCCATAGTGTGGTAGTAATGGCCTCTGGCTATACTTTTCATATAGTGGTGTTGCGTGCCGTCTCCATATTTGCCCACAATGACCAAAATCCCCCACAGAAATTTCATATGAGAAATAAAATTTTCAAACATTTTTTTAAAACTTCACAAAATCAATTCAGGAATCCCACATCCATACTGTGGTAGTAATGGCCCTTGGCTATGCTTTGCATATAGTGGTATTGCGTGCCGTCTCCATATTTGCCCACAATGAACAAAATCCCTCACAGAAATTTCATATGAGAAATCAAATTTTCAATAATTTTTTAAAAACTTCACAAAATCAATTCAGGAATTCCACTTCCATAGTGTGGTAGTAATGGCCTCTGGCTATACTTTCCATATAGTGGTATTGCGTGCCGTCTCCATTATTGCCCACAATGACCAAAATCCCTCACAGAAATTTCATATGAAAAATCAAATTTTCAATAATTTTTTAAAAACTTCACAAAATCAATTCAGGAATTCCACTTCAATAATGTGGTAGCAATGGCCTCTGGCTATACTTTCCATATAGTGGTGTTGCGTGCCGTCTCCATATTTGCCCACAATGACCAAAATCCCCCACAGAAATTTCATATGAGAAATAAAATTTTCAAACATTTTTTTAAAACTTCACAAAATCAATTCAGGAATCCCACATCCATACTGTGGTAGTAATGGCCCTTGGCTATGCTTTGCATATAGTGGTATTGCGTGCCGTCTCCATATTTGCCCACAATGAACAAAATCCCTCACAGAAATTTCATATGAAAAATCAAATTTTCAATAATTTTTTAAAAACTTCACAAAATCAATTCAGGAATTCCACTTCCATAGTGTGGTAGTAATGGCCTCTGGCTATACTTTTCATATAGTGGTGTTGCGTGCCGTCTCCATATTTGCCCACAATGACCAAAATCCCTCACAGAAATTTCATATGAGAAATCAAATTTTCAATAATTTTTTAAAAACTTCACAAAATCAATTCAGGAATTCCACTTCCATAGTGTGGTAGTAATGGCCTCTGGCTATACTCTCCATATAGTGGTATTGCGTGCCATCTCCATATTTGCCCACAATGACCAAAATCCCTCACAGAAATTTCATATGAAAAAATATCAATTTTCAATAATTTTTTAAAAACTTCACAAAATCAATTCAGGAATTCCACTTCCATAGTGTGGTAGTAATGGCCTCTGGCTATACTTTCCATATAGTGGTATTGCGTGCCGTCTCCATATTTGCCCACAATGACCAAAATCCCTCACAGAAATTTCATATGAAAAAATATCAATTTTCAATAATTTTTTAAAAACTTCACAAAATCAATTCAGGAATTCCACTTCCATAATGTGGTAGCAATGGCCCCTGGCTATACTTTCTTAATAGTGGCGTTGCGTGCCGTCTTCATATTTGCCCACAATGAACAAAATCCCTCACAGAAATTTCATATGAAAAAAAATCAATTTTCAATAATTTTTTAAAAACTTCACAAAATCAATTCAGGAATTCCACTTCCATAATGTGGTAGCAATGGCCTCTGGCTATACTTTCTATATAGTGGTGTTGCGTGCCGTCTCCATATTTGCCCACAATGAACAAAATCCCTCACAGAAATTTCATATGAAAAAATATCAATTTTCAATAATTTTTTAAAAACTTCACAAAATCAATTCAGGAATTCCACTTCCATAATGTGGTAGCAATGGCCCCTGGCTATACTTTCCATATAGTGGTGTTGCGTGCCGTCTCCATATTTGCCCTCAATGACCAAAATCCCTCACAGAAATTACATATGAAAAAATATCAATTTTCAATAATTTTTTAAAAACTTCACAAAATCAATTCAGGAATTCCACATCCATAATGTGGTAGCAATGGCCTCTGGCTATACTTTCCACATAGTGGTATTGTGTGCCAACTTTGTATATTCGAAAAAAGATAAATATTTTATTCAAAAAACACTCTTTATAAATGTGTTATTATTTTCACCTAAAAAATGTTATATTAAAAATTTTTAATCATTGCTTGCTTCAGAGGTGTGTTCTATAAATTCAGTTTTTTTTTTTTTTTTTTTAATATTCCTATAAAAAAATATCTTTAATTATAAAAAACAACTAAATTTAGAGTAATAACATTAGTTCTGTTAAGTAGTTAACATAGCTCTGTTAACTTATTAGGTTTGTGTCTAGGGTTTCAAATTTCAAATTTATCTTCACACACATCACAGAAATTACATATGAAAAAATATCAATTTTCAATAATTTTTTAAAAACTTCACAAAATCAATTCAGGAATTCCACTTCCATAGTGTGGTAGTAATGGCCTCTGGCTATACTTTTCATATAGTGGTGTTGCGTGCCGTCTCCATATTTGCCCACAATGACCAAAATCCCTCACAGAAATTTCATATGAGAAATCAAATTTTCAATAATTTTTTAAAAACTTCACAAAATCAATTCAGGAATTCCACTTCCATAGTGTGGTAGTAATGGCCTCTGGCTATACTCTCCATATAGTGGTATTGCGTGCCATCTCCATATTTGCCCACAATGACCAAAATCCCTCACAGAAATTTCATATGAAAAAATATCAATTGTCAATAATTTTTTAAAAACTTCACAAAATCAATTCAGGAATTCCACTTCCATAGTGTGGTAGTAATGGCCTCTGGCTATACTTTTCATATAGTGGTGTTGCGTGCCGTCTCCATATTTGCCCACAATGACCAAAATCCCTCACAGAAATTTCATATGAGAAATCAAATTTTCAATAATTTTTTAAAAACTTCACAAAATCAATTCAGGAATTCCACTTCCATAGTGTGGTAGTAATGGCCTCTGGCTATACTCTCCATATAGTGGTATTGCGTGCCATCTCCATATTTGCCCACAATGACCAAAATCCCTCACAGAAATTTCATATGAAAAAATATCAATTTTCAATAATTTTTTAAAAACTTCACAAAATCAATTCAGGAATTCCACTTCCATAGTGTGGTAGTAATGGCCTCTGGCTATACTTTCCATATAGTGGTATTGCGTGCCGTCTCCATATTTGCCCACAATGACCAAAATCCCTCACAGAAATTTCATATGAAAAAATATCAATTTTCAATAATTTTTTAAAAACTTCACAAAATCAATTCAGGAATTCCACTTCCATAATGTGGTAGCAATGGCCCCTGGCTATACTTTCTTAATAGTGGCGTTGCGTGCCGTCTTCATATTTGCCCACAATGAACAAAATCCCTCACAGAAATTTCATATGAAAAAAAATCAATTTTCAATAATTTTTTAAAAACTTCACAAAATCAATTCAGGAATTCCACTTCCATAATGTGGTAGCAATGGCCTCTGGCTATACTTTCTATATAGTGGTGTTGCGTGCCGTCTCCATATTTGCCCACAATGAACAAAATCCCTCACAGAAATTTCATATGAAAAAATATCAATTTTCAATAATTTTTTAAAAACTTCACAAAATCAATTCAGGAATTCCACTTCCATAATGTGGTAGCAATGGCCCCTGGCTATACTTTCCATATAGTGGTGTTGCGTGCCGTCTCCATATTTGCCCTCAATGACCAAAATCCCTCACAGAAATTACATATGAAAAAATATCAATTTTCAATAATTTTTTAAAAACTTCACAAAATCAATTCAGGAATTCCACATCCATAGTGTGGTAGCAATGGCCCCTGGCTATACTTTCTATATAGTGGTGTTGCGTGCCGTCTCCATATTTGCCCACAATGACCAAAATCCCTCACAGAAATTTCATATGAAAAAATATCAATTGTCAATAATTTTTTAAAAACTTCACAAAATCAATTCAGGAATTCCACATCCATAATGTGGTAGCAATGGCCCCTGGCTATACTTTCCATATAGTGGTGTTGCGTGCCGTCTCCATATTTGCCCTCAATGACCAAAATCCCTCACAGAAATTACATATGAAAAAATATCAATTTTCAATAATTTTTTAAAAACTTCACAAAATCAATTCAGGAATTCCACATCCATAGTGTGGTAGTAATGGCCCTTGGCTATGCTTTCCATATAGTGGTATTGCGTGCCGTCTCCATATTTGCCCACAATGAGCAAAATCCCTCACAGAAATTACATATGAAAAAATATCAATTTTCAATAATTTTTTAAAAACTTCACAAAATCAATTCAGGAATTCCACATCCATAGTGTGGTAGCAATGGCCCCTGGCTATACTTTCTATATAGTGGTGTTGCGTGCCGTCTCCATATTTGCCCACAATGACCAAAATCCCTCACAGAAATTACATATGAGAAATAAAATTTTCAAACATTTTTTTAAAACTTCACAAAATCAATTCAGGAATTCCACTTCCATAATGTGGTAGCAATGGCCTCTGGCTATACTTTCCATATAGTGGTATTGCGTGCCGTCTCCATATTTGCCCACAATGACCAAAATCCCTCACAGAAATTTCATATGAAAAAATATAAATTTTCAATAATTTTTTAAAAACTTCACAAAATCAATTCAGGAATTCCACATCCATAGTGTGGTAGCAATGGCCCCTGGCTATACTTTCTATATAGTGGTGTTGCGTGCCGTCTCCATATTTGCCCACAATGACCAAAATCCCTCACAGAAATTTCATATGAAAAAATATCAATTTTCAATAATTTTTTAAAAACTTCACAAAATCAATTCAGGAATTCCACTTCCATAAAGTGGTAGCAATGGCCCCTGGCTATACTTTCCATATAGTGGTGTTGCGTGCCGTCTCCATATTTGCCCACAATGACCATAATCCCTCACAGAAATTTCATATGAAAAAATATCAATTTTCAATAATTTTTTAAAAACTTCACAAAATCAATTCAGGAATTCCACTTCCATAATGTGGTAGCAATGGCCCCTGGCTATACTTTCCATATAGTGGTGTTGCGTGCCGTCTCCATATTTGCCCACAATTACCAAAATCCCTCACAGAAATTTTATATGAAAAAAAAGAAATTTTCAATAATTTTTTAAAAACTTCACAAAATCAATTTAGGAATTCCACTTCCATAGTGTGGTAGTAATGGCCTTTGGCTATACTTTCCACATAGTGGTATTGTGTGCCAACTTTTTATATTCGAAAAAACATAAATATTTTATTCAAAAATCACTCTTTATAAAGGTGTTATTATTTTCACCTAAAAAATGTTATATTAAATATTTTTAATAATTGCTTGCTTCAGAGGTGTGTTCTATAAATTCAGTTTTTTTTTTTTTTTTTTTTTTTTTTTGAATATTCCTATATAAAAATATCTTTAATTATAAAAAACAACTAAATTTAGAGTAATAACATTAGTTCTGTTAAGTAGTTAACATAGCTCTGTTAACTTATTAGGTTTGTGTCTAGGGTTTCAAATTTCAAATTTATCTTCACACACATGGGACTTTTTAGATATTGCTTACCTAACCCAAATTTTAAGGAAAAATTGACCTTTAGTCGGGTTTTCGCTCTAAAAAAGGTGCATATGAAAATGTCTCAAACAACATTCCTTTTTTTTACAGAAGATACTTGTCCGAAGGCAGATTTTTTCTCCGAATCAAAATATCTGTCACCAAAATCAAATGAGATCATTTTGAATACAGCCCTGAAATCCCCTCTTTTCGTGAAAATTTTGTATATTTGACTTCTAAAATCAATTAAAAATCAACGGGCCAACATAAAAATAAGCTTTATGTGTTTTTTGTTTACTTGGAATGTCTGTGACAAAATTGCATCATTAAAAACACTGAAAAAATAATCGGAAAGAAGCTACTTTTCCACTAGCCGCAACATAGTGCGTCGTGGCGATATTAATTGGCCGCCACCATGTCAGCTAATACGATTGAAGTCTTAGATTGGCCGGCTCAATTACCAGACTTAAATCCTATTAAGAACCTTGTCAACATTATGAAGAGCAGAGTCGGATTGTGTCGTTTTTTAAATTAGCAAAAGGTGATTAGTTGCTTTAAATTAAAGTGGCAGTCAATACCAACAACATTTCTAACTTATCTTTTTGGAATCCATTTAAAAACGATGTACGTTTTACGCAACACTGAAGGTTGCTTAAGTTTCGAACAGTTATTCAAGGAGCTAATTTCGTTTTAATTTTTTTTAACTTGTTAAGCCTGTAGTACACGAAATGTAAAAAGCTACATACGTGTACTATGGGCTTTAGAGAGTGAAAAAAAATGTTTTTTTATCATATTTTTAACTAGCCAAACCCGGCGCGCGTTGCTACGCCCCTTAATGAATCGAAATGCATTCTGAATTTTAATTGAATATCAAGTGCAAAAACCTAAAAATTATAATTTTTTTTATGGGCGTGGCATTGCCCAGTTTTCTTATCACGAAATTGTAAAGTCATAATAGCTCAATATGTGTGCAAAGTTTCAGAAGAATCGGACCAGTGCAAGTACCTCAAAATTATAATTGTTTTTATGGGCGTGGCCCTGCCCACTTTTCTTTTCACGAAATTGTAAAGTCATAATAGCTCAATATGTGTGCAAAGTTTCAGTATAATCGGTCCAGTGCAAGTAGCTAAAACTGATAACTAATTTTTTGTGGGCGTGGCCCCGCCCACTTTTTAATCACGAAATTATAAAGTCATGACAGCTTAATATGTGTGCAAAGTTTCAGAAAAATCGGTCCAGTGCAAGTACCTCAAAATTTAAACTTTTTTAGGGGCGTGGCCCCGCCCACTTTTCTTATCACAAAATTTTTTAGTCATGACAGCTCGATATGTGTGCAAAGTTTCAGAAAAATCGGTCAAGTGCAAGTAGCTAAAACTGATAACTAATTTTTTATGGGCGTGGCCCCGCCCACTTTTTTCCACCCATAAACACTCCCTGGTATGTGTACAACAACTTGCCAAAGTTTGAGTCCGATCGGTTTTACAGTTTCGGAGTCTATAGCTAACACACACACACACACACACACACAGAGTTTCACTTTTATATATATAGATATAAGCAGATACAAATTACAATAACAATTAAATGTTTTAATTTTAATAGATATTTTTCAAAGTAACAGAAACACGCGCTTTCCAACAATACTGTAGATGTAAAATATGTTGGTTTTTCTAAAAAATTTTTCAAAATTATGTTTCATTTCAAATTTAACATTTTCCTTAGATACGGAAGTGCTTTATTCTTGTTTTCTGCATTTATCGCCAATAAAACCTGATAATTGGTTAATTATTTCGCTAAATTTAATATAAAACTTTTCATCATTTGTTGTTCTTTTTGTTGAGCAATAATGAAAAAAAACTTTTGTAAAGTTCTTTACTTCCAGAAACAAAGTGTGTGCATGCTAGTAGAGGCTTTGCATCCTTTACCAAGGCACTACACTATACAGAGAAGCATTATAAGTGCAGCACTAAAATGGTTAAAATTAATCTTCATACATTTGAAATATGTATTGTCAAACGAAAATATTGTTTAAGGATGTTGCCAAAATGTGTTCTTTTAAAATTTGCTTAAACAAAAGATACACAAAGCACTTTTACATTTTACTTTTAAAATTTAAAATCAGTGTACATACTTACAACTAAAGTGTGTTTCTTTTCTTTAAAATTTTATGGAAATTCAATATTTTAATTTCAACATCCATCCTTTTATGCACTTTTTCTTTGATTAGTGCACTTTAACTGGGACTATTTACTCGTATGCTCGCTCATTTGCCTATTCTTTGTACATTGCAGTTTGTTTGTAGTTTTGTAGACGACAGTAAGTCTACATACTTTTTGTTGTAATTTCTTTTTAAGTAACAAAGTTAAAACAAAAAAAAATGTAATTTCCTGTTTTATACTCTGTGCAAAGAATGAAAACTAAAACCTTAATCCCCTCCCTATTGTCCTTCAGAAATAAAGTGCACCCAAACACACAGAATAATGTGTAAGAAATGAGAAAAAAAGAGTCCTTTCATTTTATTTCATTATATACGGCGTGTCCCCATTTAACAAAAAATAAAATAAAAAATATATCAAACCCTTTAAAGGTATTAAAAGATTAAAGTAGAAAATTAAACGAAAATTATGGGTTTATGCCTTAAAACAGCACTAAAGTGGTAGAACTTTTTTCGTTTATCAATGGAATATCTTTTAGCACGTTGCCAGATAAGCAATCTAGTTGTCATATAAATATAATAGCACAACAAGGG
Organism: Phyto melanocephala; assembly: GCA_941918925.1. Taxonomy (NCBI): domain Eukaryota; kingdom Metazoa; phylum Arthropoda; class Insecta; order Diptera; family Rhinophoridae; genus Phyto; species Phyto melanocephala. The sequence continues at coordinate 42,974,649 of OW799233.1, read as the reverse complement.
ACGACAAAAGTTATTTTATTCAACTTTTTTGTAGGCTTGCAGTGTCCCTTTTTCAATTAACCCTAAAGTTAAACAAGTTAAATAAATTTACACAACTAGTTAGGTTGATCCATTGAATATTGTTGAATAAATTATTACATAGTTTTGCAAAAGAAACTAAATATTTAATATAATTGTATACGCCTTACCTGTAGTGGCAAGGCCATTCCGTTTGTAATTTATACAATATTTTTTTTTCGTTCGTGTGTTAGTTGAAATCAAGTTTTAAAATCCCCCACATGACGCACTAATCTATATGTGGCATAAATCTTTTGCAAATATTCTGGAATAAATTGCCATTGAAATCCCGCATAATCGCCCCATAATTTTTTGAGATATAAGCAAATAAACACGACTGCCTCTGTTTTTCCCATATCTATCTATAAATATAAAAGTAAAACTCTGTATGTGTGTGTGTTAGCTATAGACTCCGAAACCATAAAGCTGATCTGCCTTGGCAAGTTGTTGTACACATTCCAGGAAATGTTTATGGGTGGAAAAAAGTGGGCGGAGCCACGCCCATAAAAAGTTTGTTATAATTTTTAGCTACTTACACTTGACCGATTTTTTTGAAACTTTGAACACATATTGAACTTTCATGATTAGGCAATTTCGTGATTAGAAAAGTGGGCAGTGCCACGCCTATAAAAAATAAGTTATCATTTTTAGCTACTTGCACTTGACCGATTTTTCTGAAACTTTGCTTACATATTGAGCTGTCATGACTATACAGTTACGTGATTAGAAAAGTGGGCGGTGCCATGCCCATAAAAAACAAGTTATAATTGTTAGCTTCTTTAACTTGATATTCAATTAAAATTTAGAATACATTTTTATTCATTAAAGGACGTAGCAACGCGCGCCGGGCTAGTTTTTATTATAAAAATCAACATTTTTCAGCCCCAGAATAATTTATAGCCACGTTTGCTCCTATTTATAGATATGATATGCCTATGGGCTATTCGTTAATTTGGACTATTCGGTCACTAATCAGCAAAGTTATAGGTAAAAATAATTTTTAAAAATAGCTCCTGATTTATTTTTGTACAAACTAAGACTCCAAAGTACAAGCCGTAGTTTCGGAAACTATTGCTGAGAAAAACTGATCAATTTGGTTAAAAACTAACTGAGATATGAACACAAAAAACAACTACTTCGGTGTTTTTTTTCTAAAATTTACACACAAAAATCAATTTTTTTCAGCTTCTGGACAACAGAGAGAATGGGTATCAAATGAATGAATGGGCTTAACTAGTAGAATATAATACACTTAAAAAAAAATTCAAAATCCATGATGGTCGCCTCTACAAAATCGAGTACAATACATTTATATATTAGTCAAATCTAATAATTTTAAAGGTACCGACTTCAACCGCCTCAATATTGGCACTAAACGAAAGACCAGTCGAGTATATGTAATAAACTATGAAAAACTCAAAAGCAAAATGGCGCAAAGAAATTTTGTTTTTTTTTGCGGAGCGTAGGGTTGCCTTTTTGATTTTACGTTTTATAAGATTTTTTTAAAATTGTTTTGCATAAATATTTTATATTCGAAGGTGTACGTCACATTTTTTTCAACTTGGTATTGTACACTAATGTATGTATGTATTAAACAGCTGAATAAAATGTTCTAAAAGTTATGTGTTATATTTCATACTACTTCTTATCACTATATTATAAACAAAACATAACTCTCGCTAAAAGCAATTAATCATCACTCGAACATTGTTTCTCTACACCTTTGTTAGTGGTTTTGTTTTCATACAACGTACAATATCAAAACAAAAAGCGACAATAAAACTAAGAAATGGTAAATCTTAACAAAAACATCGAGTACAATAGAACACAACACAAAAAACGTAAAAAATATTAAACAGTAGTGTTCTTGTAATTACATTAAACGCAGTTTAAAAAGAAAATACTTTTTTAAAAGTGATTTTTTTAATACATATAAATTCATCCCATTACAGAACATTAAATTTTAAGGCTTTTATTCAAGTTTTTCTTTGGTCTAGGTCTACTATCAAAACATTCAAACATGTTTTGTGTGTTCTATTTTATCTTCGTATTGATTCAGCTTTATATTATTGCGTTGTTCTACGTCAGTTTTGTTCTATTCTTTAATATTTTTGTTGTATATCTAAACACTATTTTTGTATGTATTATATAATAAAACAATAATATACACACACTATTTGAGATTTAATGAGATTACTTGTAAGTCATTTTTCTTATGCTTGTGCAGCTCTTTAGTATGTATGTACATTAATTGATAATAACATTTTTTTAATTTATTACGCTGAATTCACCTTCATTTAAAACATTTCTCAAAAAATAACTGGCTGTTTAATTTTCAAGTTTAATCTGAACTAGCCATAAAAAAAATAAATAAAAAATAAAATTAATTAAAGGACAAGACTATATAAAAAATATAAAATATTTGTGCTAAGTATTAAAAACATTGTTCACATAAAATCAGGCACACTGCAAAAGCTGATTTTAACAACACCTGATTTAGTTGCCTGACTTTATTTAACAGCTGCAATGAATTGTCTTTGAAAAAAATCAAATCCATACAAAATTAAACGAACCTTAATCTCCCTAGCATCGGCCAATTAAGCAAAATTGGTCTATTCTCAAAGAAAAGTTCTAGACAAATAAAAAACATCGTTAGGGACTTGGAATGTCAACGCAACAAAGAATTAGTTGATATTGATAATCGACAGGTTATTAAAATTATCCTTTCAAAATAAAAATATAAAATATCAAAATAATTGTTTTTTCAACAATTCACCAAATTCTGTCATTGTTTTTATTTGAAAGCTTTGACACATTTTTTTAAATATCCCAGCAATTCTAAAGTCGAACGTTTGAAATTATATTTTTTAACACTTGACATTAAATAAGTATTTCAAAGATTGTTTAAAAATCCACATTCGATATTATGTATATCAGGAATAAAAGTATTTTTCTTATTAAAAATAAGTTAATTTATAGGGAAAGCTATTATCCTTAAATTATTAAATTATTCTTACACGTTCTTGGTGTTACCTGAAATAATGTGGCATCTCTGTTTAAAGCTAATTGCCCAATACATCCCAAGTTTCCATCTTCATACATAAATTCAAAATTAATCAAGTTTTTAGCACATTTGAACAAAAAACTAAATTAAATCTGGGAACTAATTACTTTTAAGTCCTGTATTATTGTTAAATAGTTTGCAGTTGTTTAAACTCAAAAATACTCTGACATACTCACTTCTTCCTTTTTGTTTTGTTAACTTTTTCCTGTGAGTTTTGTTGTTAGTGTGTGTTTTACATATTCATATGGACTTTTTTATGAATTGCACACTCCGACTGTATAAATTCATTATATTCCTTTACTACCTTCTTCTATTAAATATTCTTGATTTTTTTTTTACATGTAAATGTGTTAGTGACAGGTTTTCTTCTTGTATTATTTTTAGTAATTCTTCTTATAATTCTTTCATTGAGCACTTTTTTAAGTTTTTCTTTATTTTGTTTGCACTTGCTTGCACACAGATGTAAATATGTACATTTTCAACGTTGCTAATTTAGCGCTACATTTAGCGGTTAACGATAACTCAAAAGTCGCAATTTTATAGATTAAAATTTAATTATATCAAAACTACAATTATGTACTGAAATTGTTTGATACTAACATCAAGGGATTCTGTAAATTTCTACTTTAGAAATTAAATCATTTTAAATTTAAAAAAATAATGCTTTAAACCTATTTGGTCTTATATAGTTAAATTCTTTTGTCTATTTTTGTTTTGTTTGATCACATTTGATACTGATAGCATTAAAAGTTTATAGACCTTAGTAGCCAATTTAACCTTAAGTTGGAAGAAGGGCACAAATTCAAGAATATGGAACAGAGATATATAAAATAATATAGCCCTTTAAACCAATTTGATGAAATGAAGAAATGCAAAAAAACCAAAAAAAAATCTAACCTTTAAACAACAAGTAAGAGCACTATATTCGGCTGTGCCGAATCTTTTATACCCACCACCAATTTTGTGTACATTTAAAGCACAATATTTTTTATTTTGTTAATCGCTATGGAATAATCTCTTTATAATAAAATATGTACCATTTTCTTTGTATAGGGTGGTTAAATTTTAAGGGCCCATGTTGAAGGTGAACTACACCTAGTCTTAAAATTTGTTTTCTGCATTTCACTTGACATTTCTCAATCTCAAACTTACTCAATTTGGTCCGTGGAAAGATACGCAAATGAGAAACGCTTTAAAGTTATTCAGGTTTTTTATAAAAATTGGCGTTCAAATCAAAAATCGTATTTTGTGCACTTCGTAATTCTTTTGATCAACATAATCGTTCAAATTCGTCCACAATCGGGAGAATTGTAACAAATATTTAAATTTCTGCAAAACAGGTCTGTAAAAAATGTTAGAAAATCTGTGAATGCCTTCTTAGTGCGTTGAATGGGAACCACTGGTGGTTTTTGCAACATTGTCATTGAAAATTTGGACCATCAGATAGAGGAGTGGTACCAAGGATTGGGGGGGGCATTTGGCCGATATTTTGTTAAATACATAATTGAACCATACAAATATTATCATTACCAAAAGAAATGATAATAGTTTCCTAAATAATTTGTGCTACTAAAATGCTTTTGTAAATGTAGTCTTTAAGTAAAAGTGGGCGTTAAAGTAGGAGTGTCAATAAAGTTTCTGCTTATAAATACAACTTAGATATTTCAATATAGTCCTTTATTTTCCCAAAAACTTTGTCAATAGAGAAATTACATGAATTTAAGATAAACCGTTATATAGGAGGTAGGCGTTAACTTTTTGGCACAACAATTACATTGATTAGAAGGATATACGTAGCAAATTTGATCATTATACCTCTTATTTTGGCGGTTTTATGAGTTTTTAAATTTCATTAACGGTAGATAACGTAAAAAGTTTGCGATATAGTAGGCGTGTCAAAGTTGTTTTTGCGAATGAGTACAACTTAGGTGTTTCAATTTAGCCCTTTACTATTCCAAAATCTTTATTAATAGAGAAATTATATGAATTTTAGGTAAAACGTTATATGGGAGGTGGGCGTAAAAGTGGGCGTGGCACCTTAATTTTCTGGCAGAGTAATGATATTGCCTAGGGGGATATACGTAGCAAATTTGATCATCATACCTCTAATTTTGGCGGTTTTATGAGCTTTTAAATTTCATTAACGGGAGATAACGTGAAAAGTGGGCGTTAGAGTAGGCGTGTAAAAGTTATTTTTGCGAAGGAGTACAACTTAGGTGTTTCAATATAGCCCTTTATTATTCCAAAATCTTTATTAATAGAGAAATTATATGAATTTTAGGTAAAACGTTATATGGGAGGTTGGCGTAAAAGTGGGCGGGGCACATTGATTTTCCGTTACAAAAAAGCTACTCACCAAAATGCAGAGTGTGCAAAATTTCAGAGCCGTACATCCAATTTTGTTGCTTTTATGACGTTTTTGTTTTTAAATATACCGAAAAATACACTGTGCGGTATAAATTTTCGTACATTTTGATCGATAACTCTTCTCCTAATGCATTTAGACAATTTTCGGGGAGAAATATTGTTTTTACTCAGGAAATATATATTCGAAGTTTCATGAGTCTACGTTAATGCGTTTGGACACAATTCCATTTTATTCGATGTTCGAAGGACACGGTTTTTTCGACCTACTCTTGCTTTTCGAGCTATAACTCTCTTCCTAATATTCCGATTTAGCCCATTTTCAATACCAAACAAACCTTGTCTATAAGAAAGATTCTGGAAAAATTTGAGCCCCCTAGCTTTTTCGGTGCGACCTCTATCGTGCTTTCAACAGACGGACAGACGGACGGACATAGCTAGATCGTCATCAAATCAAACCCTGATTCAGAATATATATACTTTATGGGGTCTAAAATGGATATTTCGATGTGTTACAAACGGAATGACAAAATGAATATACCCCCACCATTTTTTTGGTGGCGGGTATAAAAATAGCCCAAAACGTATTCTTGCATACTTCAAAATTATGAGACCTTCGTGTTCTTATGCAACAAATTCCATTGCTGTAAGAAGTTGAGACTTAGTTTGATAGTTCTAAATCTCGAATTAAACCATTTAAGTCAGACAGTTAAATAAAATGAGTTTTGAGAAACTTTTGATAAAAATCTAAAATGGTTGCCCTATTAATTTGTTAATGACGTTTTGGAAACAAAAAATATTACTTTTTTTGCATGAAAAGTGACTCCTAAACTCATAAAAGTAATTTTTTCTGCTGACCAGTGTTACAATTGCATAACGATATCCCAAATTACCTAATAATGATATTGTTACAGATTTAAATGCAAATAGTTTGATTTAGATGATAATTTTATTAGTTTAATAGACAGTGGTTAAACCCTGCAGCAAATGTCTAAAGTGAAACAGTACTAATTCAATACTGCAAATTATACTACTACTGACCAATTATACCCTAGACAATGTTTTTTGCTAAAGACATTTAACATGTGCTTGTCATTGAAAATCCACTAGTGACGTAAGAGCTACTGACTAAGTAGTTATTATATATGGTGACATTTAAACCTGGTATTCACCAGTACATTTTAGTAATTCTAATCCTCACTTTTTATACTTTTAAATTAAAATATTAGTTTTAAATGTAAAAGTAAACTACAGTTTGAAACAATTTTAATGAAAAAGTATTGCAATTTATCTGTTTAAATTAAAAAAGCTTAAAAAGTGTAGATGTTTTGTTGACAATATTACCAAAAAGCCATCAAAATAGTCGACGAAAGTGGTGACTTGGAGACACTTAATAACCCCAGGCTTCATGCAGAGAAGTTACAGTAGTAGCACTGTTCATATTGGCACGGCCGAACATAGCACTCTTACTTGTTTGATAATACAGGTATATAACAATAAGTGAAATAAATAAAGAACTGAAAAAACAATATCTGAGAGTGTTTAAATAAATAAAGTAAATAAATTGTATGACAAATTCCAAGCTTTATTATTGCAATGTAAAAGAACACCCAGTTTCTTTAAAGGAAATAAACCTCTTGTGCCAAGGATATATAAAGCGTGTTTCGTTATAAATAGTTGACATCACTTTGTATGTATGTACATGTGCTTCTCTCTCGTCATGTTTCGGAAATTTAGAAACAACTGGTAGGTATATATTTTTTGTTATTGTATCAATGCTGTAGTTTAATGTGCTGTTTACAGAAAACGTTCGTTTAAGTTAAGTGAATGTGTGTTGTAAAGCTTTTGCTCGTTTTAAACGATTGTAAACAGTATAAACACCAATGTGCTATTACCACTACTACTGCCAATGCAGATATTTGGTTTTTTTTTCTGACATGTACGTCTGTTTTTTTCTTTTACTTCCACTTTAGCAAACAAATTCACGCTTAAGGTACGTGTTAAGAATTAAGATTTCTTTTTTAATTTTTGTTTTAAACATAAAAAATAATAATCAAATAATATAAAGATCTTTAATCAAAGAAAAATTTTCATAAGATTTTGTTGCTTTTTTTATTAAACCTTTTTTATACCCTTCACCTGTGGTGCACAAGGGTATATATAGCTTTGTCATTCCGTTTGTAATTTCTACAATTTTCATTTCCGACCCCATAAAGTATATATTTTCTGAAAGCTTATGAATAGAGGAGTCGATTAAGCCCTGACCGTCTGTCCGTCTGTCCGTGTGTTGGTTGAAATCAACTTTTAGAAGCAACTATATGTTCCTCAGATCTGTGTATGGTATCAATCTCTTGGAAATATTCAGGAATGAATCGCTATTGAAATTCAGCACAATCGCCCCATAACTTTCTGAGATATGAGCAAAAAACCACGACCACCTCGCTTTTTTTCACAATTACAACAACAACATACATACATAAATATATGTAAAAACCATTCAAAAAAAGAAGAAATTACAAAAAAAAATATTAAAAATAAGAAAAAAATAATAAAAAAAAACTACAAAAAAAAATTTTAAAAAAATTTAAAAAAAAATTTAAAAAAATTTAAAAAAAAATTTAAAAAAATTTTTTAAAAATTTTTCAAAAAAAATTTTTTAAAAAAATTAAAAAAAAAAATAATAAAATATAAATAATGTATTAAATAAAATAAAATAAAATTTTTTTGGCTCAGCTGGGATTCGATGCCACATTTATTCTAACGGGTACGTATGCACGTATTTTATATGGGATGAACAACAATTGTTATTGCATGACTACACGTTGTGAAGGGTATATAAGATTCGGCACGGCCGAATATAGCACTGTTACTTGTTTTAGTTACGCTTGAAGGCGATGACAACGACTTACTTCCCCTTTCAGCAAACGTCTTTCCTTTTTTTGCAAGGTTTTGCTAAGGCTACACTTAGAAAAATGTTTTGAATTCACCAGGAAATCTTTTTTGAGAGATGTAATGAAATGTTTTTAAATTTAACTAATTTATATATGTATGTACATTAAAAATTATCGGTGTGCTAACTGAAGGGCTGCAATTTTTCCCTTATGGACATTTTCCCATTAAAAAAAGTTATTAGCTTGTTAGTTAGCACACGGTTTGTCATTATGCATGATGACGTATATTTTCTGTTCTACACAAAATTTTCGATGAATGTTATATAAAACTAGCTGACCCGGCGAACTTCGTACCGCCCTATAATCAACTTCATTCCGCGTTTCACGTTGCTCATCACTTTGACTTGCTCTTGTATTTTTAGAAACAAAAATTCAACTGAAAATATAGTACCTATTCTTTTGTAAAAGTATCAAAATGGTTTATCAAAAGTTTCCAACACTATATTAATTTGACTAATGCTATGTTCACACACGCGCCTTAATTGTCAATTTATAATATTATCGCAATTAAGGGTCTTATTGAGCTCAATTTACAATACTAAAAATTATTTTTAAATTGAACAATATATACTTAATTGTTTCATTTATTGTCTAAAACTCGAAATACAACTCTTGAGAAGTATGTTCAGTGAGAAGAAAATTCTATTAGTGGCATTTCTTATGTCAAACAAATAAATATACAAAAAATAAAAATTAGAAAATGGAAAATGTTTGATGTAAGTTTAAAAAAAAAAATTAAATAAATTTAAATACATACATATAAGTATATATATGCATAAATATAATTGTAAATATATTTTGTCAACAGGAAAAACACTAAAGAGAAGGCATTAATTAATTTGGTACAAATAAATCGTATTTTTACAGCTATCAAATGCTAATGGAGTAAGATAAATTGAGTATGTGTGAACACTTATTTTAATTGCTCAATTAATACTAAATTGAAACAATTAAAAATATCTGTCTGAACAAGGTATAACCTTGTTGAACAAACACTTCAGAAAAAACACACAGTACAAATTATCCTGTAGAAACCAATGTGAAAAGTACACTAAGAAATGGTAAATGAATTATGTAGGTATTTTTTATTATAACTCCGACCACAGACCAACTCCGACCGATATATTTGTAAAAAGCATGTAAACTACGTTTCTTTGTTTTAATTTTGTCAGACAGAGATGTTTATTTTGCTGCACACATTGGATCACCAGTTTGAGTGCCGAGTGCTGGGTAAAATGATTGTGTCATTGCATTTAATAACCAGTCGGTTATTAAACGCATGCGGCGAATGGATGTAAACTTCTCTTTAGTGCTTGAATGTATTTTAAAGTTCAATAAGTGTGCTTCTATAATTAATAAAGTGATGCGACATGTGAGTTTAGCTGGGAATGAAGCGCATAGGGTATCTGCAGCAACATTATATGGAGAAGAACCTAGAATTGCATTGGGATGAGTTGGTGCGAGCAAAAGTCTTTCATTAGGTAAACTCTATAAATTTGAAAGGGTGAATGGAGGAAACACTTATAGGCAGACTCGTATGGTGCTTTTGGCAAGGGTGCAATAAAGGTACTCGATTAAATCAGAGTAAGATGAGCTAGATAACTTTTACGGGATGTGAAACTTCAAGCGTCATCTAAAAAATATGCTAATCGAGGATGGCAACTTAATGTGAATGCTATAGGGGAACTCAGTCTGAAAAAAATTGGTTCAAAATGCTGAAGTTCGTAGTTGCACACATATGGATTAATGGAAATAGTCAAATAGAATATAGTTAGTTTTGTCATTTTGTTTTGGGTTTCATAAATTTTCGTTATATAAAAAATATTTTTTTTAACTTTTCTTCAAGTGTCTTAAATCTTTTTGACATTTTATAGCACTCTTTTTGAATACTCATTATTGTGTGTATGAGTGATTGTGCCTTTTTTTCAAGATCATACGTAAGTGTGTATGTAACCATTTGTGTAACCATTCCAATTATGAGTACATATTTAGTAATTTCAGTAGTATGTAGTTATTAGTTGTTTTTGCTCATGCTGCACAAACTGGAGTGCTTTTATTGTTAAACCATTAGTTTCAATTAAAAATACGTACTTCCGGTTTATGATTTCTTTCATCATAAACATACTTACAAACATATATTCTACTTAGCTTTTTTCTTTTTTTTTTTTTTTTAATTTATGGTGTGTACACCAAAATGCAACTGAAATGATGTTGGTTCTACTGGTTTGTACTCGTTAAATTAAAAAAATCATTGACATAATTTCGTTCCAAAATTCATATCGTTGCTAAAAAACAAAAATAATTATAAAACGGAGCCATTTACTTTTTCATAGGTTTCATTTATTAGCATTTGTGTGGCCGGTAATAACGTTTTAATGGCTTAAAAACCTTATTTTTTATATTGTTTGATATTTGGCGGATTCGCAGGGCTACCATATCGACTTAACACATTGCCACAATTGTTCATTTTTTAAAAATGATTTACACATTTATCATTGAATGATACAATATGTTTAAACCATTTTAAAATTACTTGGAAATTATGACAATACGACATTATACCACACCTTGTGAATTTATCAATTGTTTGCAATTAACTGGCGCTGCCTAATAAAAAAAAAACTACATTCGCTGTTGCCCTTTTTCATTATAGACACGGCTAAAGTTGCTTAATAATTTTTTTTAGGCACGAGGGCAAGATGAAAAGTGTTTTTAAAATCAAAGCTTTAAATTCGGGAATTTTATTTTAAACTATTTCAATAAAATTTCAAGAGCCATATAAAAACAAATAATTTTAGGTGTATAAATGCAGGATTTCTGTAAATTTTTAACTTTTATTTTAAAGTATTTGTACAATAAAAATTTGTTCAGTGTATGGGCCATTGCTAGCTACGACCTTTTTCTATCTTTTTGGCAAACTATGGATTTCGCCCCAAAACAACTGCTTACCACCTTAGGAGGCCAAAAACGAATCAAGCCTAATTCGTATACCCTCTTTTAAAGTGAAGTAAACCCAGAAAGCGTTTTACATCGATTAAAAAAAATACTTGTCAAGGACTGGACTTTAAGGCGGCTTAGGTAAAACTTCTGAACCACTTCCTTTCAAAGAGTTTTTAATTGATTTCGCAACATGTGGCATAGAGCATTGTTACGATGGAATATTACGGTTTCAAGACTGGTCGCATATTCTAGCCAATGCTCGCTTTAAACGAATAAGTTACGTTCGGCACAGGTACCCTGTGATTGTCTGGCCAATTTTGGGCCCACCAAACACATAGTGTAACCTTGGCGTCATGAATATTTGTATTTGGTGTCGATTCAGCTGTCGCCGGGGCTTTACATGCAATCTCTTACGCTTCGGGTTATCCTAACTGATCCGTTTTCCATCGCAAGTAATGATTCGATGCACAAAAGATTTTTGATAAATTGTCAAAACGTTTCAAAATTATTACTTAAGCAGCTAATACACGGTATGTGTTTTTAAATCTGACTAGGTCAATTGGTATCCATATGTAATTGTTTATGTCTATCAAAATCATTGTTTAACACTCAACCGACGCTGACAGCTTTCTGGCATCAGAGATTTTTTACCAACAGCCGATGTCAGGTGGCTTGCCAGAACAAATTAGATCGTGCTCTAATTAAAATGTTGTCAGATTCCTTAGCACATGTGTTTTACAGAAGTAATGTTTAAATGCTAAAACACGACATTAACGTCTTTAACAGTGTGTGGAGTTTTACAAGTCAGATGTAAAAAACATACCGTGTATTAGCTGCTTTAAGTAGCTCCCAATTAATGTGCATGCTTTAATTAACTTTGACAACAGTTTTCTTGCATTAATGCCTTAAATTTTTTATCATCAAACTTTTTTAGCTGGCGTGGGCGATTTTTGTGTTTCAAGCGAAAATGACTACTCGTGAACCGTACAACCATCTCTTACACCTTGCAATCGATGAAACACATGTGTTTTGTTGCACTATAATGTTCAAAATTTAAGTGAGAATAAATAAATGTGAGAATAAAAATTTAATAATATAGCATTAATTAAATTTTTTTAATAAATTCGTTTTATAAATGAATTTAAACTCAAAGTTAACTCTTAAGGCTGCCCTCTTTCTTAACTATGCAGGCCATATTGCTGTCGTCACAATAGTGATTTCTATTTTATTTTCCCACCTTTTTCTTTAACATCTCATTAATTTGCACAGGTTTTACATTACAAAATAAAAAAAAAGAGAAACAGGTGCTTTAAATTGTTTGACCCTAGAAACAGCTAAGAAAATACACAAAGTTTATGTAAAACATTAATGTTTTTACATAAATAAAACTATTTTTTTTTTGCTATTGTCATCGTACATAAATACAGTACAATATAGTTACATGTAAATAATTATCAACAATATACTATAAGCAAGTACATATTAACATATTTTTGGTTAAAAGATAAAACAAACTAAGTTTTTTCTTCATCAAATTTGGATTACAGTTTTAATTACACAAGGTTACTGCCACAGCTAATGTCAGTCAGTGGTAACGCAATTTAATGGCGCCATTTATATGGCAGCTCTTCTTTCTCATTAACATTGCCATATCAACGTTAATTAGGCCGGTCAAATTATAGCTTTTTTTTAAGTGTGTTGCACAATCTGCAAGAAAAAATGTTAAAAAAAATTAAAAACAAAAAATTTATAAATGAAAATCTACTAAACAGAAAATTTTCGATTTGACACGTTCTCATGTAGATTTTTTTTAAACCACTGTTAAATAATAAAATGGGAAGTACTTCCGCTATCCAAAATTTTAATATTGTTTAAATTATTTTTCTTCTTCTTAAATTTCAACAATCTGCACTGGGTTCTCGATTAAGTGGTTCAATTTAAGTGACACATTCATGATTTTAACATTAACGTGTCGTTGGAGAGCATGTGTTTATATGAATATATTAATAAAATTCACTTAATTCTAATAAGTGCATAAATCGCATGCATGTTAGATGAAAAGAAAGAGTTAATAACTCTTGCTTACATGAATTGTGTAAGATATTTCGCATGTAGTTTGAAGCACATCATTTACTACAAACTCTTTTGCATTTAAGGAAGGCATGAAGAAAGCATTATCTTGCACTATTGATTTTTAACGTTCCATAATCCAATCATAGTCCGTATACGATAGCCAAATGTCGTCATCAAGTAATTCGGTTTATTCTGATTTATTTTTAGCGATTCGTTAGCAATTTGAGTTCAGAAACGTAGGTTGCTAGCCTTCGTTCCCTAGTTTGGTGATAGGGCTGCTATCTAAGCACCCAAACGTGCTGTGTTTGGCGCCAGTGTTTCAGAGGATCCAGTATTCGCGATCTCCTACTTCCTGAGACGCACTTTGGCCATTCAGGGTTCGCTGACACTCCAGGTTGGCAACAGAATTTCCTCTGTGCGGTTGTTAAGGTTATACCGCCTAAAATCGGTCGACAGGGCCTCGTTTGTCAAAAAAACAGGGGTCACCAAGTCCTTTCTGGACAGAGGGTGAGGTTGTCATTTGAAAAGGATTGGCTGTGTGTACAATATGATAACTCATTTGTACTCGCGTCACTTTTTTATTAACCCCCATTTGGCGCCCTATGGGAGTTAAAGGAACATATATATATATATTGATTTTTAAGTCATGAAAAATGTCATTCACTCTGAACCAGTGCCAATTTTTTTTTAGTGGGTATGAAAATGTCCATATTGACATAAGTATATGACTATATATTTTTTAAAAAAATTTAAAATTTATGTTTATCAATTTAAGGGATGAGTTGAAAGTAGCAACTTTCTGTGGCCTTTTGATAGAAGAACTTTCTTTGAATTTTCTACTATTTTTTGGAGAGCAAAAGAAACAACAAATAATTAATTTGTAGTTGATTCTTTTTGTTGTAATAAAACTCTTGTTCTACATACATTCTTACATATGTATATACACACTCTGAGTGTCAATTGAAAGTAAACACAACATATAGGTTTAAAACTGTGGCGATTATTTCTACATTAACAGTTCTTCATGATAAATAACATTGCATAACTAATTAATAATAAAAGTAAAATAAAGTTTATTAAAACAATAATAAGTTTCAGATAATTTTCTTGCCACATCTTCAGCGAGCATAAAAGTGTTTTCACACTTAAGGTTTCACTACTAAATGCGGTTTTATCGTTAAAACCAATAGTTTAAACCTAGTTTTACCATACAAAATAATTTCGTTGAAACAAAAAACCTTTTTTGTTTTGGTTTTAAGTAGATTTTAGTGCTTAAACGTCAAAAATATTAAAAATAGCTAATAATGTTAGAGGGCGCTGAATAAAAAAAAATCGTTCAACAAGTGAAAAAAAAACAAAAGCAATGAATGCAGCAACAACAAAATCAAAAACAAATTAAAGTGCTACATTCGGCAATGCCGAATCTTATATACCCTTCACAACGTGTAGTCACGCAATAACAATTGTATCACCATTCATCTCTTTAATATAAAATACGTACATACATACATACATACATACATACATAAAGGTTTCATTACCTTTATAATGACTTTATCCGCTTAAAAACATCCCATTGTAAAATTATAAATTGAGTTTACGTATGTATGTGTTAAAAAAATTAAAAAAAATTAATTTTTTGCCTTAACTGGGATTCGAACCTACGTTCATCCAGTTTGTATTGGTGCGAAAAGACGAGGTGGTCTAAGTCTTTCATCATATCTCAGTTGTTTATAGAGCGATTTTTCTGATTTTTTTAATATCGATCTGCTCTTGAATATTTCTGATATTTTGGTACCTTAAACGGGTCTTGGAAACGTCTGGGGACTTCAAAAGTTGATTTCAACATACACACGGATAGACGGCCAGTTCCCCTATTCATAAGCTTTCAGAAAATATACACTTTTCGGAAATGCAAATTGTAGAAATTTTACACAGAATGACAAACATATAAATACTCTTACACTCACTTAGAAGGGTATAATAAAAGTATATCCATAATTTTTAACCACTTTTCAGCTATTCATTTATAGAAAATGAAATAATTTCTATTTGGAGCGAATTGTAAAAAACAGCTGATATACAGTGTGTGAAACAAATATTTTAACAAAAATATTAAAAAATACTTGAAGAACAACACTTATTTCTACAAGAAATTAATTTTATTTTCAAAAAATTTATTGGGCATACTGTGAGTTAAAACCTGATTTAACTAAACTTGTAGTATAAACGCAAAATCAGCTGTTAATGGTTTGAATGTTAAAAGCAGGTGTGAAAACACTATCATACCTACTATTGTTTGGCTTTTTTTTTATAAGATACTAGAAAAGCCCGGCGCGCGTTGCTACGCCCCTTAATGAATAAAAATGCATTCTGAATTTTAATTGAATATCAAGTGCACTGCCCACTTTTCTAATCACGAAACTGTATAGTCATGAGAGTTCAATATGTGTGCAAAGCTTCAGAAAAATCGGTCAAATGCAAGTACCTCAAAATTATAACTTTTTTATGGGCGTTACCCCGCCCACTTTTCTAATCACGAAATTATATAGTCATGAGACTTCAATATGTGTGCAAAGCTTCAGAAAAATCAATCAAGTGTAAGTATCTAAAAATGATAACTTATTTTTTATTGGCGTAACCCGCCCACTTCTTACCACCCATAAACACTTCCTGGAATGTGTACAACAACTTGCCAAAGTTTGAGTCCGATCGGTTTTACAGATTCGGAGTCTATATCTAACACACACACACGGACAAAGTTTCACTTTTATGTATATAGATGACTTCGCCATCTTCAGTTCAAAATCTCTACCAAAAAAGGTAACCATCATAAAATTCGTAAAGACAACACACGCAAACCTAGACAGTGTGGTTTATAAGTCAATAAAAAAATTAAAAATATTTCTTGAAAAATTATTTTTTGTTTGAATTTTTGAACACCCTGCATACACACATAAAGTATTTTATTACTTTTAAAATTTAAATACATGAGCAAAATCATAAATAATTTCTGATGTTGTTATAATTAATTTAATTTCTTTATCAGCATTTTTATTATTATTGTTGTTTTTTTTTTTTGCCATATACATACATACATAAATTGTATTGTTTTAGCTGGGACTAAGGCAGGCCAGCGAGCAATAATTGTTTGCTAGTTGGTGGTGGTAGTGATAAATTTGTAGGAATTTATTGTAGTGGTGGGCAATTGATAGATGAGTTGAATGAATGGATGAGGCAACTTCTTATGAACCACTAATCAACAAACTATTATGTATATCTATGTATGTATTTATGTATAAATATACACACATACAAACATATGTATGTATTTTTATTGTTTCTATATTTGCCCAAGTACTTTTATATTCGTATGTGTACGTACTTTCAGTTTTTTTTTTAACTTTTCAAATGTTTGCTACAACAAAAACAACTCTATTAAAACTAGTAGAAATAGCAACAATGCTTATCGTTTTTTTTTAATACAACAATACATAACAGCAAAATTGTATTTAAAACTTAAACGAAAACTACTTAAAGAAGCGTGTGGTGATAGTGAATGTTGAAATGTCTACTTAAATTGTTGCAAAATTTTTATATTAAAAATTTTATTTAATTTTGGTTTTGTTACTAACACGACTGTTACGTCGAAATTAATTAAAGAATACTTTTTAATTATGGTTTCTGTCCATTTTAGTGAAATTGTTATAGCGCCGTTTGATTAGGTTTCATTAAAAATTCATTTGTTTTTTAGATAAATTATTCAACATTATTTTACGTAATTTTATAAATTGTATAATTATTTCATTAAGTAATAAATTGATTTTTTTCTGTGCTTTCCTGAATAGCAGGAAATTTAAAAAAGGAAAACAAATTTCTATTTAAATGAATTCTCGATAAAGTTATTTGAATTCTTAAACTGGAAAGTAAAGTTATTGAACTTTGTATGTTTGCGAATTGTGAGGAAATGATTTTACTTTTTCAGAAATTTAAAACAAATTACTTTACTACTGCAATTACCCTGGTTAACAAGAGAGCGTTGGAGTTTAAATGAACATAAAACCACATGTACGTGTTTTTAAAAATTTAAGTTGTCGCCTTTGCACATTCTTAGGATCGATCGGCATAGAAAACCAGGCGATCCTTACATTAAAGGTATAAGATTTGTTTAGCAAAACTTTTACCCTTTAACTTTTCAATTTATGGGTCTTTTTATACCCTACACCTGTAGAGGCAAGGGTAGATACAGCTTTATCATTACGTTTGTAATTTATAAAATACTAGTCAAGCCCGGCGCGCGTTGCTACGCCCCTTAATGAATAAAAATGCATTCTGAATTTAAATTGAATATCAAGTGCAAAAAGCTTAATATAAATTTTTTTTTAAATAGGCTTGGCACTGCCCACTTTTCTAATCACGAAACTAAATAGTCATGACAGCTCAATATGTGTGCAAAGTTTTAGAAAAATCGGTGAAGTTCAAGTAGCTGAGAATGATAATTTTTTTTATGGGCGTGACACTGCCCACTTTTCTAATCAAGAAATTGTATAGTCATGACAACTCAATATGAGTGCAAAGTTTCACAAAAATCGGTTCAGAGCAAGTACCTCAAAATTATAACTTTTTTTATGGGCATGGCCCTGTCCACTTTTCTTATCACGAAATTATTTAGTCATGACACCTCGATATGTGTGCAAAGTTTCAGAAAAATTGGTCCAGTGCAAAAACCTCAAAACTATAACTTTTTTTTTTAATGGGCGTGGCCCTGACCATTTTTTTAATCATAAAATTATAAAGTCATGACAGCTCGATATGTGTGCAAAGTTTCAGAAAAATCGGTCAAGTGCAAGTAGCTAAAACTGATAACTAATTTTGTATGGAATGTGTACAACAACTTGCCAAAGTTTGAGTCCGATCGGTTTTACA
>OW799233.1:42921274-42951274 GCA_941918925.1 Phyto melanocephala | reverse complement strand
TTGTTGGTTTCTTTTTATTATTTTATGATAATACAGCTCTATATTTGTAACATCACATAAAATAAATTACTGACTTGACTATAAATAAACAAAATCTTTATAATTCTTTTTAAATTTTTATAAGTTTTCCAATCTTTCCTTTAACAATTTTGCATATATGTTCATTATTAATAAAATTATTGCTATTTAAAGAGAACAAAAGCATGTTATTAAATGAAAAATTGTGCAAAAAATTCTCATAATGCAAGTAGACACACAAACATCAAGCTACAAATGTTCGAAAATAAATATTTTATTGAAATAAATATTGTGCCATACAACTGGAGTATCAGTATTATATTTGTTATTTTTTTTAAATGATAGTGGACTAAACACAAAACAAAATTAGGTCATCAACACCATAGAGTCAGCACCGTCATAGTCATTCTCATCCACATCATCAAAATACATATCTACATACACATATATGTACATAGATGATAATCTAGAGTATAGATTCTATACTGTACTACAACATACACACACAGCTTGCACATTATGCATTAGGGGTATTCACATCACTTTAATGATCGGAAATTTTCTATTAAAAGAATTTTTTACAAATATTTTCTATAATTTTAGCATGCAGGTGGTTAAAAAAATATTTTATATAGAAAAAACATTTTTCTTTTAAATATTTTTTTTTAACATAATGTTCGAAATAGGAAATAAGGCCATGTAACTCTTCGGTTTTATTGGCAACTACATATTTATTTTTCCATTTAATTGTAGATATTCTTCTACAATTAAAAAAAATAATCTTTCCCTGCAGTAATCTATTATTTGCTAACCGTAAAATTTGTTTGGCAACACTTGTACCAAATTATTTACATACACTTACGTTTGTGTTAAATTATTCTAGTTGTGGGTATCTGCCAGAGTCTTTAATTATACCGGATATTTTTTATAGAGGCATAAAACTTTAAGTTGGCAACACTTTTTTAACTGGTGGCCACTTTCTCAGCTGTCTAGTGATTTATGTTTAGTTTAGTTTAACATTTCAACATGAATAGCCTGACGCCTAAACAATGCTTCCAACTTGTGCAAATTTATTTTGAAAATTATAGTTCTGTTCGAAATACGTATCCCGATTTTCGCAAGGGAATTTTGTTTAGCGATCGATCAAACTTAAGTTTATTTAAATGGATATGTTAATAAACAAAACTGCTGTATTTGGAGTGATGATAATTGTCAAGTGTTTGTTGAAACACCGTTACATCCAGAAAAACTGACTGTTTGGTGTGATTTATGGGCTGGTGGAGTTATTGGTCCGTACTTCTTTAAAAATGGTGCTGGCCATAATGTGTTATTCAATGGTGACCGCTATAGAGCCATGATTACTGACATTTTCGTTCATCAATTGATCAACCATGATGTGCAGGAGCTGTGCAACATGTCACACAGCTCGTGCCACGATTTATTAACTGAAGGAAACGTTTGATAGTAAACGCATATTTTTACGTTTCGGATCCGTGAATTGGTCTTCAAGATCGTGTGACTTAATACTGCTAGACTGTTTTCTGTGGGGATATGTGAAGTCGCTAGTCTATACCGATAAATCCGAAACGATTGACCACTTGGAAGACAACATTCGCTGCGTTATACGGCCACAAATGTTGGAAAAAGTCATCGAAAATCGAGCCAGCCGTTGTGGTCATATGCCAGAAGTTATATTTAAATTATAATGCCAGAAGATTATCTCTCGAATAAAGTTAATTTCATGTCAATTTAAAAAGTTTATCTGTGCTTTACTCCATTTTAAAGTTTTATATCTCTATAAAAAACACCATATACCTATTAATCCCACTCTTTATGCGTTTATACATGTATAAACTCAATTATATACACATTGAATTTAATTTTGTTTTTCAAAATATTTGTGCGTTTTACATCATCTATTTAACCTAAAACCTCCCAACGTAAACAGACTCACATACACATATTTTCCCTTGTACCAAATTATGTACATATTATTGTACTCTCACTCTCATTCGAAGATGATAACAATACGTTGGACAAAAAAAAATAACAACAATGTAGAACAACAAAAATTAAATGAATTAAAATAATACTACAATGACAATAGATGAACATCATTGGCCCAAATTAATTGCAAACAAAAATATGCATTAAAAATATGGGTACATATGTATTTACCTATATATGTATGTATGTACATTAATTTATTGATTAAAGGCCATGACCGACTATCCTACAAAGTCGTGCGATTATGTCAAATAAAAATCTGATAGTTTTCTGTCCTACATGAAAAAATCGCAACAAAATGTGTTATTGGATGCCACACTGTCATACTTGCTTAGAAAAAGCAACTCTGATCGCACGGAAACTATTATTTTATGAAAATTTCCAAAAGATTATCAAATCGGACACACTTGTCAAAAAATCTGTCACACATGTGCACTTTGTGTTCACACTATCACACTTTCTGAACACACATACAATTTTTGACATATCGAACGACTAAATGTGATAGTCAGTCATGGCCTTAACAGAGATCCCAAGAATTAGTTTACATTTCCTGTTGTTACCACACCATTTTGCAATATGTGAGGTGTTGCTAGGGTTGCCACATGGCCTGGAATGAGCTTGATTGTCAAGATTTTTTAGGTCTTGTCAAGTGTCAAGATAAAATGTAATTTGTCCATACAGATTATTGCTGTCTTCGAGAAGTGTTTGATCAATTGCCAAAAGATATTCCGATTGACAAAATATGGTCTTACTTTTTCAAAAAATGTGATAAAAATAACTTGATTAATATATTTAAATTAATCTCATTTATTTTTTTCTATTCCAATTAGTAATGCTTTTTGTAAAAAAAAAAACATTTAGTACATTAAACAGTTTATATTCTAAAGAAAGAAATATAATGGGATTTGACTTTATAAAGGCTAAAAAAAAAAATTTTAATGAAAATTGTAAAAATTTTCAAAATTTTTTACTACCGCCTAAAGGCACAGAACTAGTTAAGTCTGTAACTAAAAGTACAAAGTATATGTGGAAAAATTAACTTAGTTAAATGTTAATTATTTGTAGGATGTTTATATTATTTGACGTAGACTGAATTGTAATACGTTTTCGTTTTTTTTTAAGTTTTTGAAAAATTTGTCATGTTTTTCTTGTTTTTGTTTTTAATAAAATTAAGCAGTTTTTCTGCTCATTTTTACGATGCGTTATTTAAATTGTCAAGATATTTTTGTTTGAAATCAAGCTCATTTTAGCTGAGTGTCAAGCTGGCTGGCTTTTGGGATGTGACAAGTCTAGGTGTTGCCCATTTACAGGTAGTTTTTAAATTAATTCTATTTTTATTCTCTATAGAATTTTTAATTTTTTTAAGTGTTCTTATATTTTATGCTTCAGATTAGTTTTTAGTAAAAATTATTTTATTTCAATCCAATATTTTACTACCACATTGGGTAGCTTCAACAAAATCAATATTAAAGAAACAACAAAGAAACTTACATAAATTTGGAAAATATTCTATGAAATTTGTTTTTTTCTTCTTAGAAAGCTTACATAGAAAATTTATGAATATCGAAACTTCAATAAGTTTTCCTTTGGAATAGACGTTTTTATTTTATAGATTTTTTGTTTGTTTTATTTTTTTATTGAAAATTTACCAAAGGTTTTTGGTAATGTTTCTAAATTCAGAGCACCTCAATGTATTTTATTTTGCTTTTATTACTTGTGAACACATTTTTTGTTGTATTTTTAAATGTCAGGCAAATAAAACAATCAGGATTGGGAAAGTCAATCAAATCTTTCTTCTGCAGAGTTAAAAACAAGTAAGATTCGGCCGGGGCCACGCCCATAAAAAATTTTCAATTTTGAGGTACTTGCACTGGACGGATTTTTCTGAAACTTTGCACACATATTCAGCTGTCATGACTTTATAATTTCGTGATTTTAAAACTGGGCAGAGCCACGCCCATAAAAAAAATTATAAGTTTGAGGTACTTGCACTGGACCGATTTTTCTAAAACTTTGTACACATATCGAGCTCTCATGACTAAATAATTTCGTGATTAGAAAAGTGGGCGGGGCCACGCCCATAAAAAATTTTTAATTTTGAGGTACTTGCACTGGACGGATTTTTCTGAAACTTTGCACACATATTGAGCTGTCATGACTTTATAATTTCGTGATTTGAAAAGTGGGCAGGGCCACGCCCATAAAAAAAAGTAATAAGTTTGAGGTTCTTGCACTGGACGGATTTTTCTGAAACTTTGCACACATATTGAGCTGTCATGACTTTATAATTTCGTGATTAGAAAAGTGGGCAGGGCCACGCCCATAAAAAAAAGTTATAAGTTTGCGGTACTTGCACTGGACCGATTTTTCTAAAACTTTGCACACACACTGAGCTGTCATGACTTTACAATTTCGTGATTAGAAAAGTGGGAAATTCCACGTCCATAAAAAAAGTTATCATTTTGAGGTACTTGCACTGGACCGATTTTTCTGAAACTTTGCACAAATTTTGAGCTTTTATGACTTTACAATTTCGTTATTAGAAAAGTGGGCAGGGCCACGCCCATAAAAAAATATATAATTTTTAGGTTTTTGCAGTTGATATTCAATAAAAATTCAGAATTCATTTTGATTCATTAAGGGGCGTAGCAACGCGCGCCGGGTTTGGCTAGTATGTATATAAAAACATCCCATTGCAAAATTATACATTGAGTTTACGTATGTATGTATGTCTGTTTCTAGAAAAAAATAAAATAAAAAAAAATAAAATGAAAAAAAATAAAATGAAAAAAAATATATTAAAAACAAAAACAACAATAAAAAAATATTAAAAAAAAATTAAAAAAAAATATAAAAAAAAATTATAAAAATATAAATAATATGTAAATTAAAAAAAAAATAAAATAAAGTAAAAAAAATTTTTTTGCCTCAGCTGGGATTCGATGCCACGTTTACTCTAACCAGTATATATGTATGTTGTTGTTGTAATTGTGAAAAAAACGATGTGGTCGTGGTTTTTTACTCATATCTCAGAAAGTTATGGGGCGATTGTGCTGAATTTCAATAGCGATTCAGTCCCGAATATTTCCAAAAGATTGATACCATACTCAGATCTGAGGAACATATGGTTGCTTCTAAAAGTTGATTTCAACCAACACACGGGCAGACGGTCAGGACTTAATCGACTCCTCTATTCATAAGCTTTCAGAAAATATATACTTTATGGGGTCGGAAATGAAAATTGTAGAAATTACAAACGGAATGACAAAGCTTTATATACCCTTGTGCACCACAGGTGAAGGGTATAAAAATAAATAATTTTCGTTTTGGCAGCAAACAAAATAATATAAAAATTAATTTTTGATTTCACAAAAAAAGAAGTCAGTATGAAGGAATTATATTGTTGTACAAAATATTTTAATGGAAATTATCAACAACAAGCATACAATACTGTTAATAAATACAAAAATAGTGCCAATAGTACATTACAAAGGGAGTTGTGAATTAAAAAAATATTTTTATTAGAAAATGTTAATAAATTTTATTTTAAAGAATTATCCAGTTAATGGTTTCAAAACTGCCGGTGTTGTAATTCTGTCATTTATTAAGAAAGAGGTTTGCTATTTAAGAATTTGGATCGTTTAACAAACGTGTAAAATCAGTTAAAAGTTAGTCAAGTTGACGCATATGAGCCAGTGCATTCAGAAAAAGCAACTATTTGGTGCACAATATTATTTATAGGTGTCATTTGTCGGGTTTTTTTTTTAAAGCTGCGAGCCACGTTTAAACCACTGTTACTTTTTACTACTTTTAACCCGTTCTTCGTTTGTTAATCGATCCATATTCGTAAATGGCAAAACCTTAACTAAATAAATTACACTTCAGATGACAAATATTTAACAGCCTTGTCTGAAAGGCGGGTTTAAAACCTCTAAATGGATAACACACACACAGAGAAAAAACAGTATCGGTTTATTTATCGTAGAATTTTACGGTTGTATCTATAGAATTTCGTTACGGAATATCAATGTTTAGTGAGCATTATGAAATTGTGATTGTTGCAATGGGAGTTTTATAAACACAAAAGAAAAGTTCGATTGCAACAACTCGATTGGCAATGAATTTTATTATCTGTTTTCTGGGTGCACTTTATGTAGAAAATTTTTATTAAAATTTGTTATGTTAAACTTATTATCTACTCATTTTTATGCGTTTGCGTTCTTATAAAAATTGTTATACCTCAAAATATACTGATTGACTTATAAACATTTGCTGAGTCGAATATACTTACATTATCCGTCCGTTTATCTAATCTTGTAATAGAAGGATTAGCCCAATTGGTCTATGATTACATTTTTATTCTTATAGCTTCTTTAAGGTTAAATAAAAAAAAATCTTTTAAATCTAAAATACTTTAATGTGTTTATCATTTTGTATACATAATTCTGTAACAAACTTTAGGCATGATTAAGTGCAAAAGACGAGTAAGGTGAAGGTCGTGTTCCAATAATTTTTATTAAAATTGATATTTTGTCCTCGTTTTCGCAAATAAATACTCAACTGTTCTGTCTCTTCTACATATTTTTCTCTGTTTAACAGAGCATATTGATTAACATATTGAGAACGTTTGTTTTATTTTGTTATATTTGTTGTTAATATTACGAAAAATGCAACGAAACATAAAATGAAGAAATGTTTGGTTTTAGTAAATCTGTAAATCTATGTCTCAAAGCTTCCGCTTATTTAATGCTTATATTGAAAGCAACAAAAACCAATAACATTATTACAAACTGCTGACATACAATGATGACGATGATGAAGATGAAGGCCATTTAAAAAACATCAACAGCAACAAGAACAAGATGAATGAAAACTATATAGAAGAAAAATAAAAATACATGTACATTTGTCTGTAGGTATGTAATATAAATAAAAAAATCAGCCTAGTCCGAAAATATAATACTTCGCCTTATTCAACATAGTGTTACATAGAAATTTGAAAAAAAAAATTAAATAATAAATGTAACTGCATGCATTTGAATATGTACTTGTTGTACGTAACTCATGTTTATTTGCAGATAACCTTGAACTCTTAACATACTAATACAAAACATATATTTTCGTAAACACAAATATGTATATGCATAGTTGACATATGAATAAACATATAGTTTGTATGTATGTATGTTCTTACATTACGATGGCCTAGTATAAAAAAGACGTATGCCGATTTTTTACTACTTTACAGGAGAAGGGAAAAACTGAATACAA
This sequence comes from Phyto melanocephala, assembly GCA_941918925.1. Lineage (NCBI taxonomy): Eukaryota > Metazoa > Arthropoda > Insecta > Diptera > Rhinophoridae > Phyto > Phyto melanocephala. Next base: position 42,943,975 of record OW799233.1, on the reverse strand, counting down.
TTTAAAGCAATGAAATGAGTTCGAGCTTATTTATGTGGCTTTAAATCGGTTATTTTAATCTTAAAGGTAGGATCACACGATTGCCGCAAATGCACCACTATGACACAATTTTGATTGTCCTTTATTGATGCAGAATAATAAAATTACCCCAATCACACATCTATATCTATATATATACAAATCAATGTGTGTTTGTATGTTTGTTTGTGCTTTATAGACGGTTAAACGGCTGGACCGATTTCCTTAAATTTTCACAGAATCTTTCTGTATGTCTGAAAGGAACTATAGGCTATACTTTGGTTTGAAATTGTAAGTGGCCGGGGTGCCACGCCCTATTAAAGAATAAGTAATTAATATTATATATCACGAAAGTCTTCAAATTAAGTACGGTAAACTTTGACATCCACACGAACATTTGGGTAAAAAATGGGCGGACTTGCAATAGTAGGCGTGGCCACATGAATTAAATACTAAAATTCGTATATTTGGAAAACGATATCGATTAGAGTAGTAAAATTTTGCAAGAGCAACTTTGACACCCAAATAAACATTTCTGGAAAAAATGGGTACATTAGAAATAGTGGGCGTGGCAGCTCTCATAGCAATTGAATACTAAAATTCGTATATTCGGGAAGCGATAATAGTTAGAGTACCCAAATTTTGCACGAGAAGCTTTGTACATAGCATGTGCATTAAGGCGGGTCGGCCTCCATACAATAAAAAAGTTGTGCCAGTCACCCCTTAGAATCAAAGATATGTCAATGAAGTTTCTAAAACAGAAAAACAAATTTTTTGCCACGCCCCAAAATACAGCACTTCTTGTTTTTAATATAAAGCGCCGCCATTTAAAGTCCGATCTCATCATAACGCATATCTTTGTTCATGGCTTGACTATGGCTTCATTTTTGGCCTGAATGACTTTTTAATCTAACGTCAAATTAAAGTTGTCAAAAAGATGCAAAGAATTTTACATTAAGGGGGAAGGATCAGAGATATCATTAATGACATCTTTAATTTGACGTTAGATTAAAAAGTCATGAACAACGATATGCGATATGATGAGATCGGACTGTAAATGGCGGCGCTATATATAAAAAACAAAAAAACAGTGGCGTGGCGAAAAAATGTTTCCTGTTTTAGAAACTTCATAACCACATCTAATTCTAGGGGGTGACTGGCACTAATTTTTTTTAATATAAAGGCCAACCAGCATTATATATGTAAATCATAAAACGAAAAAAAGAAAAGTTAAAAAAGGAAGTACATGGGTCAGATTTGTCTTGCAAAAAGCTAGACTGAAGAGTGAACTTTAAAAGAGTTTCGGGAAATAGACATCAAAAAAACTTTAAATAAATTACTTTTAATTAAAGGGTCCGGCAAATACCTTTTTTTTGAAAATGCTATAAAAAAAAAACTACTAAATATTTTCTCAAATTTCTTTTTTTATTTAAAAGTACAATCCTTCCGGTTAATAATGGAAAATAATTGCATTCAAATGGCTGCCTCGGCTGGCCATGCCGATCGTGTAGGCTAGATCGGTCCAATTTTTAAGCACATTATCGATTGTGTGCAGCTGTATTTCACCAATGGCTTCACGAATATTATCCTTTAAAGTGTCAATTGTCTCAGGCTTGTTGGCGTAATACTTATTTTTAACAGCGCCCCACAAATAATAGTCCAACGGTGTCAAATCTCAGCTCCGAGGTGGCCAAACGACATAAGCTCTGCGGCTGATAATGCGATCTTCAAAAACAGGGCGCAAAACATCGAGTGTAGCTTCGGCTGTGTGGCACGTAGCGCCGTCAAGTTGAAACCAAATGTTGCCAATATCCTCCCCTTCAATTTTTGTGAACAAAGATTCGTTAAACATGGCCCGATAACGATCGCTATTGACTGTAAGGGCCACTCCTTGCTAATTTTCGAAGAAAAATGGCCCAATTATGCCTCTGGACCAAAATCCGCACTAAACTGTGACTCGTTTTGGGTGTATCGGCTTTTCAATGTATGCGTGCGAGTTTTCTGTGCCCCAAATGCGACAATTTTGCTTGTTTACATAACCGCCAAGATCAAAATGAGCTTCATCTAAAAAGATAATTTTTTTTTTGCGAAATCGGCCAAAGTAATGTCGCAATATTTCCCAGCGTTGTTCAAGCGTATACACAACCATATTCGTTCAGCGAAAGGATAAAACTAATTATCTGTAAAATTAGACATGAGCTAAGTGTTACCATTCACGAAATAAGCACTAGTTGAAAAAAAACGTTAGATGGCGGACCCTTTATATGTAAATCATAAAACGAAAAAAAGAAAAGTTCAAAAAGGAAGTACATGGGTCAGAATTGGCTTGCAAAAAGCTAGACTGAAGACTGAACTTTAAAATAATTTCGGGAAATAGACATCAAAAAAACATTAAATAAATTATTTTTAATTATTACATTCTCAAAAAATGTAGGCGCGAATTGTCCACTTTTGTTGCCGCACAAGTACACAATAAATATTGGTGATCTTAGTGGTTGCATTCGATTAGGATAAATAAACACAATATTGGCCTAGGTTGCCGTATGCACCAATAAATTGTAAAATCACACCATTGAAATATTAAACCAGCCAATAATTGGTATATTTTGGCAATCGTGTGACCCTACCTTAACTCACTTAAGTTTCTAGGAGTGACGTATTTGTATTCGGACTACCAAAAAAAAAACGTTAAAAACGCGATATCATTAAAAATCAAGTTACGCCCTTTTTATATTAAGCCACCGGTATATGTATGTAGTTACGAATGTTCAACTATTAAAAATAGCATTTGCTTTAATTGTAAATATGTATATGTATGTACATACATTTACTATGCATGTATGTATGTACATACATAAGTGTGTCGGTACATACAAGTATTTAAAATGACGTTGAAAAACTACAGACACATAGCCTAACGGTGTTTAATTATTTGTTTTATTTTTAATCCTTTAATAGTGATTCTCTCTCTTCAATATTTCTCATCTGAATTTTGGTTGAGAAGGATTCATGTTTTATGATTTTAAGTAACACGAATTAATTCTAACATTGATATTATCAATAGATTTAATTAAATTGATGATTATTCACCCTAGCAGTTTTAGTTTAACATAAAACAATTTTCTTTAAACATTTGTGTACATTTTTTTAAATGATATAAAGTGATTGCAAAATAATGGGGTTGAAAATGTAGTCAATTTAAAGTAAGAAAATTAAGGCTTTAAACTTAAGGCGGCTAGAATAAATGGGATATTTCCTGCGTTATTATAGTGGGTCATGAACATTTTACTTGTGGTGATTAGATAAATATTTATTGCTTGTCTTTCGACAGAATACATTCCCGGTGGCATTTGAGGACACTAGGGCGGTTTTCCTTCCAATCCCGGGGACAATGTATTTTAAGCAGGTTAAGGGCCATTATTACAACTTACCCTCAGCTAAAGGCAGGATTTTGTCGGACCGATAAATGGCTTTGAATTCCTTCATTTATTAGTTTTTTATTCATTAAATATTATTATTAATAATAATAACAATAAAAAAATGGAAGTTGTAATAATGCGAAGCTATTTATCGGGCACAAAAAATCCTTCCTTTAACTAAAGGCAAGTTGTAATAATGGCCCTAAGTCTTTCAATGCCAATCAGCCTCACACCTTTTGTGTTAAAGGCTATAGCAAGGGTATTGGTGGATCTACTGAAGAAGATTACGTTGATAAATACAATACTGAGTAGATGCCAGAACGCCTGCATGGCTGAAACCGGCCTGCATGAAATAGTGAAGTTTGCGGAAGGAGAGAATTGCAATTGGGATGTCGTTTTGTCCCTATTTTTGGATATAGACCGCGCCTTGGCAAGATCTCTTCTGATAGACTGAAAAATGCTCTTAATGAGCTAGGGGATGATTTCTCTAGAGTAAACTTGATTGTCTGCATGATGAAATGAATGCACTAGGATTCGGGGAAGGTTAATTGAAGGTTGTCCGCAAGGTGGGGTCTTATCAACTTTGTTGTGAAATATAACCGTAGACGACTATCTCAGAAGACTGGAAGCAAAAAGCAACATATAATATAGTTGGATCCTTAATGACTTTTGAAACTGAAATCAAATATCCAGAAAGAATATCTGGATTCGAAAATAACCTGGAATTATCATGTCGAATCATAGATATTAGGATTTTACATTTGTGTAGACGGGTCTGCGGGCAAAACTGTGAAATCTTGGCAGGCTGCACGTTGGATTTGATGGTGATGGTGAGACCAGCAATCGCATATACACATGGTGGTTAAAAGTCTTTCAGGGGACAGTTAAGGGAAAGTTTGATTTATATTAATTGAGGAAACATCTGCAAGCTCACTTAAACAAATACAAAGCGATGGCACATGGTATCACTTTGGGTCGAATTGTGAGCAGTATCCTGGACCTCGTATAAAAAGAGGTTATAGAGTGTCAGATGCCTATGCAGCGCATAAGTCGAGTGAAATTTGTCGAACCTTAAGTTAGAGGAGTACCTACACATATCAGACAGATATGGTTGGTTTGCTGCACGCGTCGGAAGAGAATTCTCTATGTACTTGATAACCAGTCGGTTATAAAACGTGTGCTGATTGTGTTGTGAGTGTTTTCTTAAGTTCAATATGCGTGCGTTAAGATGTTGATGGTTGGTGCGAGTATGGGGGGAAACAATTATTAACATGCTCGCATGGGTCTCAAAGTACCTCGTAGCTGGGCTGTAGTACAGATACTCGGCTTAAGATGAGCAGAATTACAGCTTTAACTACGGGACGTGGAATTTTTAAATGTCATTTGTAAACGATTATAATCGAGGATGAGAATGTTTGTACATACAATGTGTCTGGAGAATGTTTCCCTGTTAAGGGAAATTACCAACAAGCATACAATACTGTAAACAAATACAAAAACCTCATAAAGTATAGATATATTTTGTTAAAGCTTTTTGTAGCCTCCGAACATTGCCAAGACCCGTGTGTGGTATCAAAATATCATTAATATTCGAGAGCAGATCATTATTAAAAATCAGCATAAAAATTTTTTTTTAAAAATGCAAATTTAAAAATATTAGAAATTCGTAGATAATTGGCTACGAATATTCAAAATTGAAAGGTTTTATTTTATAACTCAGAAATTTTTTACTGGCATGACTGTCCATAAAAATAATTATTTGAAATTAATTTTATTCAATTTCTATTTCTACCCTTTCGTTCAACTGACTTGGCAAATTTCCAAAAAACTATTAACAAACCACACAAAAAAAAATAAAATTTTCCACCCTCTGCTGGTCAAAAGTATTTTGGAAGTCTATAAACAAATACTACATTCATATAAACAGTGACCTAGTGACATTATAAAATACAGTAGTAGACAAAAAGTAGATTAAAAAAAATCCACTTTGATTAAACTAAAATAAAATCTTAGAATCATTGAAAATTTCGAGATCAATGTTTATTTTCTACTTGGAATGTTATCAGCAACATATGGCAACACAATTACACACACAAACATACATTTATACTCAAAATAACGGTCACTTTAGCATAATATTGTCACATTTAGTATTAAACGAAAACTTATGACCTTTAAACGAATTTCATTTATTTAACGAAAAAAAAATAATAATAATAATAAAATTCTTGAAAACGAGGGTTGCCTTTTATATTTAGAGCTTAAAGACAACAAATAAATATTTGTCATCGTAAATGGTTTTATTGCTTTTAAAAATATTTTCCATGAAGATTAATACACTTTTTCATACTTGTGAATCAATTTTCGAAACACTTTTTTTTTATCGCGATTAAGGTACCTTCAAAACATGCATTAAGAACGCATCAACCGCATCATCAGGTTTTGAAAAACGTTGATCTCGCAATTTTTTTTTTTTTTTTATGCTCGAGAATGAAAAGAAGTCATTGGGTGCCAAGTAAGGACTATACGGCGAATGACTCATGAAATTGACGTTTTGAATGCACAAAAATCCCTTGTTTGAGATGATGTGTGCAAGCTCGCATTGTTGTGGCAGAGAATGTTCCGAATATTTCTGACAAACAGATGGTTCTGTACCGTTCAGAAGTCATCAGTGGTATGATTGAGACAGGTTTAGTTAAAAAAAAAGACAGTCGACCATTTGCTTTGAAGTAATTCAAGCCCAGGTGACTTTTGTAAAGTCTTGCTCGGCTTTAAATACCCACACAGTCGTTTGCTGTTTAATTTCATATGCGTAGAACCACGATTCGTTACCTGCCACGATGTCACACATATTTTTTTAAGGAACAGGGATCGTATTCTGTGAGCACTTTTTGCGACCAATTGACAAGAGTCTTTTTTTCAGCGATTGTTAAATTATACGAGATGCAATGCGAACAAATCTTTTTTACATGCAAATGTTTATGCAATATTGCATGTAGGTTGGTTCTATCAATATTTAAGGTTACCTTAATCTCATGATAAGTTCAATGACAATCTTGCAGTATCATTTCATGCACAGCATCGATGATTTTCCAAACAACAACCCATTTTACGAAACTCATCGTTGAGTGAACTTTGATTATGATTGGCAATGATCCTCTTGAAGCTTCATTGCTAAAAATCGAATCGATTTCAGCGATGCACTGTTTTTTATATTTAATATACGTCGAAAGTTATAAAAAAAATAATCGCACCAAAATGTATACGACTTCATTTCATGTTTAAGGCGACATGAATTTTTAAAGTTATTGTAAACAACACAAATGCATTTCGTACGTTAAAACATTCCGAGCTGTTATACTGTCGAAAATGTCAAGCTTTCCTATAGGTACGTTCGTACCCAGATTGCAGTACTGAGCTTGCCTAATTCCGAAATATAAAAGGCAACCCTCGTATTAAATAGGTACAGTGCTGTCTGGGTAGAGTGAACTAATTTCTGCAGAGCGATTTTACTATACCCAGGTTCTTCACTTAATCAAGGTTGAATTTTTTATTTTTTTTTTTTTTTTGTTTAAAAAACTAATTTGTTTTAAATGCATTTATAGGTTATACATTTTATTTATTTCCATATAATACTAAAGTTTAAATTTATAACTGGAACAAATTAGTAATAGTTGTTTGTCTCTCTGGTTTGTTTACCGATATTTGCACTGCTTGATCGCGAAGGCAATGTAGATCTTGTATATTCGCGAAATTTGTAGCATTAGCCTCAGCCCATTCGATACCCTTATCAAAAACCTTAATGACTTCAGCAGCTGATATCGGATTTGTGTTTGCTGATGTTTCGCCATTGTATTCATCATCTGATATTTCAAATTTGCCGACGTCGTCTCGTCCAGAATTTGGCTCTCTGTTATCTATCGACCTATTGACACAACCTTCACTTCATACACACTTCATAGAATGCGTATTTGTGAGAGTAACTTGTCAACTTATTCTAAAAGAATCGTTACTTTACCGTTATTTTATGTTCTATTTAATTTTTTAACTCTTTTTCATTGTTTTTCTCCTTCGCCAAACCTAAAAACTCACTATAAAGTATGTTCACTCATGGTGCAATTACATAAGGTGATAGCGTTAAGGAGAGCAATTTTTGTCTCTCTTTATTTATGTACACGCAAAGAAAAAATATGGTTGTGGTAACCATAATCGAAGAGCAACATACTATGATTGAATTGTATGATTATGGCTAAAAATAATAATGGTTACCAGTTATCATTATTATGTTTAATTTAAGCATCATTCAATAATCATATATATGACTGCAATTAAAGTCGACAATCTTTGGTTTTTTACGGCAAATTATTGTCTTTTGCTGTAACATACACACATTTATTGTACTTACCAATTTAATTGCAATTTTTTACCAATATTTTTTTACATTTTCTCGTTTATTTTTTAATTTTCTTTAATTTTTCAAAAATTTTTTCCCCTTTTTTGGCATCTCAAACTTTTAAAATAATAAAAATTTATTCAGCAAGAAGAAGAACAATTGAAATCAAATTATTATTAAAAAAAATCATAGATTGTTTATTTTGTAATCATACTGTTGTCTCACTTATTATTTAATGATTATTTTTAATTTTTAATGCTTTTGAATATAATGATATTTTTGTCAGATTATTTTTTTTTAAATCATACTATTTTTAAATGATAAAAATGAAATTTTTACGAAAAGTAATAATTAAATGATACAATTCAAACTAATGCTTGATTATCGTGACAAAATATATGATGAAATGAAACAAAAATAACTATTACTTGTTTTCGACAACCAAATATTGTTTTAGAAACTATAATATGACCGTCGTGATCATGCCGTAACCATGGTTTTTCTTTGCGTGTAGTTTGACATACTCCGGAACACAAAAAAATAATCAGCTGGGCTGGCACCGCAACCTTGTATAAGTGTACCCTGTGTTCACTCTATAGAGGTTCATTGGTGTTCACTCTACAGAGTAGTCAATGTAAACATTCCAGGTATTCATAGCATCGGGGGTTCACTCTACCCAGACAGCACTGTATGTTCAAATTTTATTAATTTTGTTATTCTCCCTAAAGTATTGCGTATTTATATAGATTTACTATTAATATAAAAGATAATAATTTCAATGATGTTGTTGTTATTTAAGATGTAATTATGATATTTGTTTTAATGATTATGATTTCGATAATAATATCCACATGTTTTAGTTTGCTTATCTCTCTCTCTTTCTTAAAATTTTGTATAAACATTAAAAAAAGACCTTAAACTTTATCAGTTCTGTAACGAAACCCCCACACACTAGTAGTCAGGCATATTTCCAGAAACGTTTTTTTTTTTCTTCATTAAATAACCTTGACTTATTTGCTTTTTTTATTTTGTTTTATTTTATAATATTTGAAAGAGGCTCATTAAAAAAATGAAATTTATTATGTACATAAGTATGTATGTACATATAAAATTGTTTATGCAAATATAAAAGATTTTTAAGATTTGTATTGTTTTGTTTATGCCCACCACCAAAAAAATGGTGTGGCGGTATACTCATTTTGTCATTTCGTTTGTAACACATCGAAATATCCATTTTAGATGTCATAAAATATGTATTTTCTGAATCGGGGTTTAATTTTATGACGATCTATCTATGTCTGTCCGTCTGTCCGTATGTTAAAAGCACGATAGAGCTCGAACCGAAAAAATTTAGGTGCTTAAATTTTGCCAGAATATTTCTTAAACACAAGGTTTGTTTGCTATGGAAAGTGGACCAAATCGGTATATTAGGAAGAGAGTTATAGCTCGTAATGCAAGAGTAGGTCAAAAACCATGTCTTTCCAACAACGAATAAAATGAGATTGTGTCTAAGCACATTGACGTAGAGCGATAAAATTTCGAAAATATATTTCCTAAGTAAAAAAAGTCTATACATTGCAAAAGGAGTTATAGATCAAAATGTACGACAATTTATACCGCTGTGTCTTTTCGTTATACAAAATTGAAAACGTAATAAAACTGACAAAATTAAATGTAGGATTCTGAAATTTTGTAGACATTGCTTTTTGGTCAATGGTTTTTCAATAACGGAAAATAAAGGTGACATTCCCACTTTTACACCTTCCACATAATGCTTTATCTTAAATTCATATAATTTATCAGCAGAAACTACTTTGACACGCCTATTTCTACGCCCACTTCTCACATAACTTACTGTTAATGAAATTCAAAAGCTCATAAAACCAAAAAAATTAGGTGTATGATGATGAAATGTTGCATATATACAAATTTAAATATGATACGCCCACTTTAACGCCCACCTCCCACATAACGCTTTTTTTTAAATTCATATAATTTCACAATGGACAAAGATTTTGAAAGAATAAAGGATTCCATATTAAAAGATCTAAGTTGAGTTTATTAGCAGAAACTACTTTGACACGCCTACTTCAACGCCCACTTCTCATACAATTTACTGTTAATGAAATTTAAAAGCTCATAAAACCGAGAGAATTAGATGTATGATGATGAAATTTTTCATATATACATTTCTCGTCAATATAAGTATAATTCCAAAAAAATTCAGATACCACGATCACTTTAACGCCCACCTCCCATTATAACGCTTTATCTTAAATTCATATTATTTCTATATGGTCAAAATTAAAAAAAAAAAAAAGGAAATCTGTAATGGATTATCTAAGTTGAATTCAAACTTTAATTATATAATTTTAAAAGTAAGAGGTGCCATGCCCACACAAAGCTTATATCATTTTTTAACTACCTCTGGGTACCAAATTATACTCTTCAGTTTCCGTAAATATACAACATTGCAGCAAAAAAGAGTCAATGTAGAAATAATTAACGTTTGATTGTTAGACTATATTTAAGGAAATAAATTAAGAGCAAATTAAAGTTACACAGAGAACGTAATACTTGTTTTAGTATAAGAGAATGTTTTGCTAAAAAATTGGTGATGGGTATCAAAAATTCGGCACAGCCGAATATAGTAATCTTACTTGTTTTCTTTAAATTTTTATAATCATATTAGTAAAAAAGGTGGCTAATACTCGTAGTCTTTTAAAATAAGACAAATATTTGACGAAATAGTCATAACCACTAAAATGTATTACTGTTGCTGTAGTAAATAAATGTTTATTTATTTTGGTTAAAATGAGTAATGAACAAGTAAGAGTGCTAATAGGCCGTGCCTAATCTCACATCGTAGCTTAACCTATATTTCATGTTATACGCAATTTTTCCTTATTATTTCCGATACCATCCTTGATTTTGAAGTTTTATGTAGTCAACTGTATTCTACTAGTCAAGCCCTTTCATTTGAGACCCATATTGATGGGGTTATAAAAATTTGATCCGCCATTTGGTTTAAGACGCCATCTTGGATTTTACATTTTTTAATAATTTACTGTATTCTACTGGTCAAGCCCTTTTATTTGATACCAATATTCAAGAAGATAAATTTTAAAATACCAGATTTGACTTAAATATAAATTTATTGTCCGCCATTTTGTAGTGACGGCCAATATGAATTTTAATTTTTTTATAGTTGCGCTAGTCAAGTCCCTTCAGATGATACCAATATTGATTCTCTCGGTTGTTTAGAAGCTAAACTAAACTTTTGGAAAATATATTAAAAAAAATTTTGATTTCCTATAACTTTACCGAGCCCGCTTTATCCAAAATTTTTCACGAATATCTCTAGAGGCATATTATATCTACAAATAGCAGCAAAGGTACTTATAAATTATTATATGGCTGAAAAGTTTTAATTTTGGTGGTAAAAATAGGGGAAAACAGAGGCAGTCGTGTTTATTTGCTCATATCTCAGAAAGTTATCGGGCGAATGTGCTGAATTTCAATAGCGATTCATTCCCGTACATTACCAAAAGATTGATACCATACACAGATCTGAAGAACATATAGTTGCTTCTAAAAGTTGATTTCAACCAACGCACGGGCAGACGGACAGACGGTCAGGGCTTAATCGTCTCCTCTATTCATAAGCTTTTAGAAAATATAGACTTTATGGGGTCGGAAATGAAAATTGTAGAAAAATGTAAAAAAAATGTAAAATTTTAGAAAATTGTAGAAAAATGAAAAAAAAAAAAAAAATGTGAAAACAAACGGAATGACAAAGCTATATATACCCTTGTGCACCACAGGTGAAGGGTAAAAAAAGGAGTACATACTTATGTGCTAAAATTATAAAAAAAAATTTCAAACAAATCTAAAGGTCTGCCCTCAAACTGTCTCCAATGATATTAAACAGTATCTGGAGAATTTGACCATTGAAAGGAAACTTTGTACGGGAAATAAAATATGCATGTTATTAGGACGACCAAGAAAAACACAAGTATATTGAAAGAGCACCAAACACATCTGGTTAGTTCAGTGCTCCGACTATTTGGTGCGAAAAGTTAAAGCCACCATTACTCACGTTATTCGTAAGATACCAGTCGCTATGGTCGTAGTAGTGGCCAATATTTTCATTACGTCATTTTCAAACAAGCTGACTTTTGTCCAAACCAAAATCATGTATTGATCATGTCAATACACTCAAAATAATAGTGGAAAAGTCGGTCGAATGGTGGTCTCCTCTATATCGAATATTCATTGACTTTGATAAAGCATTCTATACTCTCCATTACAATGTGGTTTAAAAAATGTAAAGGTGTCCTATAAAAACTAATTCAACTAATTAAAAGCATGTACGTTTAGTTGTCGTTTTCAGCACGATGGCAAACTGAGCAGAAAGACTGATATTGGCACAGAAGTACGGCAAGGTTGCGTGATGTCACCCCTTTTATTTAACATTGTGTTCGTGGTTTTCATAAGTCATGCTATGTCGGGTAATAGAGGTATTAGTTGGGGAATTCTAAATCGGTTAAATGACCTGGAGTATGCTGATGGCATTAGCCTTCTCTCTCACCGATACTTCGATATGAGCATACAATGGCAATGCCTCAGGAAGCTGGCTAAGAACGCTGGTCTTATGATTAATATTCACAAAACTAAAGTGATGCGAATAAAGGCGGAAAACTTACACCTCTTTACAATTGATAGTGTACCTCTGGAGAAGGTTAATTCGTTTTATTACCTCGGAGCTATCATCACAACATCTGGCAGTTCGGGTGCAGGTATTGCCAAACGAATAAAAAAGGCGACATAAGGCTTTGAGCAACTTAATAAGATATGCCCCTCTTCAACTCTCTCTCTTGCCGTATTAAACTTAACATCTTCAAATACAATGTCCGATCCACATTATTGTACGGCTGCGAAACATGGAATGCGATTCCTTGTGATATGCATGCCCTGAAAGTGTTTCTAAACAAATGCCTTAAAAGAATCCTACGAGTCTTTTGGCCACAATACATATCAAACAACAGGCTATGGCATCAAACTAAACTGACTCCCATAACTATTGAAATTCGAAGGCAAAAATTTAACTGGATTGGTCACATAGAACATTGATCGAGTGGAGTCCACAAGGCAGCCGTATAAGCACAAGCATGGTGAAGACCAATTGAAAACGAAACGTCCAATATGCAAACTTTCTGGAATGAAGTAACAAACATTGCTATGAACAGGTTCAGATGGAAAGGAAGGAGTCCCTATGCTTCTTATAGGAATGATGGGAATACATATATATATGGGTCATTTCGCCTCAAGTGTACCAACTTTTGAAATCAATGTCTTCCGATCAGGCACCAACGCTAGTCCTACTAAATTGTAGCTCAGATACAAATTTTTAATAAGATCGGTCAAGAACTCTCTTAGATATAGGGGATCAAAATTTGACATTTTGGCCAAGTAGGTGTTTCTTCTCATCCCTGTAACTTATTACATATAGCTCTCAGCAAAATTTGTCCCAAATAGTTTAGATAGCTATTTCTTCAATCTTTTCAAAAAAAAAAAAAAAATTAAAAAAAAAAATTTTTTTTAGGACTAGCGTTGGTGCAAATTTCATCCCAATCGGAAGACATCGATTTCAAAAGTTGGTACATATGAGGCGAATATATTCAAACAATAAATGCCATAAATTGTTCTTTAAGCCGATAATAAAAATCTTAAGTTCACTTTCAATTTTATGTGTGTTTTATTTTACATTATAAAATCAAACCTCACAATGAATCACCCTAAATAAATTACTTGATAATGTAAAATCCTTAATGACCCAGCAAAAACTCTCATTACAAAATAACGAGTTGAATGTACTAAAGAAAAGTTCTTCACTACTTACAATTTGGCATTTGAAACCATTATTTTAACACGGCGATGTCATTGGAGGCAAGTACTTTCCACGCCCGCTTACAAATAGGGACTCGTAAAAGTACTAATTACGGTTGCTTATAAATAGGGACTTAAATAAGTACTTACTTTTATAGCAATAAATAAGTACTTGATTTTAATTACCTAAATAACCCATTACCATTATGAACTTACAGAAGTAGTTCGGTTCTTTTAAGGACGGAAATTTGGTAAGATTACTCTGCGATACGTTAATTTGAATTTTAAAAATTAGTGAAAATCTATAGGTCATCACTTTGTTAATGAAATACTTTGCCGCAGTTTGTCAAAATAGTTATTACTTATAGCCTATAAAGAGTTGTGTATTTAAATGGCTTCTGGCAAATTTTGCAACAAGAAATTGTACTGTGTGTGTATCTTAGCAAATGTCTGAAAATGAGTACTTAAGTATCACTTTATAAATTAAGTCATTACTAAATTACTTCTAAGTAAGACAGACGATATGTAATAGTCATTCAAAAGTATGTTGTTGAGTAAGAGCAAGTCATTACCTAGTTTTTGCTGTGAAAGAACAAATTTTCGTGATTTTCAACTTGTTGCTGTTGTTCAATTTCTAAAGTTTAAATAAAATGTATTTTATACAGATTAAATTTTTTTTTTTCAGCAATTTGTCTACTTTTTTTTGTTTATATTTTAATCATGCTCTATTTATGTCTTTTTGTATTATTATTATTCTTCTTCTTATTATTATTATTATTCACATAATCAATTTGTTTTTCTCTTCTATGTATTTTGTATTTCAGGATGTACCAATTAAGCGCACCGATTCATCACAATGGTGGGAATTGTTTGATACAAATACACAACGTTTCTATTACTATAATGCTGCCTCACAAAAGACCGTCTGGCATAGACCAACCAAATGTGACATCATACCGCTGGCCAAATTGCAAACGCTCAAACAGAATACCGATCCCAGTGATCGGCGTGAGATTAGTACACAAACATTACAACAACAATTGCTGCAGCAGCAACAATATCATCATCAATCGCCGCAGCATTCATCGCCCTCCATGCCAAAAATACGTTCATCATCTCAGCGTAGCAATAGCAGTCATTATAATCTTCATACGCAAAAAAACAATATGAATACAACAGGCAGTGCGGGGAGTGGTGGTGGTGGTGGTGGTGGTGTTAAAATTGGACGAGGAGGTAGTGGGGATGGCATTAGTATTGGTGGCACTAACAAACGCGGCAGTACTGGTTTGCCATTGCATGCCAGTTCAGAGGAGAAACTAACCACCGAAATACTCTCAAGTCCACGTGGGCGTCAAAGTTTTCGGTATGTTGTACAGAGCGATGGTTTTTTTCTCTCTTTTGTTTATGTTTGAATAGTTTTTTTTTGTGTTTGCTAATAAACTTTATTTAAACATTTTTTATTTTGTTGTGAGTGTGTGTGTGTATTAACTCATACATACTTAATTTCGGTGTGGGCTACCTTTATGTTGGCTTTTGTTTAAAGTGTAGTTTATTATTTGGCCAATTTTCTGATTTTTTCTTTAACGTTTTTCACTATCCTTTGTGGTCTTCAAATAATAACACTGCTCAGCAGCAAAATCCTCCATTAAATAAAACTATGTGGACTATATGGATTTTAATGCGCTGAACTCAAATCCGTCGGTCGGCTTTTTCCCATCAGATCGGGATTTTTTGTTATGGGCGTGGCAAATTTTTTCCGTTAAATTAATCAGGTACGGAGACATATTTCATCCTAACTCGAGAACCAGTCATCTGATTTTCAAAAATAAAACACCAGAAGATGTGTAACAAAATTGTATTTATTTTAGTCAAATAAAATTTTTCTCTATCTCTCATCGTCTTGGAATGATTCAAAAATTAATGGAGAAAAAATTTTTTTTCGTGCAAAATTCGTAATATTTTTCAATTTAAAAATGGAATTAAAAAAAAAATATGAAACAAATATTCAACATTTTAAACTTTTTTCTGAGAGCTGCTTATCTTAAAAATAAAAAAAGCCATAAACCATAAAAATCGGTTAAAAAATTTGGATTTTATTGTCAATTGACCACAGGTTCCCAATATTGTAATGCAACCAGCCGTACATACGGTATATGTAACATTTCGTTAGGTGAGCAGGTAATGGGACTAAAGTACAACGGTATTTTGCAGCGCATCAAAATCCATATAGTCGACATAGTCATAATTAATGGGCAGACAAAAAATTATTTTTTGTAGAGCAGTGTAATTTAAAATTTGTGTTTTTTTATCACTTTTGTTTTAATTAAAAAATTATTGTGCTTTTGTTTTTGTTGTTTTCTTTTTTCGCCTTTACAAAGTTCGATTATATTCCACTTTGCTTTTCCACATACTTGTTGTATGAGTGTTTAATGATTTCTTTATTTTGTTTCTGTTTTCTCTTCAACTTCTTACTTTTCGCGCTCGTGTACACCAAAAATAGCGTTGGCACTGGTGATTCATCACGTTCCATGGATATGCAACAAATCTCAACATCATCAAGACGTTCACAAGGTACGTACATACATATTTGATAAAAAAAATATACAGAGTGATCAAGAATATTGTATACAGTTGTTAACCAATTTTTTATTTTTTTTTAATCTTATTACTTTTACTAAAATTGTATTTTATTGATTTAAAAATGCTTTTTCGAAGCCATCTAAAGGGAGGGAGCTTCCAGTGGTGGCACATGTTTATACAACAAACTGTGTCAAAATCTAGTAATGAATTTTTTTATAGCTTTTTTGTACGCCTGTAAATAGAAATTATAAATCGTGAATTTTTAACCTTTGTGGTTTTGAAAATTTTGCAAAATTGAATGAAATGATGTGGGTCGATAAATGAACGACTGACATTTACTTTTAACAGATTATTTCACGTTAATATTGTAGTTGGTCCAGCCGTGAGCTCTACTTGTGACATAGTTTTCCTAGCATTTTGACCAGTATCTCACCAATGGCAGCTGTAATGTTATCTTCCAGGGCTAAAATTGTGACTGTTTTTTCCTTGTACACGAGATACTTTACGTATTCCTTTAACAAATTTTCCATTGAAGTCAAATCGCATGAACTTTGCGGCCAATGGGTTACTCCTAATCGAGAGATTAATTGCCCTTTCAACTCGCCTCTCAATAGATTGGTGGTATCATCAAAAAAGTCGTTACCGATCTTGCTCCATTGACTGTAACAATGCAATTTTATTTTCGTTTTCAAAGAAGTGCGGTTCAATGATGCCGCCGGGCTACAAACCGCAGCAAGCAGTGCATTTTTAGGATGAATTGGCAGCTCTTAAACTGCCTCTGGCTACACTATATACCAAATTTAGCAATTTTTGTTGTTGTTTTATGAGCTTCGACGCTGAATTAAATTTCTCGATAGAAACATATTTCTCACTACAGAAAAAAAAAATTAAATGACTTACAAGTTTTGCTCGTTTGCTAGTCTATTTATTTATGGTGAAATGGCACACAATACCGAGCATTTTTGTTGTTGCCAAATTACCTTGGTGGCTTTGCACGGTGTTGTGGATTCAAGAAATTCATTTTTCAATGACTACCTCATATACTAGTCTTAGTTTAATTTAGCTTTAGGGCGATCGGTCAACTGCAGTTTATCCGCAACCCTGCCAGAAAATGTCTTAGCGGCCAGATAACATTTCATAGTTCGCGATTATACTCGAACGTACACTTAAATAATAAACTTTAATGATTTGTACGCGTTGCCGTGGTGATTTGGCATGATTGACTGAATAAATAACAGATTTAAAATATCACTTCATTAAAAAAATATTTTTTTTTTATTAATAATCTGGCAACTCTTCTTTAATATATTAACACCATTGTGTCAGCATTACATGCTAAATGCAAGTGAAGACTTGTACGTATGTGGAGTTTTATTACTACAAGAAAGTTTTCAATCAAACCGTTCATTTTTTTATACCCTTCACCTGTCGTGTCACTCCATTCGTAATTTCTACATTATTCAATTTCGAACATATAAAATATATATTTTCTGAAAGCTTATAAATAGGGGGGAATCATTCGTTTGAACAATCTCCATTTGTTGTTTGAAATAAACTTTTAAAAGCCCCCACATGTTGCACAGACAGAACAGATGTGGCAGCAATAATTTGAAAATATTCGGAAATGAATCGCTATTGAAATTTTGTGCAATCGTCCCGTAACTTTCTGAGATATGAGCAAAAAAAAACTCGACTGCTTCTATTATTTCCACAAAAACTGAAATTTTTCAGTCTTAGGCTAATTTATAGACACGTTTGTTACTATTCGTAAACATGTTATGCCTCTAGGGCAACAATTTTTTTACATATAGTTCAGTTAACGGCAAAGTTATAAGCAAAAATAATTTGAAAAAAACCATAGTTTTTTACATATATCAAGTTTGCAAGCTCCTAAATAATTTTTGGACACGCTGGTGACACTAAATTGCTGTCCATAGCCTCGAAAATTATTCCTAAGAAAAACTAACAATTGGGTTCAAAACTAACTGAGATATTAGCGCCAAAAATTTACTGCTTCGGTGTTTTTTTTACAAACGAAAATCGATTTTTGTTAACTTCTTGACAACCGAGAGGATCGATATGGGTATCAAATGAAAGGTATTAACTGGCAAAATATAATACAAAATAAAAAAAAAATTAAAATCATTATGGCTGCTACTACAAAATGGCGTGGAAAAAATGTATATATGGGTCCAATCTACCCAATATTGGTATCAAACTACGAAAAATTCAAAATTCAACATGGCGGATATATGGGCCAACTATAGTTATTGCGACTTTGTCCCCTTTAACCCCCACAATATTTGTATTAAATGAAAGGGCTTTACCAGTAGAATACAGTAAACTATGACAAAAGTATAAAATCCAAGATGGCATTCGAAACAAAATGGCGAATATTTTTTTGTTCTAACCCCCATCAATTTGGGCATCAAATGAAAGGGCTTCTTGGCCAGTAGAATACAGTAAACTATGAAAAAGGTGTAAAATTCATAATGGCAATTAAAACAAAATGGCGAATATTTTTTTTTTCTTAACCCCATCAATTTTTGCATCAAATGAAAGGGTACGACGGGTATTAACAGCAAATGATGTTAAAATTCAAAATCAATCAAAACTTAAATATGTTAATGCTAATATGTTAATTTCAAAAGTTTATTATTGTGTCAGTGTCAAGCGAAAACCTGCAAGCGGATTTTCATATTAACAACAAGAATTTCACTCAAACCGTTCGTTTGTATTATTAAAAAAATAGATAAACCCAGACACAAATTTTTTTTTTTTTGAGCAATCACATTTTCTTACCCTGTTTACTATCTGTTTCTGTTCTCTAGCTAATTTTCTAATTGCAGATTCCTAAAGTATTATTTAAATTGTATTTTCCTTTTTTTTAAATAAAATGTTTATATTTAAACTTGCATTGGAATGTGTAAAAATCATTTGCAACATTTATCACAATGCTACATTTGCATATGTATACATTTATCTATGTATGTACATACAAATGTGCAACACAACTGGATCTAAAAAAAATTCAATTGCTATTAAATAGATTTTATTTATGTGTGGATTTTGTAATGGCAATTTTTTTTATATATATTTTTTATTCTATAAATTTCAGAGTTAGTCTCAAAAGAACATACATACATACATACATACTATATACATACATTAAACAAAATTAAACGCCCACTTCATTTTAAAACTAGTATGTAGTCAGTTACTAATGGCCGGTTTTTGACTTCATATATAAAAGTCATTTATCTTTAAGTTCGAAATTTACTTCTTCACTGCACACTTAAATACAACTTAAATGAGATACCCTCTTAAGACCTGAATAAGAACAAATTAATTTTTTTCGGTTTTTATATATTTATTTTACTTTTTAGGATAAAAATATAACAATTATTTGTTATTTTATTATTTTTTTTTATTAGTAGTAATGGAAAAAAGTGGTGCACATATGTGCACCTCAGCTCTTAACATATATTTAACAACTGTCAAAATGCTTAACGGTATGGTAATTTTCAAAACAGTTATTTTTTAAAATACATAGATATACAAAAATTTATAAAGCAAGTGAATCCAACCAACAAGTTCAGTTCAAAAATAAATGTTTTTTACTCATGATCATGGCCTACTAGAAATTTTTTTAAACGTTAAATCAAAATTTAAAAATAATGAGTGCAACTTGGTTTTGATGCCTGCTATTCATTTTTAGTAAAGCCTATAATCATATAAAATGAAACAAAAGTAAAAAAGCCACATCAAGATGGCATTGCTTGAAAAATTGAGTCATAACTAAAGGTACACATATGTGTACCTGCGGTCTTAAGAGGATACTCAAATGATTAACACTGTGCACTTAAAGTCTATTTAAATTATAAGAATAAACATATTGCACGCTTAATAAAATAACGTCACAACGCAAAAATAATTAAAATTGACTTTTTTATATAATTAAATTCACAAAACACATCTCTTACTACTACACGCAAAGAAAAAATATGGTTGTGGTAACCATAATCGAAGAGCAACATACTATGATTGAATTGTATGATTATCGTTAAAACATATAATGGTTACCAGTTATCATTATTATGTTTAATTAAAGTATCATTCAATAATCATATATATGACGACAATTGAAATCGGCAATCTTTGCTTTTTTACTGCAAATTATTGTCTTTTGCGTAACATACACATATTGCTTGTACTCACCAATTTAATTGCAATTTTTATACCAATATTTTTTTACATTTTCTCGTTTATTTGTAAATTTTCTTTAATTTTTCAAAATTTTTGTTAATTTTTTTGACATCTCAAACTTTTAAAATAATAAAAATTTTTTCAGCAAGAAGAAGAACAGTTCAAATCAAATTATTGTTAATTAAAAATCATAGTTTGATTAATTTGTAATCATACTGTTGTCTCACCTATTATTTAATGATTATTTATAATTTTTAATGCTTTTAAATAAAATGTTATGTTTGTCAAATTAATTTTTTTAAATCATACTCACAGAAAAAAAAATTCATAATATTTATGAATATTTTATGAAAAATTTGCCAATGAACAGAATTATGAATTCTTCTTATTATTTATGAACAATTTCATAATTAATAAACAATACTGGGAAAAATATTGTTTGCAACATTTATGAAAATATTGTTGCTATTTATGAAAAAATACTTCAAGTTTATGAGAAAGTTCATAAACAATTTTCCAATGTACTAAATCCTAATAATTATGAATTTTTTCATAGATATTAATAATACTGGGTTTTCTTTATGAATGAGTTCGTAGATTTAAGAACAAATTCATAATATAAATGAAAATGCGACTTAGTTGTTATTTTTTAATTCATAATGTATGAAAACACGTGTTAACAACTACTACATACAAATCAAGGCATATTTATTCAACAGGTAGCCTTGATTCGTCAGCTGTTTATTGTTTTCTTCCTTATTTTAAGCTTCAGCTGTTAATGTCCATACTTCATATATTAAAAATATAAACAAACAAATTCTCTCCGAACTATGGTTGGTTACGTACGGTCCACACCAGCCATCGATTTGTTCGTACAACGAACAATTTTTGGTGTGCACATGAATTTGCCTAGTGTGGACCGCTGTTGTCGATGTTTTGTTCTTGTTCAAACAGCGTTGTCAGAACATTTGTTCGAACAACAATGTCTGATACAGGGAAGGAAAATTGCTTTTATGATTTTGTAACAAGTATCAAAACAAAATGCACTTTTTAGGCCATGACGGTACCATTTTTTACTATTTATTAATAAAAACATAAACTTAACAAAAATGTTTAAAAAAAAATTCAGAAGTACATATACAATAAAAAAACAAAAACTTAACAAAAATGTGATTAAAACTCCAGTATACAATAAAAAATATTAAATAACACATTCATAGGTACATACGTAGATCGTAGATCGGTTATTTAACAAATTTTATTTATTAAATACTTTTAGATAATGAATTTTCTGTTATTTTTAAATTAAAGCACCAAGAATTTGTTGACTTCAATAAATCTTTTGTTGGTATCAAATTTAAAACAGTAGAAACGTGTAGTATATTTCTTTCCTTTGTTTTATTTAGATTTTGGAAAGAAAAAACTCGTTCGTCGTTGGCCGAGGAATGTGAAATAGACAGAATTCCTCTTACAATTCTTGAAATATCTGGAAACATGAACTCATTTAATTAATTTTTCATCTGTCGTACTTTAGATCAAAAATAGGAAATATTTGAATCTTTGTATGATCTAAGTTCAATCACATCGGCTAGTTTGTTCGTTTGGAAACATTTTCTATTGAGTTTGTTTCTCCCTTAATAATTTTTTCTGAAGTAAACTTATTGAACCATTTTAGTACTTCATTATTAAAGTCCACCTTACATGCTTACGAATCATAAGTAAAATTAAATACATACAACATCAGCTAAGGCGAATTCATGTACCAGGTGGTACCAAATTAACAGGTGATTTTTGAAAGAAAGAAAGTACTAGGCAGATTTTGTTGTTGCAGACTTGACACCACCTTGTACGAGAATTCGCTGTGACAACAGCATTGCAATAAAAACAGAAAAGCTGACAGTATGAAATAAAGCACACACAAACAAATTAAAGAGAACATGGACAAATTTTTTAATTGTACCAAGTAGCTCGCGGTAGTACCACGGTAGCAACAAGGTCAAAAATGTACCATAAAAAGTACAATTGTACTATGATCTCCATCCCTGGTCTGATATCAAAAGGCATTTTGAATATGAAAGACAGAGACGACACAAAAAATATGAACAAAATACACTTTATACGTTTTCTCCATACCAAAGAACATGAACAATTTTTTGACAGTTGCTCTGCCGACGTATTTTTCTAGTCTTAACAAAT